>JACEFZ010005091.1:0-167500 GCA_014155875.1 Cepaea nemoralis
GAATGGAAGACAATGTTGATGGGGGGGTCAAGAGATGAAATGGAAGACAATGTTACACGTGAGTGGACAACATCAAGAGATGAAATGGAAGACAATGTTACACGTGAGTGGACAACATCAAGAGATGAAATGGAAAGACAATGTTACACGTGAGTGGACAACATCAAGAGATGAAATGGAAGACTAATGTTACACTGTGAGGTGGAACACATCAAGAGATGAAATGGAAGACTAATGTTACATGTGAGTGGACAACATCAAGATATGGATGGAAGAATAATGACGTGAACAACATCAAGAGATGGGCTGTGAGACATTGTTACATGTGGGTGGACAACGTGGATTGGGAGACAATGTTACGCGTGAGTGAACAACATCAAGAAGTCAAATGGAAGACAATGTTACACGTGAGTGGACAACATCAAGAGATGAAATGGAAGACAATGTTACACGTGAGTGGACAACATCAAGAGATGAAATGGAAGACAATGTTACACGTGAGTGGACAACATCAAGAGATGAAATGGAAGACAATGTTACACGTGAGTGGACAACATCAAGAGATGAAATGGAAGACAATGTTACACGTGAGTGGACAACATCAAGAGATGAAATGGAAGATAATGTTACATGTGGGTGGAAAACATCAAGAGATGAAATGGAAGATAATGTTACACGTGAGTGGACAACATCAAGATATGGGCTGGAAGGACATTGTTACATGCACGTGAACAACATCAAGAGATGGGCTGTGAGACATTGTTACATGTAGGTGGACAACGTGGATTGGAAGACAATGTTACGCGTGAGTGGACAACATCAAGAAGTCAAATGGAAGACAATGTTACACGTGAGTGGACAACATCAAGAGATGAAATGGAAGACAATGTTACACGTGAGTGGACAACATCAAGAGATGAAATGGAAGACAATGTTACACGTGAGTAGACAACATCAAGAGATGAAATGGAAGACAATGTTACACGTGAGTGGACAACATCAAGAGATGAAATGGAAGACAATGTTACACGTGAGTGGACAACATCAAGAGATGAAATGGAAGACAATGTTACACATGAGTGGACAACATCAAGAAGTGAAATGGAAGACAATGTTATACGTGAGTGGACAACATCAAGAGATGAAATGGAAGACAATGTTACACGTGAGTGGACAACATCAAGAGATGAACTGGATGACAATGTTACGCGTGAGTGGACAACATCAAGAGATGAACTGGAAGACGTGGACAACATCAAGAGATGAAATGGAAGACAATGTTACACGTGAGTGGACAACATCAAGAGATGAAATGGAAGACAATGTTACACGTGAGTGGACAACATCAAGAGATGAAATGGAAGACAATGTTACACGTGAGTGGACAACATCAAGAGATGAAATGGAAGATAATGTTACATGTGGGTAGAAAACATCAAGTGATGGACTGGACGACAATGTTACATTTAGGTAGAAATCATCAATAGATGAACTGAAATACAATGTTACATTTGGGTGGAAGCATCAATAGATGAACTGGAAGACCATGTCACTTGTAGGTGGAAAACGTCAAGATATGGGCTGGAAGACAGTGTTACGTGTCGGTAGATAACATCAAGAGATGGTCTGGAAGAAGTGTATTTATATGAGTGCACCACAAAGGTACAGGAAAGATGATGTTGGAAACTCCCTGGTGTCGATCTTCAATGCGGAGTTGACACTTGATTATGTGATTGATATATCACTCAATAAGGATATTCCCCGAACTCTTACAATATCCATGGCTGTTCATTTTAATAAGTTCAGATACCTCCCACAGCATCAAGAATGCCAGGAAACGCTATAAAAACGTCGTCCGGTTAATTACATCTCAGTTCAATTGTTTCTACAAATGATGAAAATATAATGCAGTATGTGACATGATTCATAAACTTGATAAAGTGGTGTGATATTATTTACAATAATGCACCAAGGCTCCGTTCCGAGAATATATTATAAATAGAACAATGTAAGTGATTCGGGCTGTAAAGCGTTATAATGTATATGTAATCGGATAACAGATACTGCCGTTCGAGTGTAAAGTTCTAGGTTTTCCCATATTCTAGACCACAGCATAAGGGTAAGGTTGAAGGCAAGCGAGCAAGAGGAGACAACGGTACAATTGGGAAGACAAAATTAATAAATGGACAGATAACAGTCTGGCAGAATTTAGTCAGGGCGAGAGACAGACGGTGTTGGAGATCCATTGCAGTCAACTTTCATTGTTGAGACGGCACCTGATTTATTGATATTGATGTGCGTGCCGAGTTTCTTATCACCTCGCCTTTCCTTTCCAGAAAATTCTTAAAATGTCTGCTGCTGATTATATGCGTCCACCCCAGAGTCGCGCAGATCGCGATATGTTACCTTACCACTGCTGGAAATTGAACCATAGCCATGTTTCTGACAGGCAAATCAAGCATTGTTTGACTGGCGTAATAGCAATGTAATAAACACTCACCTATACCTGCCGATGTGTGTGTTTCTAGTTTCCTCTGTTTGTTTGATGCATATCTCTAACCCACAGAAATATAAACATAACATCAGTACAGATATGAGCTCGCGAAAGCGAATTTTGTGGATACAAAATTCTGGTACTATGAGAAAGATAGTGCATATCGATTGTCGATTGTCTAAAGTCGTTTATACAGGAGACTGACACTATGATGAACATGGTGCATCTATTGTCGATTGTCTAACAATAGTTACTATCTACTGTCGATTGTCTGAAGATACTCTATATAGATTGGCTATTGTCCGCAGATATTCTGTATCTATTGTTGATTGTCTGGGACGAGATTTTATATCCATTGTTGATTGTCTGGGAAGATATTCTATATCTATTGCTGATTGTCTGGGAAGAAATTCTATATCTATGGTCAACTGTCTTAGTCCAGGTATATAATGTGTCATCTCCTAACCCACAATTGCCGTTAAGTGTAGTGTTGTGTGGAACCTAAACTTGCGTTTTCCGGCCAGGTGTATTGACTATGCATCGTTCTATGAGTCTTGGTTTAGACTACTCTTTTTGTTGTCCGTCCACTGTGTTTCTTGGTCTTCCCGTATAACTACAGACACAGATGCCATTATTGCCAGGAGGACACACACAAATTGGTCCGATTCACTGACTGGCACCTTGCCGACTTGACAGACGATTTTGTAAAATAGAGTTATACCACTCCATAACACAAATCCTGGGCTAAATTTAGAGAAAATGTGCTGCCCATGCAGCATGATCCCTCTCTCGGTCTGTCTAGTTTACTCGGGAGGAAAGGTAACACCAATACGTATGGAACTAGACAAGCTGCAGAAGCTGTCGGATCAGCAAAGCAAAACTCTAACTGTCCGCCTATCGGAGCTTCCATCCTACAAGGCCAAACAAGTTTCAAAACCTGGTCTGTCCTGCTATGACAGTTAGTCTTTAGGTTGCATTTCCTCGCACTGAGGTAAAGCTTGTACCCTCCCAATTGCACTCCTCCGCCCGAAGTCGTAGGCACAATGTGAGGTGTCAGGTTTGGTGAATGTCGCCCAACATTCGGCGCTAACAGAAAGCAGGTAGTACCGTCTACTGTCGTCATACGGTAGCTCAGTCATATCTGACTAAGACCTGACCTGTAACGGTAACGAAACGGTCCTTGATTTGGCATATTGATGGAATCACATATTGAAAAATGTGTCAGAAATACATGGCACATATTAATAAAGTGATATTACTGCAAAATAGCAGGAAACAAGAAAAAATAAACAAGCAAAATAACAAACTAGAAAAGAAACGAAGTCATTAAATGTGACTATTCTACAAACGTACACATACCATGCTGAAACTACGCGGGCGGCCATGTCTGCACATAGGAACATATCCCCCTGTGTTCTGTGTAAGTTCGAATACTGATCGTCTTCCGTCTCTACCAAACCATCCGTCATTCTGTCCCTCTGCCCATCTCTGTCTCTTACATCCTCTGTTTTCTTACTTGTTACAGCCTTCCGTGGCGATTATGGTCATTTAACATGACTAGACATATTATCATTGGCTTGTCCTGATGTCAGTAATCACTTGTCTTCTTGAGCTGGACGTAAGCGGGCCCTGAACATCAGTCTTCATCTTCATCATCATTATCATCATCATCATCATCATCATCATCATCATCATCATTATCATCATAATCATGCAGTGGCTTGATCTGTGCAGACCCTTATTCTCATAATTTTTTATTATTATTATTTTTTTTAATTAATGTGCTTCTATCATAAGACAGCCCTCCTGCATCTGTTGTCTTTGTGTGCACATTATCTATCGCATCTCGAATCCACGTACATTATGGTCTTCCTCTTCTTCATTTCCATAGTACATTTACCTCCATAATTGTCTGTTCCGGACTAACATGTCTTTTACTGGCCCAAAATGTTGTATCGTATCCTATGTTTGCAGTCTTAATTAATAATCTACTAAATATAAAGTTACCTTCAGATATATCGGTTTGCTCTGTGTTTTCATCCAATGAACTTGTAAATATCCCCTGTAGCGCGTATATTTGACATCGCATGTGCGCTTTGCAGCAGATTTGTTATATGTTCTCGTTAGTTTAACGCTTTTATATTGCTACTGAAAATGTGCCTGCTATCAGTTCCATGACTTCTGTTGTTATATCCGTTCCAGTTTATAAAAACTTTCATTATTTCAGTTTTTTGCAGAGCAATATTTATTTCAATGTATGTTATCATACTTTCAACGCAGGTCAGTATGACCGAATGGGTAAGAACGCGTGCTCTTAAACATCCGTTGTGTTGATGCTAAGACAAGCGCTTCAACCTCTATACCGGATAGCTGGACTAAACTGCTGACCTGTCGTCCTTGACTTGGGGACGTTAATTACAAGTACTTCTGAAGTCGGAGTTCTCCTCATAGTGAGGGACACTAATAATATGGAAAGCTAATCCATACGCAAAATTCAGTCCATCACTACTATAAATAGTGTGTATGGACTACGCTTTAGTTCAAAGCGGGCGAGCGAGAAAAAAAATCCAACATCCGTCAGCAGTGAGCCTTATACTGTATATGCTAGTCTTTCTTCTTCCGTCTTCCTTCTTGCCCCTTATCCCCCAATGGGATATAGGCCCGCAGGCCACTGACCCCAAGCCCTTCTTTCCTGTTCTATCACATGCAGCTCCGCCCATGTCCTTCCATATTATTCATGTTGTGTGATTTTCTTAATCTTCTATGTCATGTAAACTTTTCTATCTTCAATTTCATGTGATCTTTTCAATCATCAATGTCATGTAGTCTTTTCTATCTTATATGTCATGTGATCTAATGTATCTTCTAAATCATGAAATCATGTCTACCTTCTATGTCGTATGATCTTTATTTAAATGGGTGTTGTCTTTGAACCTTATATTATTTGCATTCCGAAATTCTCAACTATATTTATTGTGTTAAAGACAATTTCTTGTCAGGGAACCTCGACAGCATTCCCGTCCACTTGTCCTCCGGCAGTGATCAACATGTCTAACCTTACTGGACAAGAGCAACATACAAAAAACCTCCAGTGAATTTTGGGCATTGTAAAATGTCCCCTGATAATTGGAATTTCTAAAGAGTAGTTCGTCTGGCTCCTTTTACTGGAAAAGTCTGGAAAATAGAAAAGACATAGCAAAGTGTTTGTGATTTCTTGGCAAGTTTACGTTTCCCATTGCTTTCTTAACTACCGTCACCCGTATTTTTGCAATTCGGTCAGTTTCCAAATCACCCGCAGCTGTGTTTCGAACGCGGTAAGTAGGATTGTAAATCGCATTCATAAATCCTTCGCCGCGACGCCGACATATCTAAGTCGGGCTATTCATATTACGTATATAGGTCTCGTAACTAAATTCATTCATTCAGTTGCATGTCCTTTGCAGAACCTCACTCCCTTAACAACCTTCCGGAAAACTTCTCGATCACAAGCGTAACTAATTACTTTGGACATTTTAAAGAGCACTGTGCTTTGGGAAGAACAGTGATAGAAGACATGTTTCTGGGAAGAAGAGATAAGGATCGACCAGCGACAAGGTGGACAGACACGAGTACAGACATCTAGGCCATGACTGGGCATGAGGCAGGGACCCAGCAAGAGATAGAAAAACATTTCCGAGAGCTGTGTCGGGCGCGAGTTCTACAAAGTGCCTGCAACATGACATAGTAGATGGTTAGTTAAACAAACGTGTTGGTAGACACAATGTAGACGACCTGTGAAGTACTTTTGACCCTTTTCAATCGCCGAAGAAATAATTCAATTACAAGAACTGGCAGGTATAATTATGACAGAAAGTCAACACAAATGTCTTAGTCTAAATAATAGAAAACCAGAAGTACTCGTAATAGTAATTATGAAAACAATTTGTCTTCCCAAATGCAATATCAGAGCAAATGGATCAAAACACAGAAGCCATACACATTGTATTGCATGACTTCTTGTCTGGTATATTTCACTGCATCTCTTAAGATGCATACTGCAGAATTATATATTAAATTAGATGAATAAAAGAATAATACTTTGGCTGAAATAGTAAATACAAAGTCATTGATATTGTTCGAATGTGGATTATTTTATCACTAATAAAAATATATTGTTTTACATGGAAGCAAGTCCCAACAATTTCTGGTAATAAAAATTATTTAGACATAATCGGGAAAATCTTCAGTGCGAATGTTTAGTGACATTCTGCGGCTTGCCACTCAGTCTATACTTTAGATAACTATACGTTTGCAAGCTACGCTTTGGAAAGTTATCTGATGACTGGCCAGAAATCGTCATCGTTCCACTGAAGGCTCACACACAAAAGAGTTACACTTCTTTAGGTACAGCAGCTTAGAAATGGTGGCAAGATGATTAAATGTTTGATCTTTAACAAAACCAATAATGATAAAGATTTCCCTGGGGGGGGGGGGGGGGGGGGGGGTTGTCTGGTGGTGTAGAGAGAGGGGAATTTGAAGTGGTTTCTGGCATTTTATGGTTTAAAATCGGGGCAACCTCAAGCGGAATTTTTTGTGTAGTAACAACTACAACAAAAGTAAACTGAAACCAATTTCCGCTCCATGTTTGAAACCACCACATATTTACCGTCACTTCCTGTCGTGAACTTAGTTTCAGTCATTGAAACGGTCGTTAATCGTGCACTGTTTTTCCAATGAATAATGTGGGTCACGGCCGTGTTGGTTTGTGTCGTATCTTATCTGAAAAGAAGGAAAGGGCAAGTGTTAAATAGTTCACTACTTCCTGGCCATAGACATGCAAATCGCCGATAAGAAAGTACTCTACCAGTTATTTTCTGTTTACAATAGGCAATGCTGGTGTTCTGGGATATCCCTCAAATCAGCAAATTAAATATCAAGTCGCACCTTGCCGTCTTGACAGACGATAGTTTATTACGTTGTGCTTTAAAACAAAAGACATAATAACTACGATCCATGGCGGTAGGGAATTTGATTTCCAGACCAATTAAGACTAGGGATGAAGTTATACCTCTCCATAACACCAAGCCTGGGCTGAAAATTAAATATGATGAATATATTAACAGGTGTTCATTACACAGCTGGAAGTCATGGAAAGATGAAGCAGGTATTAAAGATCATTAAAGACTCCAACATCTTCGTCCTGAATATACCACGTGGCCACGGCATCCAGGTGTTTGTTTCTCTGCCTTGCCTTTGCTGTTTTCCCTTCAGTTTTGCCAGTTGTCAGTTGCCATTTGTCGGTTGTCAAGCTTATTTCGCTTAATAACATTCCCAAAAAAATAGTGACTGTCTATGTCTAATGTCACTAGACAATTAACGATTTTCCTTTATATCTTGTAGGACTTGCTGATTGGTTTTTCCTATCCGTCCATGGTATTCTTTGCATTTTCCCCAGAAACCACATTTCCCTCGCTATAGTCATTGTATGAAACATGAATTCCCGGCTGCACTGAAGATACTCGTTGCCCAGATCAAAGCGTATATAAGAGCATCCGCAGACAAACATCACCCGCTGCAAAGTACTGTCAACGACAAAAAAGGGGATGCGCTTCACAAGAGATCGCTCCTGAATGGGCAAGGTGGAAGAAGTAATTAACAGATTCAGTTACAAATAAAAAGTGGTTTGGACCAAACAAAAATGGATGGCGGAAAATGGGAAGTGGGCGTGTGTCATAGTTATGATCTGAAAGTTACCATTATGGTAGCAGACGTGTTATATTATATATCAAATCAAAGCATGCTGTTTAGGGGGAAATATTGTATTGACATTTTAATTGAAACAAAATTTTGCACTCCGATTTCACATGTACTTGTAATTTACGTCCCCAAGTCAAGGACGAGAGGTCAACATTTTAGTTCAACTGTCCGGTGTAGGTGTTGACCCCTTTACCTCGGTATCAGCACACTGGATGGTTACGAACAAGCGTTCTTATCTATTCGGCCATGCTGACCTACTGTCTCGCCATCTCACTCGATCACCACAGTCAGGGTCAGTTCAGTGTTCTTGTCTCGACCATGCCACGTGATCAAGCCATCCAGTTATTTACGTCTCTGCCTTTATCTTTTTTTTTTAATTTCCTCTCAACCTTGCCAGTTGTCACTGAGTTGTCCAATTTATTTCTTCTCATAACGTGACCAAAAAGTGTTGAATGTCTACGGCTTTACAAAAACGTCCTCTTAAAGCAGAACAGGATAACGTGGGAAATAAATGGGATTGACACAACTAACAAACGTCCTTCAGCTGTAATAAGTATTCATAATAAGCCAGGGGCTTCAGTCAATGGGACCGACGTGAATTATTTCAATGTAAATTTCTGTTTCAAGGCCGATATGAGACCACTAGAGGTCATCAGGAGTAATGAATAACTGAATTACTTACCATATATTGGTTGGTGGGCTGGGGCAAGAGAGGTCCCAAAACTGTTTACTAAGTCATGAGATGTTGCAGGGGTTCCTCAACTCAATTTCTAAACATATAACTTCGGGCGCGAGACTTTTGTCTAAGAAAATGAACAACTGTAATTCTATACCAACAGGAGAGTGTATTCCACAAATGTTCGGCTTTTTTTTTTTAAAGTAAGTAAAGGGTTATATTCAACAATAAGAATGAAACAACCAGCTTTCTTTAGTCATGTGATGAGAAGGGATGCTTTGGAGAACATCGTGACAACTTTAAATATCAAGGGGAAGAGAGACAGTGGCACACAAGGGATAAATGACGATAGATGGATAAGACGCTGGCGTGGAGGAATATCATCAGCAGAGTTGATAAACACCACCAAAGACCGAGATCTGTGAAGAGACATGAACTCCTGCGCAAGTTGGCAAGGGGCTTGATGATGATGATGATGATGATGATGATGATGATGATGATGATGATGATGATGATGATGATGATGATGATGATGATGATGATGATGATGATGATGATGATGATGATGATGATGATGATGAAGTAAATGATTACGGTGTTTGCCCCACATGTTTAGAAAAGTTGACAACTGACGGGTTGCTGATGTAGTCGATGTTTAGACCAGTGGACAATTGACGGGTTGCTGATGTGGTCGATGTTAGACCAGTGGACAACTGACGGGTTGCTGATGTCGTCAGTGTTTAGACCAGTGGACAATTGACGGGTTGTTGATGTGGTCAATGTTTAGACCAGTCGACAACTGACGGGTTGCTGATGTATTCAGTGTTTAGACCAGTGGACAACTGACGGGTTGCTGATGTGGTCGATGTTAGACCAGTGGACAATTGACGGGTTGTTGATGTGGTCAATGTTTAGACCAGTCGACAACTGACGGGTTGTTGATGTCGTCAGTGTTTAGACCAGTGGACAATTGACGGGTTGTTGATGTGGTCAATGTTTAGACCAGTGGACAATTGACGGGTTGTTGATGTGGTCAATGTTTAGACCAGTGGACAATTGACGGGTTGCTGATTTTGTAGATGTTTAGACCAGTGGACAATTGACGGGTTGCTGATGTGGTCAATGTTTAGACCAGTCGATAACTGACGGGTTGCTGATGTCGTCAATGTTTAGACCAATCGACAATTGATGGATTGCTGGTGTGGTCAATGTCTTGCAGTTTGCGTTATATCTTGAAAATTATCTCGTACCTATTTTAGGCTGAGAGCCTAGGTCAGCTAAACACAAATTATCGACTCGAAGGAACCTCGAAAACATGACCACCTGGTGTGAAGTCGAGCGTAGTAGCAACTGCGTCGCCGCGGCACTTGAGTTGTACGAGGACGTTAGTGATACACATGAACCAGCGCAGAAAGACAGCGCCAGAGCAGACTGGCTGGCCAGACATTAACTAGCTTGCTTAAACACAACATCAACGAGCGACCCACAAGCAAGTGTGCGTGCGTGCGTGCGTGCGTGCGCGCGTGCGTGTGTATGTGTGTGTGTGTGTGTGTGTGTGTGTGTTATAGAAATATGGTTGATGGTCAATGAGTATGTACACGAATGCAGAAAAATTATGAGATTATAGCCAATCTTTTTAGACGGTAAGAGAGAGAGAGACAGAAAGATAGATAGAGGAGGGAAAGAGAGGAGGAGGAGAGATAAATAAAGAAGTCAGATTGCTGTTAGATACAGTCATTTCTAGCTGTAGCCTGCGTTGGGAGGAAGTAAAGTTGTGGGAATGATGCAGAAACGGCCAGCTCTCAGTTCTCATCTGGGTTGTCAGTCTTTCATGTAGGCTAGCACGATTAAGACAGCAAGAATGTAGATTTGTATTTAGAGTGCCGATGTAAGACACTCAGTAAAGTTAGGTGACTGAGTGTAGGATATCAGAGCTGGAGTAGGCTGAAAACAAAAGGAATTATAAACATAATGCATTTAGACTTCTTAGAAAACAAAGCGAAGTGTACATTTTATATATGGATTTTGCCAAATAATGTTATTGTTTTTGCTACTGTGCACTCAAAATAAAGTTCATTGCAATAACTACATAAATAATCTCCTTATATAATGTGACATTTTGATTGATTTATAGAGTAGAATATGTCGCTTCAACTCTTGTGTGTAATTCGGGTTCTTTCGAATATGTCTTAGAAAACTTTGCAAACGGTTTTCTCAAAGCAAAATGATTGGGACACATAACTAGGCTACCAGCTGACGGTATACCGCAACAAGTAATGTTGTACAGACCAACGAGAAGAAGAGGTCGACCATGTAATCGATGGACAGAGAGAATAACAGAGTTAATGGGAATCACGATACATGAAGCCCATAACCTGGCACTCTCCCGCTGTTTATGCTTCACCTCGACATCGCAAAGTACAAGATGAACAAGATGAGATGAGATTTCGCAAAACAAAGATATGCGGAGACGGAATAAAATAACATTAGTAGTAGGATAGGTGGTATTTGATTAGGAAATCTGGATTGACCTTGCTGGATTGACCCCAATCCAGCTGGATTAGGGTTAGGGGTTAGGGGTTAGGGTTAGGGTTAGGGTTAGGGGTTAGGGGTTAGGGGTTAGGGGTTAGGGGTTAGGGCTTAGGGTTAGGGTTAGGGGTTAGGGTTAGGGTTTTTGTGTGCTCCTAATTATAATTTCTGGATTGACCTCGCTGGATTGCCCCCAATCCAGCTTGGGACCAGGGCGGTTTGGGTAGGGTAGGTACTTAGGTCATATGTAAGGGGTGATACATCTAAGAAAAGACATGTTTCTAAGGGCAGATAACTGAGTGTGTGTATAATATTTTAACTAATTGTAAAAAATAAAATAAAAACATAAATAAATAAACAACAACCAGGGGCGCGAGGCGGCGGGCGCAGGAGCAAGCGCGGCCGATCGGTCGCGTGTAGCGGTCGACCCAAGTAAAACAGTGTCTTTTAGTACCCAAGTGGCCAGTCATTGCTGAGTGATCACTAGTCCGGTTATTGACGAGTACTGTGGTGGGGTTAGGTGGGTCGAAGTCTCGAACCGCGCCGGGTGTCATATGAAAATTATAATAAGTAAAAAGGTATATATGGCGTGTATATGATCTGTAGTGGGTCGTAGTGGCTTATAAAACTATCATCATATAGATTACACCTCTTCAAATGAAAACCTTAAAAAAGTAAAGATGGCATGTAGTAACGGTTGTAAGGGGGCGTGGCTTCGTGGTATTCGTTGTTAAGGGGTTGGTGAGTGGTGATGTACCTATATAACAGCTTCCGAACAATTTAAAGGGATGGGCGAGTGGCGAAGTGGCTAAGTAAATGCGTCGGTTCCTTGCTAAGAGACAGAGGAGTTGCTAGATAAAGGCTCCAGGTCGTTGTCAAGGGGTTGGTGAGTGTACAAATAGCTAAATAACTGCTTCTGATCCTTGTTAAGAGGTGGGCGAGGGGCGGATTGGTTGGATAATTACGCCCGTTCCTTGGTAAGAGCCAGGGTGATCGAGTGGAGAAGTGGGTAAATATAGGCATGGAGGTATACCACCGACACATTCAACGCATAATTTCGGCGTCGGTCGTCAGAAGACCAAGGATATTTTCATTATATGTCTATTGTAAAGGGGTCGACTGTTTGTTATAACGGGGTTACTATTATCTGGGACTTAAATACTATCAGCATACCGGTTACAGCTCTTCAAATGAAAACTTTGAAAGTGTAAAGATGGCCGATGGTTTTAGTAGGTATGACTTTGTGATATTCGTTGTTAAGGGGTGGGGTGAGTGGATGAGTAACTAGATAAACGCTTCCGAACACTATCATCGGGTTCGAATCCCAGTGGGGCGGTCTAGTGGAAGAATAATATTCGGTTACGTAGTTGTGATTTCGAGCTCGGTTGTTATTAACCGGTTATGTTTAGAAAAGTAGAGGTGGTGTGCTGGTTGCGGAGTATGTTTAGGGGATACCCCAGACACCGTGGAAGTGACAGGTTCGAATCTCGGAACTTCGTCGTGGGTACGATTGTCAGTCATCAACGTGTGGGTCTCTAGTTGATCATATGGGTTAGGGTCGCTTTGTCCGGCCTTGTCGCCGCGGCCACAAGTCCCACCGCTGATGAGAAACACAGGCAGCAGATTTCACCATTGTACCTACGAGTCACAAAATATAAGCTAACTTAACATTCAGAATATGACCTCAACAGGTGTTGCCAAAAATCAATACTTATTCTTCATAACGGCTAATCCAGGGGATTATCGTCATCGTAATGACCAAGTCAGGTTAATAATATTTCTGATATCTCCGCCATTGCAAATAGTTCGCGATATTAATAAAGGTTACATAAAGGTTGGAAGGGGATTAAAAGATTAACACCTATTGTCGGGACATCCAATAAAAATCAATAACACTACCCTCGATTTTTCTCATAATTGCCGATTGGAGATTATGGGCTAGGTGTATGTGTCCTTATTTAGTTAAAACAGGTGGTATGAGTAGGAGATATCACAAACAGTATCAGCATGTGCCACTCTGATCTTAAATATCAGTAGTTCGTTATTCTTGTGACATTGAAAACGCTTGTGGCTTGAAGACAGATGGTGTACTATGTTATTGGGTGGTGTATATAGATTGACCAGTATGTGAAGTTAATAAGGTCACCCCTGCCAGTGCATCGTAGCTGTGTTGTGACTTGTCGCCTATTACATCCGGGTGTAAAAATAACCAAAAATATTTCACATCAACTCAGACATGCCTCTATATAGCTGCACTGCGAACATGGCTAGAGTCTACTTTAGGAAAGTATCGTGTATCTGTGTATACGGGTTTACCACTGCTTATAGATGTGTGCAGTATTATTAGAAAGCGGCCGTTATGTCTACATTATCAAAGTATGTTGCCTTACAGAGCTGGTATAGTATCTATGTGTCTGCTACGTTGTATGTTTTGTCATGTTGCCTTGTAGTATTTGGAGGGAGTTTCATGCGGTTGTCTAGTGAACTTTTTAAAAACTATGTCTCAGAATCCACAACGCCACTGGCATTAGAGGCTTTTCAACTTGTCTGCTCATTGACCACGCTTCACAGTCATACTAAAGTACGGGTTCTATGTAGTACTTAAACACTCCTTTTATTTCTCATTACAGTTGTCAACTTTATATTAGTCAGTATGTTTTCCAATTTGCAAAAGACAACCTTCATCACAGCGATTCTTGTTCCAACGCTTTAAAGCCACCTCCTATCAGACATTTTTTTCTTTCCTTTTATGCTCACGGCTACCGTTTCTCCATTTCAAGCTCCATGTCTCTACTCGTATGCATTAGTGTGGTAGAAGTAAACCAGAATCTCACAAGATAGACGTATATTATCACACTGTATATGACATGTGGGAAACGGCTACATCCGGGCAAAGAGGGCGTTGTATCTGTCACATGCGTATGGATACAGCCGAGACACGTGGTTAAGAGGGATACTACAGAAAAAAAAAACGGTATTATGTTGGCGATCGAACCAGGGGACCTAATTCGTGATGACCACCATGTACGGGAGTGATTCTGCCCCCTCGTGAACAGGGCGTCGGAGGTTTAAAAGGGTGTTCATTCTCTCGCTTTTCTATTTCCGAGTCATAGGGTCACCAAGTAACAGTAAAGAACACGAAACTACTACTACCAAGGCCTCTATACACCACAATGCATTTTCGAATATAATATACACAACTATAATCAAGTCATCACAGTATTCAACTAACCCGTTCTCATAGACATAGAGGAGAGCTGTGAGCACCGAGGCCAGTTGGGGGAGGTGTACCTTTTACTTAACATCTATCGGGTCATACACCGACGAGTGTTTAGCTATATTTATCATATAATATTACCCGTGAACACAACAAGCTTCCCCGGATCAGTCTTAGGCTTCTCATATAACATGACATATCACGTACCCGCTGTCCTGACCAGCAAAGTTATCGCTTCTCAGAGCAGACATTTACACTTTCATTAATTCTTCTGCCTGGCCAAAGGGGGTCTTTGCATCTTTCCGCAGAAACCTAGTTCCAATGCTAATATATGTTTTTCAATGTGTCGGCTCATTACCACATTTCACATCCTGACAAAAGTACAGGTTCTATGTTCCACTCCAACAGTCAAATAAGAAAAAATGTTAGCCAAATTATTAAAATGTTGGCCAAATATAGAAATATATCGACCAGACGTATAAAGTATAGTAAAATATGTTAGCCAAACTTATAAAACTCGTGGTCAAAATAAGAAATATCTCAACCAAGCGTATAAGAAATAGGAAAAATGTTAGCCAAATTATTAAAATGTTGGCCAAATATAGAAATATATCGACCAGACGTATAAAATATAGTAAAATTTGTTAGCCAAACTTATAAAACTCGGGGTCAAAATAAGAAATATCTCAACCAAGCGTATAAGAAATAGGAAAAAGGCTAGTCAAACTAATGAAAATGTTGGCCAAATACAGAAATATCTCGACCAACTTATAAAATGTAGGAAAAATTGTTAGCCAAACTGACAAAACTGTTAGCCAAAATAAGAAACGGCTCGGCCAACTTATAAAATGTAGGAAAAATTGTTAGCTAAACTGACAAAACAGTTGGTCAAAATAAGAAACGTCTCGACTAACATTATAAAAAATAGGAAAAACTGTAACCAAATTAATTTAAAAAGGTGACCAAAATAGGAAATATCTCATCCATTCTTATAAAACTTAGGAAAATGTGTTAACCTAACGAGAAAAATATCGCCCAATTGAAGAAAAAAGTTACACAAAACTTATAAAACTTAGGAAAATGTGTTAACCTAATGAGAAAAATATCGCCCAATTGAAGAAAAAAGTTACACAAAACTTATAAAACTTAGGAAAATGTGTTAACCTAATGAGAAAAATATCGACCAATTGAAGAAAAAAGTTACACAAAACTTATAAAACTTAGGGAAATGTGTTAACCTAATGAGAAAAATATCGCCCAATTGAAGAAAAAAGTTACACAAAACTTATAAAACTTAGGGAAATGTGTTAACCTAATGAGAAAAATATCGCCCAATTGAAGAAAAAAGTTACACAAAACTTATAAAACTTAGGAAAATGTGTTAACCTAATTGGAAATATATTGGCCAAGTGATAGAAAACGTACACCAAACTTCTGAAACGTAAGAAAATTTGTTAACCAAATGGGAAAAATATTGACCAAGTGGAGAAATATCTCAACCATACTTATGAAAAGGAGGAAAATGTGTTAACCAAATGGGAAAAATATTGGCCAAGTGGAGAAATATCGCAACCATACTTATGAAAAGGAGGAAAATGTGTTAACCTAATGAGAAAATATCGCCCAAGTGAATGAAAAAAGTTACACAAAACTTATAAAACTTAGGAAAATGTGTTAACCTAATGAGAAAAATATTGACCAAGTAAAGAAAACGTACACCACACTTCTGAAAAGTAAGACAATTTGTTAACCAAAAGGGAAAAATATATGGGCTAAACTATGAAATATGTTGACCGAACTAAGAAAGTGTGTTAACCAAAGGGGAAAAAATGTTGGTCAAAACATGAAACATCTCGACCAAACTTATAAATATCTCGTGTAAACTTATAAAAAGGTAGGAACAAATATTGCTTCTGTAGTTATGTCAAACGTGTCTTGAACTTTTATCTGAACAGACATTTCACAAGAAATAATCATCAACGTCAACACTTTCCCTCTTTTACATTACCGAAAGTTTCAACTTATCAGTCCAGAGTATCCACTAAAGAAGCACTTATGCATACTAATCACCCAGCTCTTCACACTCTTGGTTTTTTTTTTCTTTTCTAACGTAAAGTGTCTCTGTCTTTCATAGATAGCTTCACAACTTTTCTATGTAGCACCACTAACAACTCCAAACCTTCGTTTCACATGAGCTCTAATGAAACAGTCATAACAACATTTAGGGCAATCTGTGGCTCCACCTGGGATAGTTTCAATATCATCTGAGTATTCGTCAGTAAAGATCCACTTCCCATGGCTGACATCTTCAACTTTCTATACCACAATGTCTGCTACACTAACCTTCCATTGGTCCATCTGTCAACAATACAAAGAGTGTTCTCGAAGTCTAGCTAACATAACATTTGTACTTTGTCCACCGCTTTCACACTTTGTCATTTCACAGCTGCAATAACGACAAGTCTGCAACCAACACTGTCTGTTATGAAGTCGACCTTTCTTAAAACCACGTCTGTCTTAATGAGCCCTTGAATACCCTCTACCAGATCTTATAACCGACTTTCAACGTTTCATACCAAATAACATTAACACTCTCTTAGATTACAGAACAACCGATTTTCTGTTGACTAGGCAGGTTTCCCAATCTAATGGAGATACATCACCTGTCCCCTAACATACTAGGCGGTATTCTAGACAATGAATATGGTCATCAACCATCACCCCTAAGAAGAACTTGAAAAAACAACAGAGATTGGGTTCCTGAGACGAATGAGTTGCATTCCTTGGACTACCAGAAAGACATCAAACACAACAAACTCTTTCTTACTAACCCTAACCCTAAGTATACATCAACTAACCCTAACCCTAACCCTAACTATACAACAAACTCTTTCTTAAGAGACATAGATACAAACCAGTGTTAGAAATGTGAAAAGTTAAAATTTAATTAAAATTTAAAACTAATAAATCGCACTTTTATTGCGCAAGATGTAAGCTCGATATACGTCCTATACCTAACTTATACCTATACTTACCCTATATCTGTATATTAAGTGAAGCGCGCAATAAAAGTGCGATTTATTAGTTTTAAATTTTAATTAAATTTTAACTTTTCACATTTCTAACACTGGTTTGTATCTATGTCTCTTAAGAAAGAGTTTGTTGTATAGTTAGGGTTAGGGTTAGGGTTAGTTGATGTATACTTAGGGTTAGGGTTAGTAAGAAAGAGTTTGTTGTGTTTGATGTCTTTCTGGTAGTCCAAGGAATGCAACTCATTCGTCTCAGGAACCCAATCTCTGTTGTTTTTTCAAGTTCTTCTTAGGGGTGATGGTTCGATGACCATATTCATTGTCTAGAATACCGCCTAGTATGTTAGGGGACAGGTGATTTATCTCCATTAGGATTGGGAAAATCTGCCTAGTCAAGCAGAAAATCGGTTGTTCTGTAATCTAAGAGAGTGTTAATGTTATTTGGTATGAAACGTTGAAAGTCGGTTATAAGATGTGGTAGAGGGTATTCAAGGGCTCATTAAGACAGACGTGGTTTTAAGAAAGGTCGACTTCATAACAGACAGTGTTGGTTGCAGACTTGTCCTCTATTGCAGCTGTGAAATGACAAAGTGTGAAAGAGGTGGACAAAGTACAAAATGTTATGTTAGCTAGACTTCGAGAACACTCTTTGTATTGTTGAAAGATGGACCAATGGAAGGTTAGTGTAGCAGACATTGTGGTATAGAAAGTTGAAGATGTCAGCCATGGGAAGTGGATCTTTACTGACGAATACTCAGATGATATTGAAACTATCCCAGGTGGAGCCACAGATTGCCCTAAATGTTGTTATGACTGTTTCATTAGAGCTCATGTGAAACGAAGGTTTGGAGTTGTTAGTGGTGCTACATGGAAAAGTTGTCAAGTTATCTATGAAAGACAGAGACACGTTGTGTTAGAAAGGAAAAACCAAGAGTGTGAAGAGATGGGTGATTATTATGTATAAGTGTTTCTTTAGTGGATACTCTAGAATGGTAAGTTGAAGCTTTCGGTAATGTAAAAGAGGGAAAGTGTTGACGTTGATTATTGTGTCTTGTGAAATGTCTGTTCAGATAAAAGTTCAAGACACTTTGATATAACTACAGAAGCAATATTTTTTCCTACTTATTTATAAGTTTACACGAGATATTTATAAGTTTGGTTAAGGTGTTTCATGTTTTGGCCAACATTTTCCCCCCATTTGGCTAACACATTTTCTTACTTGGATCAACATATTTCATAGTTTAGCCCATATTTTCCCCTTTGGTTAACAAATGTTCCTACTTTTCATAAGTTTGGTGTAAATTTTTCTTTACTTGGTCAATATTTTTCTCATTAGGTTAACACATTTTCCTAAGTTTTATAAGTTTTGTGTAACTTTTTCTCACTTGGGCGATATTTTTCTCATTAGGTTAACACATTTTCCTCCTTTCAGAAGTATGGTTGCGATATTTTCTCCACTGGCCAATATTTTTCCCATTTGGTTAACACATTTTCCTCCTTTTCTAAGTATGGTTGAGAATTTGCTCCACTTGGTCAATATTTTTCCATTTGGTTAACAAATTTTCTTACTTTTCAGAAGTTTGGTGTACGGTTTTTCTTACTTGGTCAATATTTTCTCATTAGGTTAACACATTTTCCTAAGTTTTATAAGTTTGTGTAACGTTTTTCTTCAATTGGTCGATATATTTTTCTCAATTAGGTTAACACATTTTCCTAAGTTTTATAAGTTTTGTGAACTTTTTTCTTACACTTGGGCGATATTTTTCTCATTAGGTTAACACATTTTCCTACTTTCATAAGTATTGTGTACGTATTTCTTCACTTGGCCAATATTTTTCCCATTAGGTTAAACACATTTCTTACTTTTCAGAAGTTTTGGTGTAACTTTTTTCTTACTTGGTCAATATTTTTCTCATTAGGTTAACACATTTTCCTAAGTTTTATAAGTTTTGTGTAACTTTTTTCTTCAATTGGGCGATATTTTTCTCATTAGGTTAACACATTTTCCTAAGTTTTATAAGTTTGTGTAACTTTTTTCTTCAATTGGCGATATTTTTCTCATTAGGTTAACACATTTTCCTAAGTTTTATAAGAATGGATGAGATATTTCCTATTTTGGTCACCTTTTTAAATTAATTTGGTTACAAGTTTTTCCTACTTTTTATAATGTTAGTCGAGACGTTTCTTATTTTGACCAACTGTTTTGTCAGTTTAGCTAACAATTTTTCCTACATTTTATAAGTTGGCCGAGACGTTTCTTATTTTGGCTAACAGTTTTGTCAGTTTGGCTAACAATTTTTCCTACATTTTATAAGTTGGTCGAGATATTTCTGTATTTGGCCAACATTTTCATTAGTTTGACTAGCCTTTTTCCTATTTCTTATACGCTTGGTTGAGATATTTCTTATTTTGACCCCGAGTTTTATAAGTTTGGCTAACAAATTTTACTATATTTTATACGTCTGGTCGATATATTTCTATATTTGGCCAACATTTTAATAATTTGGCTAACATTTTTTCTTATTTGACTGTTGGAGTGGAACATAGAACCTGTACTTTTGTCAGGATGTGAAATGTGGTAATGAGCCGACACATTGAAAAACATATATTAGCATTGGAACTAGGTTTCTGCGGAAAGATGCAAAGACCCCCTTTGGCCAGGCAGAAGAATTAATGAAAGTGTAAATGTCTGCTCTGAGAAGCGATAACTTTGCTGGTCAGGACAGCGGGTACGTGATATGTCATGTTATATGAGAAGCCTAAGACTGATCCGGGGAAGCTTGTTGTGTTCACGGGTAATATTATATGATAAATATAGCTAAACACTCGTCGGTGTATGACCCGATAGATGTTAAGTAAAAGGTACACCTCCCCCAACTGGCCTCGGTGCTCACAGCTCTCCTCTATGTCTATGAGAACGGGTTAGTTGAATACTGTGATGACTTGATTATAGTTGTGTATATTATATTCGAAAATGCATTGTGGTGTATAGAGGCCTTGGTAGTAGTAGTTTCGTGTTCTTTACTGTTACTTGGTGACCCTATGACGACTCAGGAAATAGAAAAGCGAGAGAATGAACACCCTTTTAAACCTCCGACGCCCTGTTGACGAGGGGGCAGAATCACTCCCGTACATGGTGGTCATCACGAATTAGGTCCCCTGGTTCGATCGCCAACATAATACCGTTTTTTTTCCTGTAGTATCCCTCTTAACCACGTGTCTCGGCTGTATCCATACGCATGTGACAGATACAACGCCCTCTTTGCCCGGATGTAGCCGTTTCCCACATGTTCATATACAGTGTGATAATATACGTCTATCTTGTGAGTTATCGGTTTACTTCTACCACACTAATGCATACGAGTAGAGACATGGAGCTTGAAATGGGGAAACGGTAGCCGTGAGCATAAAAGGAAAGAAAAAAATGTCTGATAGGAGGTGGCTTTAAAGCGTTGGAACAAGAATCGGCTGTGATGAAGGTTGTCTTTTGCAAATTGGAAAACATACTGACTAATATAAAGTTGACAACTGTAATGAGAAATAAAAGGAGTGTTTAAGTACTACATAGAACCCGTACTTTAGTATGACTGTGAAGCGTGGTCAATGAGCAGACAAGTTGAAAAGCCTCTAATGCCAGTGGCGTTGTGGATTCTGAGACATAGTTTTTAAAAAGTTCACTAGACACCCGCATGAAACTCCCTCCAAATACTACAAGGCAACATGACAAAACATACAACGTAGCAGACACATAGATACTATACCAGCTCTGTAAGGCAACATACTTTGATAATGTAGACATAACGGCCGCTTTCTAATAATACTGCACACATCTATAAGCAGTGGTAAACCCGTATACACAGATACACGATACTTTCCTAAAGTAGACTCTAGCCATGTTCGCAGTGCAGCTATATAGAGGCATGTCTGAGTTGATGTGAAATATTTTTGGTTATTTTTACACCCGGATGTAATAGGCGACAAGTCACAACACAGCTACGATGCACTGGCAGGGGTGACCTTATCAACTTCACATACTGGTCAATCTATATACACCACCCAATAACATAGTACACCATCTGTCTTCAAGCCACAAGCGTTTTCAATGTCACAAGAATAACGAACTACTGATATTTAAGATCAGAGTGGCACATGCTGATACTGTTTGTGATATCTCCTACTCATACCACCTGTTTTAACTAAATAAGGACACATACACCTAGCCCATAATCTCCAATCGGCAATTATGAGAAAAATCGAGGGTAGTGTTATTGATTTTTATTGGATGTCCCGACAATAGGTGTTAATCTTTTAATCCCCTATCAACCTTTATGTTAACCTTTATTAATATCGCGAACTATTTGCAATGGCGGAGATATCAGAAATAATATTAACCCGCCTTAGTCATTACGATGACGATAAGCCCCTGGATTAGCCGTTATAAGAATAAGTATTGATTTTTGGCAACACCTGTTGAGGTCATATTCTGATTTTTAAGTTAGCTTATATTTTGTGACTCGTAGGTACAATGGTGAAATCTGCTGCCTGTGTTTCTCATCAGCGGTGGGACTTGTGGCCGCGGCGACAAGGCCGGACAAAGTGACCCTAACCCATATGATCAACTAGAGACCCACACATTGATGACTGACAATCGTACCAAGACAAAGTTCCGAGATTCGAATCTGTCACTTCCACGGTGTCTGGGGTACCACCTAAACATACTCCACAATCAGCACACCACCTCTCCTTTTCTAAACATAACCGAGTTAATAACACCAGAGCTCGAAATCACAACTACGTAACCGAATATTATTCTACCACTAGACCGCCCCACTGGGATTCGAACCCGATGATACTGTTCGGAAGCGTTTATCTAGTTACTCATCCACTCACCCCTCCCCTTAACAACGAATATCACAAAGTCATACCCACTAAAACCATCGGCCATCTTTACACTTTCAAAGTTTTCATTTGAAGAGCTGTAACCGGTATGCTGATAGTATTTAAGTCCCAGCCACTATAGATAATAGTAACCCCGTTATAACAAACAGTCGACCCCTTTACAATAGACATATAATGAAAATATCCTTGGTCTTCTGACGACCGACGCCGAAATTATGCGTTGAATGTGTCGGTGGTATACCTCCATGCCTATATTTACCCACTTCTCCACTCGATCACCCTGGCTCTTACCAAGGAACGGGCGTAATTATCCAACCAATCCGCCCCTCGCCCACCTCTTAACAAGGATCAGAAGCAGTTATTTAGCTATTTGTACACTCACCAACCCCTTGACAACGACCTGGAGCCTTTATCTAGCAACTCCTCTGTCTCTTAGCAAGGAACCGACGCATTTACTTAGCCACTTCGCCACTCGCCCATCCCTTTAAATTGTTCGGAAGCTGTTATATAGGTACATCACCACTCACCAACCCCTTAACAACGAATACCACGAAGCCACGCCCCCTTACAATCGTTACTACAGGCCATCTTTACTTTTTTAAGGTTTTCATTTGAAGAGGTGTAATCTATATGATGATAGTTTTATAAGCCACTACGACCCACTACAGATCATATACACGCCATATATACCTTTTTACTTATTATAATTTTCATATGACACCCGGCGCGGTTCGAGACTTCGACCCACCTAACCCCACCACAGTACTCGTCAATAACCGGACTAGTGATCACTCAGCAATGACTGGCCACTTGGGTACTACAAGACACTGTTTTACTGGGGTCGACCGCTTCACGCGACCGATCGGCCGCGCTTGCTCCTGCGCCCGCCGCCTCGCGCCTCTGATTGTTGTTTATTTATTATGTTTTTATTTATTTTTACAATTAGTTAAAATATTATACACAAACTCAGTTATCTGCCCTTAGAAACATGTCTTTTATTAGAATGTATCAACCCTTACATATGACCTAAGTACCTACCCTACCAAACCGCCCTGGTCCCAAGCTGGATTGGGGACAATCCAGCGAGGTCAATCCAGAAATTATAATTATGAGCACACAGAAACCCTAACCCTAACCCCTAACCCTAACCCTAAGCCCTAACCCCTAACCCTAACCCCTAACCCCTAACCCCTAACCCCTAACCCCTAACCCTAACCCTAACCCCTAACCCCTAACCCCTAACCCTAATTCAGCTGGATTGGGGTCAATCCAGCAAGGTCAATCCATATTTCCTAATCAAATACCACCTATCCTACTACTAACATTATTGCGATCATCAGTTATGTTTGGCCATTCTCGTCAACCCCAGCTTCGAAATGCGTCGATCTCTGTTGGCGCTCATGTAAGCACACACAATTCAACTTGGGCGGATATATTTTGGGCAGAAGTACAAAACTGGCCTAGAAGGAGTAGTTTCTAAATGTCAATTATTTAAAATATCTTAGTCACCACCACTATCATCATTATAAGATGAGTCAGTCCAAAGATAGCCATTAAAATCGACTGATTCTTTCCTACCTTTCTTCTCAGCAGTTCTCTTCAGCTCTCCGTAAATATGAAGCCCGGTGATCTTATATTCTTGTATTATCACGTATTTCTGAACCCCACTGTTCTTGCATGAGTGTATGATCTAATTTTTCTAAGGTCCACCGTTCTTGCATACCTGTGTGATCTCGAAATTCTGAACTCCAAAGATACAGCATGCCTGTGTGATCTCTTAATTCTGAACTCAGTATACTTTCACGTCTGTGTGATTCCATTTCTTAACCCCACTATGCCTGTGTGATCTCGTAATTCTGAACCCAGTTTCCTCTTAGGTCGGTGTGATTTCGTTTTTTTTTAAACCATACTATGACCGTGTGATCTGGTAATTCTTGATCCCACTATATTTGCGTGCCTGTTTGATCTCGTAATTCTTAAATCCACCATGCTTGCATGCCTTTGTAATCTTGTAATGTTAAACCCCTCAGTGCTTGCATGCCTATATGATCTCGTAATTTTAATCCGCTATGCTTACATGGCTGTGTGATCTCGTAATGCTTAAACCCACCATGCTTGCAAGCTGTGTAATCTCGTAATTCTGAACCCCACTGTGCTTGCATGCCTGCGTGATCTCGTGATTCTGAGGCTTATTGTTCTTGAATGTCTGTGTGACTCGTAATTCTGAACCCCAGTGTCCGTGCAAGCCTGAGTTCTCTCGTAATTATGAACTTCGGTGTTCTCAAACGCCTCTGTGATCTTTAAATTCTCAACACCATTGTTCTTGGAAATCCTATGTGATCTGTTCATGAAGTAAATGAAAAAGAATTATTTTTCCCCCTATTCGAGTGCTAATTAATACATAAAAATGTATTGATTTATTGCGCTGCTCCCAAATATTTCTGGTTTCTTATACAAATAATCACGATCTTCCTCATTCTACCTCACTTCTTCTTCCTCTTCTTCTATTGTTTGTTACCCGCAGCGGCAAGAGACATCTGCTCCCGTCTCCTCGTGCCAATTCAGTTATATTTAGCAAATAATTAAACACAATTTTGTATTTCTCGATCTTAAAATATTTACGCAACGAAAAATTGTCACATTTCTTCATTTTGAATGTTTCGTTAGCGTGAACAGTAGTAACGAACGAAGTGAAACAATGTTCTCATTATTTATTATTATTGTAAACACAAGACTAAGACCACTACAAGTAGGACAGGATGAAAAATAAATCAAAAATATTCATTAGTATTCAGAATAGTAGATAAATGAACGAACGAACTTTATTTTCAAAGGGTCACAAATTGGGCACGCAGGCTCGTTTTACATTCGGCCCTTCCAATCACTCATCTGTCGTACATTAATTATCTATTATGCATGTTACATTCGCACACATACCTGCAGATATACTTACATTATTTACACAAACTAGCACAGTTGTGCACAAACTCAGTAACACACAAATGCACAATCTCTCGCAGACACATATACACACTCACAACCACAAACTCACTATCAAACGTTTACTTATAAATAATACCTACTCTCTCATTTTCTCCATCTCTCTCTCTCTCTCTCTCTCTCTCTCTCTCTCTCTCTCTCTCTCTCTCTCTCTCTCTCTCTCTCTCTCTCTCTCTCTCTCTCTCTCATATATATAACACACTATGTATGGTAGACGTGAATGTAAGCGATCTATATTTTATTCTTTCGCATGTGTAACCGAGGCTCATAAAGAAACCAAAGTAGAATCAAAGTTCAATGTACCGTGCATGTATTAAAAGGCAACGAGGCTGGCCATTTTGTTCTTTCGTCTGTGTAACCGAGGCCCATGAAGAAAACAAAGTAGAATATAAGTTCAACATACCGTGCATGTATTACAGACCAGGCTGGCTACGTGATGGCATAGAAAACGTTAGCTGCTAAATAAAAGAAATAATGCACAAGTCTTTAGGCAGACCAGCGTGTAACATTTTTTTTTCGTGTCTTTTACAGTACGTTGCAGTCAACACCAGAATTGTTTGGCTGTTTGTGATGTACATGTTTTCATTCCTATGCTTTCTGACACTCATACCATTGTAAATAAAAAAAAATATTAAAATAAGGCGGTCAAGACACCTAAAGCTGATTTCGAGGCGGTATGCGGAATTGCAAATTGCGTTCGCCATCCTATAGCCACAGACGCCGGTTGGCTAGCCTGAGTTGGTTATTAAACAGATATAGGGACGGAGGAAGTGAGGAACAGACAGACGAAAGACTCTTACTGTTAAATTGTTTAACCATTGGGCATGCAGGCCGGTCTTATATTCGACAGACAGACAGGCAAGCAGGCAGACTGATACACAGACAGACAGATAATTTAAACCGAACTGAAATAGAACATAAAGGGGAAGACACAATGAACACAGGAAACAAATCACTCGAATGTCCTTAGATGTTCGTCTGTCAAGGGAAATAGAACATCAGTATAGATAACGTTTGAAGACGTCTCTGCCAATTTAAAGTTCGTGATACACTAAATAACTTTATTGACACCATACGTCAGGGGAAGATTGGTCGACTAGAAAAATAAACACACTAACTCCACTGACGTGCCATTAAGGCACAATGTTAATATATTGCCAGACGCATCTTTCAGTGACAATACGACACATGAGCCATTTTCAAAAGGACTAAATGTCCAAGGAATTATCTGATACCCTTTTACTTCCCAATTAAGCCACTGATGAATGACCTATTTATTGATTGACACTATAAGTAAGGGGAAGATTAGTCAACTAGAAAAATAAACACACATAACGGCACAAGAAGAAAACATCGAAAAAATTATAATAAGTGCATTATTACAAGTTAACGATGCGTTAAATTTGTTAACTGTCTCTGTAATAATCTTGAAACCGCTTGCAGGAAATGGATGGTTGCGTTCTTTTGGCACTGTCAAACTGATTTGGTGGTAATATTATTAAAATAATGATTGAACTTCGCAACTGCAGACATCAAGACCTAATTAATGAATTCAAACAACTCTAACATAAGGTACAACATCCATCATCATCATCATCCAGTGCCTTGTCAGTGGCAGTAGGCGATCATGCCTCTCCACAAATGACGATCTCCGACGTCATGGATCAATTCGTGTGTTGACTCCCTTCCAGTGCCATGACACAAGACTGTCAAGAATCTTCTCACTGCTGTCTTCCTCTATCTCTCTTTCCACAAATCTTTCCGGTTGTCACAACATGTTTCCAGTGTTTGTCTTCTCATAACGTGGCCAAAACTACGAGCCTGTCTCGTTCTGATGTTTGTGATCAGTTGTCTTTGCGACTCACCTTCCTTTAAAAAGTCCTGACTTGCTCATTTTGGCTGTCCAGTTCAATTATCAGCATTCTTCTATAAACCACATCTCCAAGGCTTACATGGATTTTTTCGCCCGTTTGCTAATTGTCGGGGATTCTCAGCCGCATGTTAAACACGCAGGAACTCTTTTTCTAACTTTCAAGGAAAGTGACTTACTGTACAAAACGTTCATTTGATAGAATGCAGTTTTTTTTGTTTCTCTTATTATGTTCTTCATCTCAGTGATGCACCTTCCATCTGATATTATGCATGTGCCTAGATATTTTAATTTATGCACTTGCCCAAACATAACGTCCTGTACTTTATTTGCACATTTAGACACAATCTGTTTCTGTGATATCACCATGACGTCTGTCTGTCTATTATTCAAACTAAGACCCATTTTTTCTCACTTTCTACAAGCACTTAATTTGTCATTTCCTGCAGATCCTTCTGGAGGACGATAAATAAAACTGAAAAAGGAGACTTGGTGGCGGTTTTCTTGACAAGAACACTATCAGGAATAATTGAGGTCATCATAACCGAATGGCTAAGTGCGTTC
The DNA here is from genome assembly GCA_014155875.1 of Cepaea nemoralis. NCBI lineage: Eukaryota > Metazoa > Mollusca > Gastropoda > Stylommatophora > Helicidae > Cepaea > Cepaea nemoralis. The sequence goes on from JACEFZ010005091.1 coordinate 28,015, forward strand.
GCTCTTAAACATCGGGTGTGCTGATGCCGAGGTAATGGGTTTAGGCTCTACAACGGTCAGTTGGACTACAATGCTGGCTTCTCGTCCTTGACTTGGGGACGTAAATTACAAGTGTCTCAAAAGTCAGAGAGGGTTCGCTTCATGGCAAGGGACTCTGGTAATAGGGAAGGCTAATCCACATGCAAGCATCAGTTCAGTGCATTTCCAGTAGTAGCACGTGTATGGATTATGCTTGAGGTCAAAGCGAGCAAACACAACCCACACAAAAGGAATAATATACTGTTTAAAAAAAAATGAAACGCAACATTTTTTATGTTACTTTTATAAAAGATATTCGCTAATTGGACATCAGTCACCCAGTCACCCTATTGACTGTGACCATCTGGTCATTATCTTCTCGTGGTTACCTGAATTGTACTCACCTCATGATTCGTGAGGTCATGAAAGAAGTCAAGGTCAAAACAACATTATTGACAATAACTCGTGGCAGGTTTATGATAATCCCGTGAAGCTAACTGAACACAAATCTCTCTGACCATATTATTGCATGCCTATAAAAGATTGACGATCCTCGAATAAATTCTGTTGAAAATTAAATGCGCAAGTATGACTCATCTCACTACAGAACAACGACTCATCATCATTGGACAGGCTGGATAGTCACAAAGTGTAGTAGCCAGAGAATTTAATGTGGTTAGAAGCCTTTGGAGGCGATTTCAAGAAACTGGCTCAGTGGCAGACCGGCCGCGCAGTGGAAGACCCAGAAACACAACTGCTGCCGAAGACCGCTTCACACGGCTGCGTTACCTCCACAGCCTTGTCAATGCCAAGAGCTCGTCGAATTTCAGATCAGACGGTCAGGAACCAGCTGCACAACACTGGTCTTTGGGCTAGAAGACCCTACAGGGGTCCCGTTCTTACGCACCTGCATCGCCAGAACCGATTGTAGTGGACGAATCAGTATTGCCGATAAAATGTTGGTACAAGTTTGTAATTGAAACTGCAATAATGTTGCGTTTCTTTTCTTTCTTTTTCTTTTTTAACAGTATAGAAGGCGTTGCGGTGACAAGCCATCATCAAAATCAGTCACAATAAATGTCATCGTTTCATTAGGTAATTTACTTTTAATCATAACAATTGTGAGTGGCACCTTGCAGTCTTGACAGACCAAAATATGTGGATTAGAATTTGGCCAAAATTCCATCTCACAATGCCTGGGCAGAGCTTCAGAAGTAGCAGTAGCAGACAGCAGAAAGCAGTAGCAGCAGTAGAGGCAGTAGCAGCAGAAAGCAGAAAGCAGTAGCAGAAAACAGAAAGCAGTAGCAGAAAACAGAAAGCAGTAGCAGAAAACAGAAAGCAGTAGCAGAAAACAGAAAGCAGTAGCAGAAAACAGAAAGCAGTAGCAGAAAACAGAAAGCAGTAGCAGAAAACAGAAAGCAGTAGCAGAAAACAGAAAGCAGTAGCAGAAAACAGAAAGCAGTAGCAGAAAACAGAAAGCAGTAGCAGAAAACAGAAAGCAGTAGCAGAAAACAGAAAGCAGTAGCAGAAAACAGAAAGCAGTAGCAGAAAACAGAAAGCAGTAGCAGAAAACAGAAAGCAGTAGCAGAAGAGGCAGTAGCAGCAGAAGAGGCAGTAGCAGAAAACAGAAAGCAGTAGCAGAAGAGGCAGTAGCAGAAAACAGAAAGCAGTAGCAGAAAACAGAAAGCAGTAGCAGAAGAGGCAGTAGCAGCAGAAGAGGCAGTAGCAGAAAACAGAAAGCAGTAGCAGAAAACAGAAAGCAGTAGCAGAAGAGGCAGTAGCAGAAAACAGAAAGCAGTAGCAGAAAACAGAAAGCAGTAGCAGAAGAGGCAGTAGCAGCAGAAGAGGCAGTAGCAGAAAACAGAAAGCAGTAGCAGAAGAGGCAGTAGCAGAAAACAGAAAGCAGTAGCAGAAGAGGCAGTAGCAGAAAACAGAAAGCAGTAGCAGAAAACAGAAAGCAGTAGCAGAAGAGGCAGTAGCAGCAGAAGAGGCAGTAGCAGAAAACAGAAAGCAGTAGCAGAAAACAGAAAGCAGTAGCAGAAGAGGCAGTAGCAGCAGAAGAGGCAGTAGCAGAAAACAGAAAGCAGTAGCAGAAGAGGCAGTAGCAGAAAACAGAAAGCAGTAGCAGCAGAAGAGGCAGTAGCAGAAAACAGAAAGCAGTAGCAGCAGAAGAGGCAGTAGCAGAAAACAGAAAGCAGTAGCAGCAGAAGAGGCAGTAGCAGAAAACAGAAAGCAGTAGCAGAAAACAGAAAGCAGTAGCAGAAGAGGCAGTAGCAGAAAACAGAAAGCAGTAGCAGAAAACAGAAAGCAGTAGCAGAAGAGGCAGTAGCAGCAGAAGAGGCAGTAGCAGAAAACAGAAAGCAGTAGCAGAAGAGGCAGTAGCAGAAAACAGAAAGCAGTAGCAGAAGAGGCAGTAGCAGAAAACAGAAAGCAGTAGCAGAAAACAGAAAGCAGTAGCAGAAGAGGCAGTAGCAGCAGAAGAGGCAGTAGCAGAAAACAGAAAGCAGTAGCAGAAAACAGAAAGCAGTAGCAGAAGAGGCAGTAGCAGCAGAAGAGGCAGTAGCAGAAAACAGAAAGCAGTAGCAGAAGAGGCAGTAGCAGAAAACAGAAAGCAGTAGCAGCAGAAGAGGCAGTAGCAGAAAACAGAAAGCAGTAGCAGCAGAAGAGGCAGAAGCAGAAAACAGAAAGCAGTAGCAGCAGTAGAGGCAGAAGCAGAAAACAGAAAGCAGTAGCAGCAGTAGAGGCAGAAGCAGAAAACAGAAAGCAGTAGCAGCAGAAGAGGCAGAAGCAGAAAACAGAAAGCAGTAGCAGCAGTAGAGGCAGAAGCAGAAAACAGAAAGCAGTAGCAGCAGTAGAGGCAGAAGCAGAAAACAGAAAGCAGTAGCAGCAGAAGAGGCAGAAGCAGAAAACAGAAAGCAGTAGCAGCAGTAGAGGCAGAAGCAGAAAACAGAAAGCAGTAGCAGCAGAAGAGGCAGAAGCAGCAGACAGCAGAACCAGCAGCAGAAGCAAAAACAGCAGCAGTAGCAGCAGGAGCAGAACAAGCCGATGAGTCAGTCGTAGCAGAAGTAGAAGCAAACATCAGAAAGCAGAAGGCAAAAGGTGGAGAAGGATAAATGCACATGTCCATGATTGATTATGTTATAATGATTGCATCCGCATATATTGCAGTGGCGAAGTGGTCAAGCCGTTTGACTCGGGCTCCGAAGATAGTGGGTTCGATTCCAGGCCGCTTCCTTCCGTTCACGAATGAATTTTTCGGAGACTCCTGTGGGTTGTCGCTAGAGCTACGGAGTTCGTACTTGGTGCGACGCTTTCCGCGCTGCGGATGGAGACCGAGCCATATGGTATAAAACCCGGTGCAATGAAGTCGACCCTGTCGACGTTTAAGCGACTTTAAGCATATATTGCAGTCTAACAACGACTGTGTTCCATCCATCATGTGCCACGCCGATAAGCGTGGGCGGTCATGTTCTGCCATCTCACTCGATCACCAGAGTCGTGGATCAGCTCCGTGTTCCTGTCTCGACCATGCCACGTTGCCAAGCCATCCAGGTATTTACTTCTCGGTCTTTTCCTTGGTCTCTTCCCTTCGATCTTGCCAGTCGTCACCAACGATTGTTACCATGTTATAATTAATCATGGTATGAAATATATCACAAGTAGCAGTTCCTTTGCAGCACGTCGCTCCCATCACGGTGAGCCGAACAGACTCTGTGTCTCTTGCTATGTCTCCATCCTCATATCTATGGGATCTACAATGATATTATCTTCGTGCTGGTTGACCCCTGCCTCGTCTTTCCGGAACCACGCCTTCTATTATTGTTCTCTCCAAGAACGGGATGAGAAGAATGAACACATGAAAAATGAAAACAATGAAAAGAACATGGAAATTCGAAAAAACAAATTTGAAAAACAAAAAAAATTTCCTACTTCTCATAATCCCAGGCTGTGATATTCCCAGTATCACCAGCCTGGGATTCTGAGACAAATAGCAAATATAGTTTTTTTCAAATTTTCGTTTTCTCTTCATTTGTTCTTGTTTGTTCATTCTTCTTATCCCTGAATGTAGTCACTGGAGGGTTTTCTCCGTGATTGTTATGTTGTGTTTTGTGTATGCATTTGTTTGCTGATAGAGGCTGGTTGCCGCAACATCCTGTGTTTTTCGTAATTCTGTTTTGTAAAGCTGCATTACTTTGTGCTATTTTATCTTGTTTACTATGTAAACAGAAGGACTTCCTGTTAAGTGTTAAGCCTTCAGTGGGGTTAACGTTTCCACACATTCGAGCCATATCGGCGACTATGTGCTTATAGTCTGTCCAGAAATGAATGCCTTCATTCACGATCAATTATTTTGAAAACTGTCTGTTGCATCGTTATGAAATTTTACCTGCCGTCTTATTTTACCCCCACCCAAGGAATATATATTTGATAGGTCCAAAAGCAACTCAAATCATGGAAAGCGGCGACATTTCTTTGATGTTTTGATGAAAAAGTAGTGATTTCTCGCTAACAAACTTGTTTTACAGAATGCCCCGTTCCACTACGCGAAGCTCTTGTCATAAGGCCAATCCCATGTCCCACGTGAAAATTAACTATTCAACGCTAATGTTTCCATGTGTAGACGTAATACATTTAATAATGTGCACTTCATCTCTGACCCGTAAATTATATACCACATATAAACAAACTTTGAAATCTGCTGTACAATTTCCAGAACAAAGCTTTTTTTGTTGGGTGGACATAATGATAAGGTTATACGCTAAATCTCATAATTTTCCCTCAGAGGCTCAGTTGGTTACTGAGATATGGAATTTTATATTGGGGCAGACAAAAGTAAACAGACTATAGTATTCCATCCAAACTATGATTTGCTTGTATCCTTCATATAATATATAACTCTGCAGTATGCACATGACGAGATGCAGTGAAATATGCCAGGCAAGAAATCGTGCAATATTTTTAATGGCATAATGTATCTGCTGCAACCCATAAAGGATTTAATTGCTTTGAGTTTTTGTAGAGCAATGTTTGTCCTGATTTCTGTATCACTTTTCTTTCATCCACCCGCAGAAAACAGATATTCAAAACTACTCTTCTTAAATGTCCTTCTGTTGAAAAACGTGCCCATTTACTTTGTTTTATTGGTGATCATATTCGATTTTGTGTAAATAAATGAATGAATGGATCGCAAACTAACGTTGTGTTTCAGATCAGGAAGCCATGTAGTTGGTGTCACGTTTTGGTACGGTTCGTCTCTAGAATTGACTATCAGCAGTTTTGTCAGAATAATTCCTTCTTCATTCGTTCATTGTAGCTGAAGAGATCTAACCTGTTAGTCGTCTATCAGTCTTTGAGTTGGGAGGGAGGTGGCAAGAGAGAGAGAGAGAGAGCTAGAGAGTAACAGACAGAGAGGAGAGAGAACAATTCAGCCTCACTCTCTCATGCTGATTCCATTCAATACCATAGTTAGGTTATGACCAAGTCTGCCTCACTTTCTAATACTGATTCCATTTGATCCTGTAGCAAGATATGAACAAGATTAATGGAATAGAACTCAGGATACAATGGATGATCAAGGCGATTCTGTGTGTATACTTAATAGCACTTTGCTAGTAGTTGCCTATCTACCCATTGACCGGCTAGTGGTTCCGCCTCGCGGTGTCCCACATCCAGGCTTCACATGCTTGGGAGACAGGATAATTTAAAGACCTGTCATCGGTCTTCAGTTGGGATTGTCTGCCGCAATTGAGTTGAGCACCAGGCAATGATGGGCAAATTACCCACCATGACATGCAACATATCCTCACATCTGAGGTACTGTCCCCACCTCACATACCACAATAATTACATGACTCGCATGATCAAACTGTTTCAGATGAAAACAAATAAGCTGAGCTCTTGATATTTAAAATAATCCCGCACAACCCATTAGGGTTGGCTACACCTGACAAATCATTCAGACCAAAAGTAATGTAACATTTGTAATCGTTTAATAGATATTCCAGACTCCACACACTGATTGAACTGTCACCAGCAAATGTGAAACACAACAGAACAACAAACACTTCTGGAATCGGAACAATCTGTACACTTATCTGTTTTTGTCCATCAGTAGATATGTGATTCAATGTATCTTTCTGTCACCTGTTAGAAGAGACTGGGCTAGGACAAGTCTTCTTCAGCCTGACCATCTTTGTAACTAATAAACATTGTATGTGCTTCAATTCTTCTTCTCTTCCTCCATTTACCTCAGTGAATTGTTGGTGGGAGATGTAAAGATCTTTTATGTGCACTCTCTAATGCTCTTTGTAAATTGGCATTCATTTCTGTAAGGTTGTTCTTGATACTATTATTCCATCTTTTACATGGTCTTCCCCTTACTTTATATCCATTTTATGAATTCAATGTTCTCAGAGAACTATAGTAATTTCTTCATAAACATGCAATGTCCTCCAGTAATATACAAGTAGTGCAGTAAATGTTACAAGTGTCCCTGTAATGCAGTAAATGTTACAATAATGTCCCTCCAATGCAGTAAATTAGTGCCAGTAATTATCTTTATTAGTCTCCATATTCGGTTACGTCCCTTTACTGCTAGCAGTGTGCTTCCTGCAATACTGTGAGCCCAATGTCTGTGTTTAAGTTATCAAAAACAATACACTGTCATCTTGCAAGGCTGGCATATATAGAAGTATGCTTGTTAAATGACAAAATTAGCTTGCACTAGCCAACTGCAACATCTAGTATGAGAATGGAAGATGAGGCTGTGATGGTAGTCTTCTTGTGGTTTGAGGGTAGTCTAGCGAGATGTTTGTTTGTAATGGACTCATGAGTATGTTTTGGAATGTGAAAACTGGCATGTTCTGGCTCGAACCCATGGATTTTCTGCCTAGGGCATGCAAGTGTGAGGAGCAATGAACAAGTTGATTGTTAGCTGCAGCTGCCTTTCTGGGCAGAGAGCTACTTTATAATTGATGTGGTGAATTCTCTTCGGGATTGGATGGGCAGTACAGCTGTGAATGGCCACCTTTGCTTGCCTCAACATACCAGATGGGCCACCTTTGTTTGCCAGAGGATACAGAACATAACAGATGGGCCACCTTTGCTTGCCTCAGGATATAGAACACAACAGATGGGCCACCTTTGCTTGCCTCAGGATATACAATATAACAGATGGGCCACCTTTGCTTGCCTCAAGTTAGAACATAACAGATGAACCACCTATACTTGTCTCAGAATATAGAACATAACAGATGGGCCACCTTTGTGTGTCTCAGGATATGGAACATAACTGATACTAATCAGTAGGTTCTGCAGGATTGTCTTCTCTTCAATGATAAAAGAAAGAAATACTAGTCCCACGATTCATCACTAACACAACACTGTTTGCAATACAGGGAAGCTCCAGAAAAACAGAACAGGTTCCTCTGACTGTAAATTTCACATTTGTGATCACAGACAGATATTTCGTGTCAACATTTCAAACTAAAAACAGTAACAGATTTGCTACGAAAGAGGTAAATATCACAAATACATGGTAAGACAGCTTTCAGATTGTCTGTGATCATATTCTACTTTTGCCATCTGATAACCCCAACTAATTTTTGCACGTTGTCTCACCATGGATGTGAAGTCAAGGTGTTCCACCACTTTCAATCTTCAACTAAAGCTAGGAGTGTGGCAATGCCAATGCTCACACACACATCAGTGTTATCAGTCTAGGGTTTCTTTCTGTGTGAAAATTCTTCTGTCTAAGAAGCCACTGATCAAATAGTGAGCCACAGCAGTTCTGTAGTTAGCATGCTTGCCTGCCAGCCAGCTATTTGAATTCCCATTGAAGCGAGAATTGTTTTAAAATGTACCTGGGCGTTCAGGCTGAACCAGTTGATAGTGAGTATCAGGAAGTGTGGAAAGTAAAGACGGCTGGTGTGATACTGACTACATCAACCATCATCTGGTCTATCAAAGTAGGATGCCAGCACCATATACCCAATACATCTCAAGGAGTGGGAAAAGGATCCTTAACCCTACCAGGCCGCTGTACTGATTTTTCAGTAATTTTCTAATCTGCTGCTATACCGCTGTACCTAATTTTCGGTACTTTGTCTAGTACGTGAAAAAAATGTACGTCACAAACTAAAAATAACCAACCTAATCATGGTCAAACCTCATGGTTAGCCATTGCAAATGTCTGCCCCCATGTGTTGAATTGACTTTATGTGGTTTACATGTGAAAAAATTCTGAAAATTCACAATGAAACGAGCGGCTGATGAACCAAGCACTTCAACAAGAAAGCGAAAGTAGGTCTAGGCTTTTCACAGTCCAACAGGTGATCGATACTTTGGTTGATTCAGACTCTGAGGAGTCAGAATTTCATAAAGAAAGGTGGAATATTGGCGTTAGATAAAAGTGAGACCTATTTTCTACAATGTCTCCAAGTTCCATCTTATTCTAACCACTTGTTTGCATGTAACTAACAATTTTCTATATAATGTTGGTTTTTTCTCTTTAATGCTCAGGAGCCCAGGTATAGGGGATAGTTAGGTTTAGGGCCTCATGGCTGGTAGGGTTAATTTCTGTATTTTTCCACTGATATTATATGCCTAAAAACACATACACTTAATGTAATGTTTCAATAAAAACAATGAGACAATCAATAGGAAAAAAAAACTGGCGATTTTACTGTGTATGAGTGAACATGTCATGAGATGTCGTTGGATGTTTAAGCATACAACTGATAACTGATGTGAGAAACAAAAATCACAATTTCATGATTTGTTGACTGAGAAGTGATAATTGGGTGATGCATAAATTAATCCTGTCGTGTCTTCAGGAATCTCTTGGTCACTTTGTCCTTTTCTCTATAAATAGAACATAAATATAAATAAATGGCATAACTGTTTACAAGCAACAGTCACTTTTATTATGTAATCAATCATAAGACCCTATAATTCTCTGGAAAGATAGATTGTGTTCTGAAGTTGTCTGTCCTTGCTGTCTATAACAAGTGTAAAAACAAGGTCTTCATAACATGTTAAAATGACCTGACAACACAAGACCAGGGCAAACCCAGAGTAATACAACAGCAGCCATGTCACTACTGCGGGTTGAACCCAGGATCATTGTTGGTAGGCAAAAAACTGACAAATACAATATCATTCATTGACACCTTGCCGTCTTCACAGACGATAGTTTGTAAGGGATGGAGTTATTGCCTCTCCATAGCACAAAGCTTGGGCTAAAATATAGAGATCATGTGTTGCCCATGCAGCATGATCCCTCTCTCGGCCTGCCTAGTTCACTCCAGAGGAAAGGTAACACCTCTACATCTGGAACAAGACAAGCTGCAGAAGCTGCTGGATCAGCAAAGCAATGCTCTAATTGTCCGCCTGTCGGAGCTTCGATCCTAGACCAGACGCCAACCAAGGCTTAGGGCCTGGTCTGCCCTGCCATGACATTTTGTCTTTAGGTTGCATTTCCTCGCACCAGGGTAAGGCTTGTACCCTCCCAATTGCGCTCTTCCGCCCGAAGCCGTTGGCACAATGTGGGGTTCGGGTTTGGTAAGCGCCGCCCAACATTCGGCGCCAACAGAAAGCAGGTAGTACTGTCTACTGTTATACGGTAGCTCAGTCATAGCTGACTAAGACACAAATACAGCTCATATCCAATGTGTACAGTAAAACATTCTAGGCTGTATTTCCATACTAACAGGAACATGGCTATAACGTCAACAAAGAAAAAAGTGTTTCCTATATTGAATTACACAAACAATAAGGGAGATAAACATGGCCGAATGGATGAGTGCTTGTTCAAAAACATCCGGTGTGCTGACTCTAAGGTAGAGAATTCAACCCCTACACCTATCAGTTGGACTAAAATGTTGACGACCTTGATATGGGGATGTAAATGACAAGTACCTCTGAAATTGGAGCGGGTTCACCTGTATGCGGGACACTGGTAATATGGAAAGCTAATTTACATGTAAAAATAACTCCAGCGCACCAGAAGTAGTAGGACGTGTATGGGCCACGCTTGAGTTCATAGCGAGCGACCCAAAAACAATTGTTTTTAAACAATAAACAATTGCTTAAGATTAGCAATTAGGTGGTTTCTGTTGGTTTTATGCAAACAGAAAAAAATTTGTTACATTTGAAATTATCGTGGGGATAACAAATGTTGCACATTCAAACACTACCTGTGATTATGTTTTAACCCTTTACAGGGCAGACGTTTGTCTGTTTTGTAGCCCTGAGCGGGCAAGAAGAATTTTCAGGTTCAGAAAAATGTTGGGTTACATTAGTAAAAACATCATGTATAAGTTGAGTTGTTAGTCAACAGACTTTAGTCAAATAAACAGCAAAATGACGGGAAAAGCATGCAGAATATTTTACTCACTAATCCATACATGAACACAAATATTTACAAATATATGACACATTGTTGATGATTGTCGGTCATCTATACGGCAAGTTTACAAACACATTTTCAGAATTAGAATCACTTTCTTCAAAGTCTTTAAAGTATCTATGTACACTGCCCACGCTGGTATCACTGATATCTAGCTGCAATTCAGTCATCTTCGTGCACTTAAATGTCACTTAAATTGAACCCAGCAAAATCTCCACTATCACTTGAAGAATCATCGAAATCCATTTTGAAATACAATGCAAACCCCCCCCCCCCCCCCCCCCCCCCCCCCCCCCCACAATCGGTGAAAACGAAAGTAGACGATCGGAAGCCCCGGAAAGCCGCAAGATCATGTTTTTACAATGCATAATAGTAATGGGCGGTTTCAGACGGTCTGCCCTTAAAGGGGTCCGGACGGAAACGGACGATTTGCCCGGTAAAGGGTTAATTGTGTTAGCTAAAGTATTATTATTTATTCACCTCATATAATATATATCTCTGCAGTATGCACCTGACAAAATGCTGCAATTTCCAGGCAATAAATCGTGCAACATATTGTTGTTGGCGTCTGTGTTTAAATTCACTAAGGGAATACAATGTTTTGAATCTTTAGTTCTGCAATTATGGAAGCCACCCAGGATGGCGGAAAATGCTATGGACTGTCCCTGCCTTCATTTGAGGGATGACTGTGCAGTCTTCGACTGTTCCAACTTGACCAGCTGGGAGGTGGACAGTACCACAAAAGTGAGAGTCTCCCAGGAATGCTACCCTGGTCAAAAATGCACGCTAAAAGTCGGATGTGTTGGCCTAAGGGTTTCGACCCAAGGGTGCCTAACCAGACACATCACAATCACATCTGAAAAAACACTCCGGATGAACGCAATGAAGAAGAAGAAGAATCTTTAGTTTATTTACAAGAATAAGAATTAACGCATCTATGTACAGGAAGATAAAGGTGATATACCAGCACCAACAAGATCATTCTTGATATTTTAGTTAAAAGAGAGCCAGTAATATCACACAAAATACTCCTCAATGTCCCATGTAAAAAGTGGAACAAATAGGAGGCTGAGTGGTCTCGAGGTATGGTGTCTGCCTCGAGTGCTGGAGGTCCCGGGTTCAGGCCCCGGTGAGGACCGCGATTTATTTAAAAAATCTACCTGGACTTCCAGTAATAAAATTTCCCCTGGTCTCTGGGCAGTGAGATCGGACGCCCGTGTGTATTGTTGCGCACATTAAAAAAACATCCCTTGGCAGTTGGAAATTGAAAAAGAGTAGCCTAACGGCGCTGCCCGGGCAAAATTTCGAGTTAAAAATCTACCCAAAGTATTTCAGGATCCTTGCTGATGCAACGGAGTTTGTGCATTGAGCTGAGTTTCTCCAGACTCAGGTTTGAGTTAGGAGGAAAACGGAGCACTTATGGGTTAAACCGTGTGCTGTGATGTTGATCCAACGACTAAACGGAGTCTTGACAAACCAATAGCTTGCACAAGTACACTGTGCATAATGCTGCCACCAGAATGCTAACACAAAAGTCCTCCAGGAAAAATACAGTTAAAAGAGAGCAACTTACATAATATAAACAACAGCTCCCCAACCAGACAGAGCATCACGATCAAACGCATTCATCAAAGCCTGGGAGATGGTCTCAAACAGGTCATCAGGTTCCTGGAAGAAATTATAAAATTATATTAACTGTTTCAGCAACACTGAGTGCATGTTAATTAAACTCTTACTGTTGAAGGTCAGCATGGCTGAATGGATAAAACTTAAAATATCTGGTGTGCTGATGCCAATGTAGCGGGTTCAACTCCAACACCGGTCAGTTGGACTAACATGCTGACTCGTCATTGACTTGGGGGTCTAAATTACAAGTATCTCTGAAGCCGGAGTGGGTCCGCCTGATGGAGTCAGTGACTGGTAATAGGGAAAGCTGGTCCACACTTTAAAACATCAGTCCAGTGAACTAGAAGTGGTAGCATGTGTGTGTGGACTACACTTGAGTTCAAAGCAAGCAAAGGTAAAGAAAGAAACAACTCTTACTGCTATCAAAAGTAACGGAGCCTTTAACACACCTGGAGGCATGCTAGGTGTGTGGTGCTGGTCTCATATATTTTATAGGTCAAGTGACACTCAATGGATGATGTAGTCACTATCACACCAGTCGCCATCGCTTCCTGGAACATTTCCTGATACCATTTTCTGCTGGATCAACCAGGGAACCCAGGTATTTTAAAAGGATGCCTCATCAGAGATTCAAACACAAAACCACCAGACTGGCAGGTAAGTGTGCTAATCACTGCACTACTGGGGCTGCCCTTATGACTACAGTAGCAAACAACATGATGAAATGGCTCAGATGTACAAGAACATGCCCACAAGTAGCTGTAGTGGTATGGTAGTTAGTGCACTCGCCTGCCAAGACAGAGGTCCGGGTTCAAACTCCAGCAGAGGCAGCTTTATTTTCTCAGTGAGGCTTGGGGTCGACCCAGTCTCATACAAATGGGTTAAATAAAAGTTAACTGCATACCCTTTAAAGGACGTTTGCAGCCAACATCGTTTTTTTAAAAATATCTTGGCAAGTTTACATTCAGTAGTTTGCCATTGCTTTCTGAATGAGTGGTACCCATACCATTTCGTAAAAAGCCAGCGCAACGTGGACTGCTGCCAAATCGCGCGCAGCTGTGTTTCGAACTCGGGTATGCAGGATGACGAACCTCGTCCATAACCCCTTCGTCACGGAGACCGGCATACAAATGGGTACCAGACAATATTAATAATTTTCTTGAAATCTTCAGAGAAGGTGATGAGGAAAGGCAATAGTCACTTCATCTCATATACAGGAAATATGCGAAGGTCTAGCACTTCGCACCTCAATTTGACACCAATTTTACCCACAAATAGTATATTTATAGCATGCATGATTCTGGTAGAGGCAAATTTGAATTCTTGCCAGTGTTACGTATTATCATGCAGTTATTTTAGATTCACCTTGTGTGATCTCTGGGATGAGACTGGGGCACATATGGAGATATGCACCAAAAATGATCCATGATTACAAGCACACGTATGATAACTGATACAAGATAAGTAGAGTACATGAACAAGGTTCCTGTGACCAGCAGTACAGCACTTACAAGATTAGGTTCCCACAAAGATTCACACATGCCGTACATCTGCTCCGAGCAAGTTCCACTGACAACAAAATCATTAGTCTCCATGGGGCAGCCAATCAGATCCATGGAGGCAACATAAGGCTCGGATGTCACTGGGTCCAATCCGGCGATGACAGGCTCCACAAAGTAGGGACCAAATCTAAAACAAACCATGACACAATAAATGTCAGTGCTAATTTCTCCACGCTACCTTTGGCTAATGTTTAAATATAACATAAAACATCGGGAACAATTGCATATACAACATATCCCTAAATCCTGGACAGACTCATACAAAACAAGCTTGGCGTACTCCACAGTTCAGTTGTGGAACAATCTTCAACAACAAATCAAAGACACCACTAATTCCTATGCATACAATCACAACCTATAACCACTGAGGAATAGCAAAGAAGCTTGCACGTTTGCTTGCAGGCCCCGTTGTCATGTATTCAAACGCCCACTTAGGTGGTAATCTTTTTAACTGTCCTGGGCTCTCAGCCTAAACTAGGTATCAGGAAATGTTCTGAAAGTAAAGCGGCCAATGTGATATTTACCACATGGCCTACTGAGTGAATATTCATCTATTAAAATATGGAGCTTCCACCATACCCAATATGTGTGAAAACTTGTCTTTTATTTTACTTTAAGCTACAGAAGATTGTAACTAAGTCGACAGTGTTGGAATGTGTGTGTTCTAACCACTATACCGCCATGATTTATTCATAAACATATATTTGACTAACACAACAAAGCCAATTTGTTTTCTTAAGTTTCATGAACATTTTAATAACTAAATATTGTGAGAACTTCAACAATTGCAACTATCCATGAAAACAACTGTCAGCATAGCATAAATAAAGACAAAAATGGAGAAACTTTTTACACAATATGCAAAATAAAATTAAAATGCACCCGGGAAGGTTAAGCTGGTCAACAAATGCCTGAAGAAACTGGATGTGTCGACCGAAAGGTGCAAGTATCGCAGTTCTGTTTTAAACAGGCACAACGCAATTACGTCAAAAACAACATTCCAGTCGAGCGCAAAAGAAGAAATTAAAATGCTAACAAATGTTATCAAAACAAATATATGCAAATAAAATATTGCATTTATTACCGCACATTTGAGGACTGCACAGAAAGAGGACTTAAAAAGAAAGAAAGAAAGCAATTGTGACTTTATTGAAGAATGAAGAGAACACAGAGGGTGGATAGAAAAGAGTAATGAAGATATCTTGAGATAAATTAACTCAACAAAGAAAACTGGCTGGGCTACTTCTAGCAGAAGAAGAGCCTGCATTCTTTGGGCAAACCATGAGAAGGGGAAAGCTGATGTATGTGGTGACAATGGGAAGGCAAAGACAGAAGATGCTGGACAGTTTTACATGATGGCACGGAGGAACATCAGCACACAAAATGATTGCCAGTACATGAGACAGAAGACTGAACAGAAATGATCACCCCATGGCATGGACTATAAGAAGTTTCTGTAGCATTCAATTTCAAACGCAGAGACTTTCTTCTTTAGGGATTGTGGAAGGGTCAATGACTTACATCCAGATGTTGCCTTAGGAAAGATGCATGTTCCTAACATGTGTCTTTGTTTGCTGGTGTTTTGTCATAGGCTCTAAATACTGATCACCCTTTGTTACAAACATGAAATAAACTAGAGAATTAATTTCTTACCGCCTTTCATACAGCAAGTTGGAGACCATGCTCATGAAAGTCTTGGGTTTGATCCTTCTATTTTCCCTCAGTTCATATATGTTCAACCTGAACTTTAACCTTTGGAATCTGCAGATGGCAAACACAATTGCGCACAATTAACCTCTCTTTACATATTTACTAGACAGCCTACTAATATTAAAGAGAGATAGTGGAAAATGAGTCTTGTATCATTCAAATCAAAACAATAAGTTTGCAATGTGAAAGACAAGGTGATCCCATGCAACACTTACTGTAAGGATATGCACATATGTCCCACAGCATCATGAGTTGAGGCAATCAATACTATTTCCGTGCTGTCTCCCTACACAAATATCATGTTTAGTTCAATACATGCTATTACTGTCTGTTTCTTTGTATGCACAGGTGGGTGCCCCATACTTCTTTAGGCAACACCCAAGCAGCCATAATGCTGATATAGTTTGGATATCTTGATCACAGACTGAGACATATAAGACTGGACTGGACATAAGGAAGTCAACAACTTTCCACTGAAATATAAATTTATCTTTTACCTTAGCTGAAATACAACACTGTATGTGCATAGTATATTGGTGTTGAGTCTATACAGGTTCACTAGAGCATCCCACAAATTAATTACAATGTAATAAGGTATTTGCACCGCATTCAAATCACATAACAAGTTATTGCACATTACATATAGTGGAAGTTAAGCAACAGATCACTGTCTATGTCATTAGTTAGTTAGTCGACAGATTGTCCTCATTGCACATCGAATCATTCAGTCCATAAGTCCTCGCATCCCTTCCTCAGTAAATCCTGCAGCGTGTAGCGGCTAACAACACCAGTTCTGTGTTGGTTTATTAATCTTCTTTGGCTTCATGCGTAGTGTTCTTGTTTGGGCACACCTCTTTTAAATTGCTGTTCTTGCATCTTGAGCATGGTTGTAGATTCAGTCATCACTTGGTTCTTGCAAACGACTTACTTCTCGTAAAGCATTCAGAATGTCAGCCTGGTCCATGGCGCGTTCGCCTTCCACAGTAGCCTTACCTGCGAGCTTGTCAGCCCGCTCATTTCCTTGCACACCCACATGCCCTGCCACGAAAATGAAACTAATCTTTGCAGCTGAGACCGCTGCAGAGATAGCCATCACTCTCTTCGGATCCACCTCATCTCTTCTTCTTGAGCATGTTCATTGAAGACAAATGCCCGAATAAATGTCTTGAGCCATGTTATTGCTTTACTTACTGCCACGGCTTCCATGGTCAGGATACTTGTTGTCAAAGCAAAAGCACCAGAATCTTCCTTCACAATTCTTCATCCAGCCTGAGCCATAAAGGCCCATGAACTTCTCACTCGTTGAATAATTGACCCATCTGTGTACATGACAGCATCACCGTCTAACGAATTCTTGAAGATCAACGCTTGTACTTCCACCTCCACAGAAGCCAGGATTTTCTTGTCTGCATTTTCTGTCTAGTTAGGATGCAAACTTGAAAAGGACTGTACAGAAATCTGTTGGCACTTAGTACCCACTCCTCGCCAGGTTCTAAGGCCTCAAGTGAACACACCTTGTTGAAGAATGTCTTTGGCTTGACCCATTCATCACCTTCCTCTTTTTAATCTGCTGCCCTTTACCTTCTTAATTTCACTATGCAGTGGATGTTGTGTGTTTGCATTAACTCTGAGGTAGACAGAATTTGTATTCTGTCTCCAGTGGTTGGAAAATCAAGAAGGTAAGCGCATTGCCCTGCAAGCTGTATCTCTTGTGCATCCAAGAATAATATGCATAGCTTCGTTCTGAATCCTTTCCAATCTGTTTACGGCTGAGAGTCAGGATTGCTAGTCGCATACTCAAAAACAGACATGACCAGACCCTCGTATAGAAAACATAGATTGAGCTGCCGCCATCTCCCGCATCGCAGCCAAACCCTGCTTGGCCTTTGTTATCACCTGGTCTATGTGCACATTATAAGCAAGGCTTCGATCGAAACGTATCCCCAGGTAATTCATTGCCAGCATTCTTTCCAGTCTCTGAACACAGATTTACAGCTGGTGTTGGAGTGTTGACAATATGGTTATTCAAAGAGAACCATGTCACTGCTGCCTTCTTTGGGTTGACCATTGCCCCAGATTCCACACACCAAGTGCTAATGCAATTTATTTCTGTTTGTAGTTCCACAGCAACCCGATCTCTATCCTTACCCTGACGATACACTAAAACATCGTCAGCATACGCAATGTCCTCCCCAGTCCAGTTATCTGCTCGCTGGTAATTATCAGTGTAGGCGTTGAAAAGCACCGGAGATAATGGTGATCTCCTGTGGCAGCCCGGATATATTGTTGGTCAGAGGTCCAACTGCCACATCTAAAAACTACTTTCCGTTGGAAGAGGGCTGCAGTGATCCAACTAAGGAGGAATGGAGTTATTTTGAGTTCAAGAAGCTGAAACATTAAAAAATCCAATGGTACTCTATTGTAACTCAAGATCAATCACTGCAGCACGTTTCAATACCCAAGTGGAAACCTTCATAGACATTATGGGTAAAAACTGCTGCATTGGTCCAGGTTTCTCTGTTTGGACAGTACCCTCCAAGGGTAGGTAAGAGACAACCTTGCCTCGCTTTTATTTAAGTTGCATATCTCTTACTGGGTGTTGCAGTCAACACCAGCATTTTCCAGCTGCTGTTAATGTACTAGGCAAGTTTTACATTCAGTAGTTTGCCATTGCTTTCTGAATAGCCGGCTCACATACCCCCGTAAGTTACCAGCGCTGCGCGAATCGCTGCCGAATCTCGCGCAGCTGTTTTCACCACGTGGATATATGGGAATACGAACAATGATATTTTTTCTGCCGATTAACTTCTCCAGCAGCCTGCCCATTGTATTTTGCATGGTATCGCTGAATTTGTGTGTGGTCATTGCCAGGCTTCGGCAAGGCAATCAGATAGCTGTGTAACCACTCCTCCTTGATGCTAGCACTCCCTATGCTGTTGTTGTACATATCTGCTAGTTCCTCTAGCTCGTTGATGGTACACATACTGTTGTCGTTATACCTTATACCATCTGGCCCTGGTGCGCTGTTTCTTGTTCTTTGAAGCACAGCCCTGATATCTTTCACTGTCACTGTGTCTTCGACTGCAATGTTTTGGGCCTTATATCTCTCTGAGGTAACCGCTTTGGTAACATTTTGGCCTCTCATGTCTGTCTGGTTGCTCTGCTCTATATAGCGTTCGAAAAGGGCTTTGCCCTTATTCTCATCCGACCTCTGCCAGATAAGGTCAGCACTTTGGAAGTCAGGAACACTTTTATATTTTACTACTATTCTTGTCTATGTCTTTAGACCCTATAAGTGAGAAAAGTTGATTCAGGCTGCTTATTTTTATAGCAGATTATGTAACTTTGTTATACTAGCACTTGCTCAATAACACACAATTAATAAACACTAGAGACTGAAGAGCTCTACAAGACATGATTTGATGACTTTCAATACACTTTAGGAGATAAAGACTTACTTTGAAATGAAGGAAAGCACGATCGGAATTGTTTGAAAACAAACCAGCAAGACCTCAATGAAATGGGGTCCATGAGAAGTGTTTTGGGTGACAGTAGCAGCACAATTGAGTTTGATTATGCACTTAGCAAAGTAATTATAAATTCTAGGCATAGTTTGAATAAAGATCATAAAGTTAAAGAGGCAGACAGGCTGGTTTGATGACACTAGTAGTAGTAAGTCTAGTTCATAATATAGTGATGGCAGTAATGATCAAGAGATAACAGGAGTTGATGTTTCAGATAGAATAAGGCCTGCTAAATCAAAGCAGGCAACGGAAACCCAGGAAAAATCATAAACCTCTGCTTTTCTATCAACATTTGACACATTTACATGTGTTCATGTAACACATGTACACATCTTTAAGTGAGGGTAATAAGTGAGGCATAGCCAGGAAAGTCCATTTCATCACAAAGTGCTAAAGAAAACCAAACTATAAATTTTCTGAAAGGTGGTACATTTTTCAACACTAAGGGATAAAAACCCATAAGATTAATGTTGTCTCTGGGTGGAATCTCAATTGTTAATTTACATCTAAATTGTTAACCATAGATGGCATCTCAAATTGTTAATTTACATCTGAAATGCTGACCATATATGGCATCCCAAATTGTTAATTTACATCTGAAAGGTTGACCATATTTATTTTTTGTTTAGCTAAAATGACATCAATATACACATCAAATTCTTACAAAGCCTGTTAATTTTCCTGTCTACATAATGTCCATGTTATGGGATTTCTGACAGCATACAAGTATGTTTTTTAAGAAGAAAAATCCTTATGGGCAAAGTAAATAAAACTGTCTTTATTTACTGCATAAATAATAGAGTTATGGTAACATTAACAAAGATATTGATCTGAATAATTGTTGTTTAACATTAAACATAGGCTAAAGTAAAATCAGACAATAATTGAAACTTCTTAGAATAAGAATAATCATCATCATATTACCTATCAAATGGTATAAGTATTCTGTCTCTCCACAGGTCTGGGGCCAATGTGTTTCAGATCTACTGGTGTCATTTTAAACACATGACAATCACTTTATCTCTTGTGTCTTTATATGTAGGAAATCAGACACATAAACAATTAATTTAACAAAATACATACACTGTTTGAACATCTGTGGCCAGGCCTGGAAGCCCAACAAAAAGTTGTGGGCCCATCTCAAAGACTTTCTCGAAGTCTGTGCTGATGGTCTGGGCTTGCACACCAAACCGTCTGTCTGCAGCGATGGCGACGCAGTTCTTGCCCTTCATTGCTATGATGGCAGCACCATTGTAGGCTAGGATGCTCTGATTGAAAATGAATTTCAAAAGTAACCAGATTAATGCACAGATTTATATTCACCTATATATCATGGCCGGCTTTGTGGTGAAGGGGTTACGGATGTAATTTATAATCCTGCATGTTGCATTCAAAACAGAGCTGCAGACGATTTTGCAACAGGCCACCAAGAGTTGGTTTTCATACATTTCTACTAAATGTTGCAGATCTTGCTCATTGTCTGCAATCAATACTGTATCTTCCAGATATCTAATGTTATTGATGTTACGTCACTCAATGGTGATTCCTCTCATATCTTCTAAATTTCTGAAAATATTTTCACTGTCTAGGGATACAAGATCTGGAGACATTACTCATCCCTGTCGCTCTTCTCTCTTAAAAGGTTGATATTGACCTTACTTCATTATCAATCTTTATGATTAATGACTAATGATAGCTTGTTGTTTCCAATATTATAAGTTTTGTTACAATACAAGTACAAGGTCTTTCCCATTAATATGTAGATCTGCAAGCATCTTCATCATGTTGACATGTCTTACTTTATAGAAAGCCTTTGTATAGTCAATAAAGCAAAGGCTTACTTTATGTACTTCAAAAGAACATTCTTAGCAAAATCTTCATGACTGATGTGGTTCATTAAAATTGTTTGATGCTAGTCACATTCCAAGGCTCCTATTTCTTTGGGATTGCAATAAATATAGAATTACATAATTCAGGAGGAATATCTCCAGTATCATATATTGTTTTCAGCAGTCTGGTCACCTGTTCTATTTCATATTATTTTAATGCATTGAATCCGTTGATCAATTTGGTTGTGGTGTCACTCATCTCTTTGATGTCTTTATTAGCAATGTCAGTTACCCCCTCTTTGTCTTTGGGGGGTTGGGGACGGCGGAGGCCCTTTTCCCGGGAGATTTTTTGTAACTCTCCAATCACCTCCGGTTTTTACCTACATCTGCTTTAGATTTGATATATTCGAAAACCAAATGTCACAGATCAGGGGAAACAACTCTAATAAATGCTACTGTGGTCTATTTGCTAGGCTGCAAATGACTGTCGCTTAGAACTTCTCCTGACGTTCTTGAAGTTTATTCATCCGCAGTAAGCTAATTTGTGTTATAACTCCTGTATTTTAAACCATCCTTGACTTTTTGTTGCATTTTTTAATTCTCCGTACAATTTCACACATATGAGAAGAGTTTCAACAATCATGGCTTTCAATAGCGTTCAGGTAAAAATATTTAGCACACCATGAAAATGAGATATGGCAGTCATAACACAAAATTCAAGATGATGGCGCCCATACAACAGTACTAAACTATAGCGGACCTGTATTTATTTACAATTAGAACTGGCAATTTAACTACCAAAATCAAACAGAATACAAGTTTCATTTGTAGCAGTAATTTATCTGTGTACTTATATAATTTTGCAGCATTTGACATGAATGAAAATAATTTTGAAAGCCAGTTTTCGGACCCGTCTGTAAACCTATAATTAATGTAAGGAGTACTTTTTTTCTAAGCAGTGCAGCAGTACATTATTATTTAAATTTAAATACAATACTGAAAAATATAATTATAGAGCAGAAATAGAAATCAATTATTAGCGAAAGTGACTGCTTAATTTATGCAGCAGTTACAAACTTATTTACATACACTAATGCATATTTAATCAACAAAAGAAACATCACAATGCAGTGGTTACATTAAGACAATGTGAGTACATTTTTATGAATTGTTCTTTCACTAACGACGAACATTTCACATGACATTTATTTCATATAAAAGGGCAGCTATTTATAATTGTTAATTAGGTCACAGCAAATCCTATCGAAAAGTCAAAAGTCAAGTGCATTTTTCTCAGAGACTCAGCGGCTCTTGTGCTTTGTGTGATGCTTTCGGCAGGCCGCCCTATGGAAAGAGATCGAGCCATATGGGATAAAACCCGGTGCAATTAAGTCGATCATCTCAATCCTGTTGACATTCTATCGAAAGAGGAATATGACTTTTACTTTTCAGTTATCAAAATGCACAATAAAGTATACATCTTGTCAGGTTTGTTAGCGATGCGACAGACTGTTCAATCAATCAATCAGGTGCCGTCTCCGCAATGAAGGTTAGCTGCAATGGATCTCCAACACTGTCTGTCTCTTGGCTTGACTGTACATTCTGTCAGGTTGATGTTCGTCGATCTCTTGATGTTATCCTCCCACTTGTATCGTTGTCTACCTCTTGCTCGGTTGCCCTCAACCTTGCCTTCCAGTATGGTTTTTATAAGAGTATCATGTCTTTTAACGTGGCCAAAATATTTCACTTGTCTCCTCTTTATTTCTTTCATTCCCAGTTTTTCTAGGACATCTGCATTTGATTGTTTTTGTTTCCATGGCTTTTATGCGACTTTCTAGTTGCTTGTTCAATGTCCAGGCTTCTGAGCCATATAGTAGCATTTGACAATTGTAATTTTTAATGCATTATTAATCTCTCTAGATGTTAATGCTGACTTCATGCCACTGAAAGCATTGTTGGCCATTCCTATTCTTTTTGATTTTCATTTCACTTCTGCCATCATCTGTTATTATATTTCCAAGATAAGAGAAACTTGTTACTTGTTCTAGTATCTGCCCGTTTACTGTGATGTTCATTGATGACCTTTCCTTTTCACTGCTAATTATCAGTTTTTGTTTTTTGGATGTTAATATCTAAGCCACATTCTGCACTGTGCCTGTTTACTTGTTCCACTAGGTCTTGCAACTCTTGCTCACTTTCTGCTAGTAACACGGTATCGGCAGCATATCTAAGATTGTTTATGATTCTTCCATTGATGCTGAGTCCAGGCATTTCAGATTGTTTAAAAATTTCTCTCTGTGTATAGGTTGAAGAGGCTTGGGGACAGTACACAACCCTGCTGTACTCCTCTTTTTATCTCTATAGGTGACGAATAGTTATTACCGCATCTAATAGACGCCACTTGTTCCCAGTACAAGTTACTAATAGGGAGGGTCAATTCGCAATGGAATTGCGAATAGAAAAAAATTATATTCGCAATGGAATTGCGAATAGAGAAAAATTATATTCACAATCGAATTGCGGGAAGTAACAAACATGTCACTGCGTCTGCTCACTAGTCAATTTTAGTTTGGGCCATTAAGAAGTCTAAGAAGGTGGTTAATTTAAATAGGAATGTTCGCTGTTGCGAGTTTAATTCTGCCGAATTCTCCGTATTTTTTAATGAATCACTATTCTTCTTACTTCTGTCCATTCTTTTGGCATCCCGTTTAATTTTTACATTATGTTAGTCCTGTTTAAATATCAAGAATAATCTTTCAGAACAGGTATCCCCAATACAAATAACGAACCCTACAAATAATTCTGTCCCTAGGCGAGTTCAAGAATTGTTAACTTTCGTTTCTGTACACTTACTGTTACCAGGCATCCATGTTTGTTTACGTTATCATCCTACTATTTATGTCCTGATAATATCGCAGCAATGATGATTCTCTTAATTTGACACTTTCTATGGCCTCCATTGCATCCTCTCTGGGTGACTCTGTTCTGGTCCAAGCTGACAGTAATATGCTTCGCCTCAGAGAGACATGATTAGGCAATTCAAACATTTTTCGATTGACAGATTTCGATTGACTGGCCTCATTAATTAATAAATAAACAAGTATAAGGAAATGCTACGCATATAAAGTGCAGGAAACCCTGGTATATCTGAAGCAGGTGGAAAAGAGAGAGGAGAGAGATAGATAACGAAGATAGTGTGAGAGACAGAGATATGAAAAAGATGTATTGAAAGACACTAAAGAGTGGTAAAGACAAGAAATGGAGAGGTGGGATATCGAGACTTAGAGCGAGCGAGAGAGAGAGAGAGAGAGAGAGAGAGAGAGAGAGAGAGAGAGAGAGAGAGAAAGAGAGAGAGAAGAAGAACTCGTGTTCGGGTGGCTAAGCTCCTTTCCCAAGACAACAAAAGTAGAGGGCAGATAAGAACAGAAAGACAAGTGTGCAGGTTCTTGTGCAGCAAGATAAACAACACCTAATACACAAAATCTGTAGCATTGGTATCACCGAATTCCTGAAAATGAAAAAAAATAAATGTTGCCTCCCGGCGGGGAATAGAACCTCGAGCTCCCGTGCACCAGGCGGAGACACTAACCACTATGCTACAGAGGACACGTTAATAGATTAACAAAATATTGTAATATGGAAACACGCATAGGAATAATCACGTGACCTACTTCGATTGCGAATA
The DNA here is from genome assembly GCA_014155875.1 of Cepaea nemoralis. NCBI lineage: Eukaryota > Metazoa > Mollusca > Gastropoda > Stylommatophora > Helicidae > Cepaea > Cepaea nemoralis. The sequence goes on from JACEFZ010005091.1 coordinate 52,377, forward strand.
TAATTTTTCTCTATTCGCAATTCCATTGCGAATAGTCACTCCGATTATATATATCATTACATCATTCTGTGATAGTTTCAATGCCAAAGCTGGATAAGGATTTTATCATCTCTCCTCTGTTGTTATCTTGTCAGGACCTGCAGCCTTTCCTTCTTTCATCTTTTTAATAGCCTTTTCTACTTCAGCTGTTAATATTTTTGGTCCATCTTGAGTACTATATAATGTTGGACAGACTGTTAATGAATAAAAAACAACTGGCGGCCATTTTTAATTGTTAATTAGGTCACGGCACATCCTATAGAAAATAGATAATACGTCAAGTTAGGCCTCGCCACCCCGGACGCAGTGATATACTGTACTATGTTGTCCGTTTAAAAATAAACAAGCCACAGTAATAGAAGGCAGAAGTTCTCAGCACCCAATTTACTGGGACGCAATAAAACTTCCCGTTTCTTCAGATTCCTCGACACTTCCTGGTTGTAAAAAACGGCACAAAAATAGTAATAATTCCGCTTAGAATTGACGTATAGTCTTTAATGAGATACTGTTGGATTAGTCCTGTCAAGCTGTATCCAACTGTGATTGTTTCATAAGTAAAAGCATACATTTAAAATATTCTCTATATATGCTATCTATCTTTAATTCTTTATTATTAAAATTCAACTCCATCTTTAAAACACATTTTCCCATTCATATATATTAAATTTTGTACAAGTTTAAATGCACGACATATTACAGGGAATCCCTCACTTCAAATAATACAGCAGCTATTATTAATATATACTTACCATTGCCACAAATGTTTAAAACTCTGTCTTGTCTTAGTTTCAGTACTCACTGAACACAGCCGGTTTTAGTTACAATGACTTGCAAACTTTCAGTCAAATCAGATGGCACCAGTCGTTAACACTGTGAAATCAAATCAGATAGCGCATGTGCTAAACCATTTCATATGTGGGAAATAAAAATAATGGTTCAATAATAACATATAACCGAATATATAAATGTATATAATAAAAAATACAATAGCCTCCCTCCGTGGCCAAAGGCTTGCGAACGAAGTTTGTGAGCTGCTTACCAGGCGTTCGAAACGCAGCCGTGACCGATGTGTGCCTCAGACCGTGTCACAGTGTGTTATAACGTGTCGGGATGGGAACTGGTCGTTCAGAAAGCAATGGCAAATTACTGAACGCAAAATTTGCCTAGTACATCAACAGCAGCTGAAAAATGCTGGTGTTGGCTGCCACGTCCTGCAAGGGATATGCGATATTTAAAAAATATATATATATATATATATTTCTTATTAACACGGATATCTTTATCAAGGGTTCAAAGTCAGCGGAAGGCGATTTATCCCTTTACTTTGATTTCTTCGGCATGTGCGTCGACTTCGGCTTTTCGGAAAGTAATACTAATAATTGCAAACTGCAGCAAACTATTATACGTACAATGTCCTAATTTAGTATATCACAAACAGCCAATACACGCTGCCGTTAATTGCAAACTCGTGTAATACGACAGGCATCTCACTTTATTTTTTTATCTCTGTAACAGCTCCAATTTCCTCTCAGACATCACCCAAAGTGAGTCTTAGCTAAGTGCGCGAACACTCGTATGTATCTCATCTCATCTCATCTCATCTCATCAGGTTCCTATTGTACCTTGTGGTGTCGATGTGAAGTATAAACATCGTGAGAATGCCCGATTGTGGGCTTCATGTATCGTTATTCCGATAGACTCTGGTATTCCCTCCGTCCATCGTTTACGTGGTCGATGTATGTATGTGGGCCAGAATTATGCATTCTATAGCTATAAATGATATGGTTAGTTTATCTTGTCATTTAAATTTGCAAGGGCAGCGGCTGATTCGGTCTACTCGTGCTTTCCTTTTGCCGATCCGATAGATTGTAAACGTGCGCTGCGTTTTTAGCCCTTGTCCGAAATGACTAGGCATTAGATCCACTACCCCAGGGTGTCCGGCTGCTTGAATTTTCTTTAAACATTCCACACCATCTAGACCAGTGGTTCTCAACCTTTTTTGGTCCATGCACCCCTTCACCATATGTTCAGAATTTCATCCCCCTCCCCTTTTTTTTCGTATTTCCTCCCTATAAATTTCCCCCACCTCTATACAGTATACGTAAAAAATGGAAGGCTAAATTTAATAACATATACTAGAACAAGTCTAGACGTCTACATAAAAACGTGATTTGCTGGTCTACTTACGTTATTAAACGAATTTCAGAAGGGCGAGAAGTACAGAACTGTAAATTTGGAGGGAAATACAATTTCTAGTAGTCGGTTCTTGTATTACCGCGAACTTAAAATAATATTAATTCCCCCTTTCAGTAATTTACCGTTGCTTTCTGAACGACCAGCACCCATACAATTTCGTAAAAACCAAACACTAGACGGTTTGCTGTCAAATTGCTTCATTGATGAACAACAGATGAAATGGTTTGGCCACCTCTCAAGAGAATATTTGCCACAAAGAATCGCATTGAAGCATTCTAATGGATACATAGCAGGGGGAAGACCACTTAAAAATGGAGTGATGATATCAAGAACAGCATTAGAGAAATGAATACCAACTTACTAAGAGCATTAGAAAGAGCGCATAAACATCATTACATCTCCCCGTTCCTCCCTCTCTCTTTCTCTCTACCACACACACACACACACACACACACACACACATACACACACACACACACACACTTCACTTAGATAAATGGAGGAAGAGATAAAGAAGAAGAAGCATTTCTACAGTTGTTATGCCCCATACTACTAAAACTAAACATGGTTCCGTTGCCCTGCTACTGAGTGAGTGCGTGGCGCGACACTGTGAGCTGTGAGTTTCGCGTGAAATAATTCTGAATCTGCCCTATGTTTTTTGGAACGTGACTGCATGTTCGGAGCGATGGCAGCTGGCTATGTCCCAGAGTTGACCGGTTTTTGCCTTATGCAGAAATGCGTGGCTGCTGGGCTTCTGGTTGACTGTCACTGCCATCGACGATGAATTATATTTTCGTGTACTGTGTGGGTGAACATCTAGAAAACATTCAGATGGGAAAATGACTGCCGATTCCATCAGAGATGAACTGGATGTTTCGTGGGGGGGGGGGGGGGGGGGGCTATTGTGTTGACATTCTGGCGGCGGCATTATGCACAGTGTATCTGTGCGGGCTGTTGTTTGTCGAGACTCCTGCCTTTTCCACTTTTCACATTGGGCAGTTGGAAGCATTTTGTGTGATATTCACTGGCACAGGGACGGAGCATAATGGGACGACCCGTTGCTGTGAAGTTGGAACCGCGACTAACTAACTAACTAACTAACTAACTATGCCCCATAACTTTCATTTGTCTTTTCCTCGTCGCTACGATAAAATACCCCAGCGTTTGGTTTCTTTTCTACCCGCGACATTTGCAAAATTCCTGAGACAATATTGAAGTCCAGTTGCAGGAATCTGCCGTGAGTATGTGAAGTGTTGGAACTATTTTATTTTGTAGGTCTGAGTGCACGGTGGTATAAGTGGCACGTCTTTTCCTCGCGTAGCAAATGCCAAGTGCAGAGACTGAACTCTTGCCCAAGCACGCTCATGTCATTGTCCGGGTCATATTCTAACCATTTCATCAACGCTGCCGCTAGCCAATACTAAGCTTAAAAATAACATATCACTTTAGCAAGACAGCTACGTCGATGCAAGAAATGTATGTGTAAGATCAGTAGTAGTACACAGATTGATGCTGTTAATTTCACTGTGAAGTTTGTCCCCGTATGGAACTGGCGTAAACACTGTATTTACTATGTTTTCCACGTGTGTTGAAACTTATCTCTCTGTTTTCCATGTGTATTGAAACCTCTCTCTCTCTCTCTCTCTCTCTCTCTCTCTCTCATTCTGTCTCTGTGTGTGTGTGTGTGTGTGTGTGTGTGCGTGCGTGCGTGCGTGCGTGCGTGCGTGCGTGCGTGCGTGCGTGCGTGTGTGTGTGTGTGTGTGTGTGTGTGTGTGTGCGTGTGCGCGTGTGCGTGTGCGTGTGCGTGTGCGTGTGCGTGTGCGTGTGTGTGTGTGTGTGTGTGTGTGTGTGTGTGTGACTTACTATCTGTGTTTTCAACATGTGTTGAAACTGCTCCCAGTAAATGATAACTTTCCCGTTGATCTCTAAGGACTTGAGAGTGTTCATGATCACTATCATTATCATCATCAATATGTGTCATGCCGATAAGCGTGAGCGGCAATGTTTCACCATCTGACACGATATTGATATTGCGGAGTGCTGGAAGAATTTCAAACCTGAGACGGGAGACCACGAGAAATTTCAATGAGATAGCGGTGGAAACGATAAGCAGCGTGACTCTTCGCTGGCTGTTGAACGAGGGAATGGAGCGCATATGGAAATTTCCTGAATGCAGTGATGTCAGTTCTTAGTTCAACTTAACTCAAATCAACTTGTAGGGACATAAAAGTAGAACGTTCTAGGTTACAGATTATTCACAAAGGAAAGTAGTGTTGTAAAACCAAAGATCTAAAGGACAGCTTCTAGTGGGGTGAATTAAAAAAATTGCACTTCTGTAGGAGACAGACAGACAGGCAGGCAGGCAGGCAGGCAGGCAGGCAGGCAGGCAGGCAGACAGACAGACAGACGGACAGACGGACGGACGGACGGATAAGAAGCAAGACAGACAGACAGTAAGACTCACGAGCATGAGGCGTTAAAGTAAATAGTATCAATTCAATATAAAATGAAAACAAACAAATAGGGAACGTATAAGTTATTGTATTTGCGTTTTGTATTTTTATACATTGAAATATTTAAATTATTTAATATCAACTTCTTTAGAAAGTACATGTCACTGTCATCTACTGCCTACACTACCTTGCGGTGTAGGACAGGGGGGTCTTGAACCTGAGGACTTACACCGCCTGGCTACGGCAGTCGCCTTGAACGTACATGTCAGCAAAACCAAAAAGGAACATTATATTTGTTATCTCCCCTTGGGTATACGGTTGGAGGCTAGTTAGTTATCAGTTAGTTAGTTATCAGTTGGGGTATCTTCGTTGCACTCCGGACATGTCCATAGGTGCTCAGATCCTCCCCCCAGCATATGCATCAGCGTCCGGTGGCTAATAGTGCCAGTTCTGTGTTGGTTGACGAGGCGCTTTGTTTTCCCGATGTACCTCTCGCGTCTGGCTGTGCCGATTCTTACTCCCAGGTCTTTCATCCTGGAAAGCGATGTGGAATCACTGGCGTCAAAATCCTCTGTTCTCGCCATATCTTTAAGGGCGTTAATAACATCGGCACGATCCATGGGCTGGCCATCTACAGGGGGTGCAGAGCCAGCCAATTTATCAGCTCGTTCATTTCCCTCGACTCCCGCATGTCCCGGGACGAAGATGAAGGTGACTTTGCGGACAACAGACTTCCGCAGCGACTCAGTCCACTGTCTACGTACAGATCCAGCTTCGACCTTCTGAATCATGCTCATTGAATCACTTAGTACACACACGTTGGTATAATGCTGTGATTCCAGCCATATGAAAGCCTGTGTAACTGCCATCACCTCCATCGTCATGCTGCTCGTGGTCATAGAGTGGGCACCACTGGATTCTTGAACGGTTCGGCCAGCTGAACGGGCTGTAAATGCCCACGCACTTCTCTGCTGCTTTACAACAGATCCATCTGTATAGATGAGCACTTCGGGCTATCTGAGTGATCATAGATGAGCGCGTTAACCTCTGCATTGACAGCGGCAGGGTTCTGCTCTCTGCACCGTCTGTCGAGTGTGATAATGCAGGAGAAGGTACACTTAAAAGCTGGAGGCACCGGCACCCATTCCTTGCCGGGGTTGATACTGGTAAGACTGCAGACCTGTCCGACGACATCTTCCGCCCGACCCATCCATGATTTGCCCCTCTTTAGCCTGTCACCCTTTTCTCTGAATACAGCGTCATGCAGAGGGTGCTGCTCATCTGCACTTATTTTTAAGTATGCACGAGCTCTCCAGATCTTGATCCTGTGTTCCATTGTCGGGAAGTCAAGGAGGTATCTCATTGCTACACAGCTGGTGTCTCTCGTGCAGCCCAAAATGATGCGCATGGCTTCGTTTTGTACCTTTTCAAGTCTTCCAATCTGTGTAGGGCTGACAGTGAGGATGGCCAGGGCATACTCGATGCGTGAAAGCACAAGTCCTTGGAACAGAAGTAATAGCAGTCTTTGCTCGATATTGGCAGTCGCCATGACTCTCATTGCTGCCAAACCTTTTCGAGCCTTCGTTATGACATAATCGACATGATCTCTGAAGGACAGGCTACGATCAAGCCTCACGCCAAGATATGTCATTGACTGGGTTCTACTCAGAATGCTCCCATCCATTCTTACTGCCGGCAGGTCTGTTTTCACAATATGGTTGTTTAGTGAGAACCATGTAACCGTTGCCTTTGCAGGGTTGACAAGGGCATCGGCATCAGCACACCATGAGGAAATTCGATCTAGTTCGCCCTGCATATAGTTGGCAACCGCCTGTCTATCTCGACCCTGTCGATACACGAGGATGTCGTCAACGAATGATAGAGTCCTACCCCTCCCATCCAACTGTTGTTCAGTGATCGGCACCGTATACACGTTGAATAGTACTGGTGACAGTGGTGAACCCTGCGGCAATCCTGGACATATCGTTATCAGCTCAGAAGACCAACTCCCGCATCTTAGCACCACCTTCCTTTGGAGTAGAACTGCAGCTATCCATCGTACAAGGTGAGGGTGCACTTTCAGTCTGAGGAGGGTTTGCATCAAGTGCTCGAAAGATACTCTGTTATATGCGTCCTCTAAGTCTATGGCGGCCGCACATGTCTCTTCTCTGACCTGAAATCCTTCGTAAACATCTTGAGCAAAGACCGCCGCATTCAGCCATGACTCTTTGTTGCGTCTGTATCCTCCAAGTGTCGGCGGGAAGCAGCCGAGCTGTTCCAAGTCCCAAGCAAGTCTGTGTGCTACAATTTTCTCCAGTAGCTTGCCAACAGTATTCTGCATCGTAATGATTCTGCAGCCGCTTATCTTGGAGTGGTCTTTGTTCGGTTTTGGCAGCGGCAGCAAGTAGCTGTGTAGCCATTCTTCTTTGACCCGACCCCTCTGGATACTGGTGTTGAATTCTCTGGCCAGTTCTTCCATGTCATCATCTGATATCACCATTAGGTCACCATATCGGATGCCGTCTGGGCCTGGGGCGGTGTTAGGTGATTTCTTGAGCACCGCACGCAATATGTCAACTGTGATTGTCCATTCTTCGTCTGTCCCGACCCCCTCGCACAACTGAGAGAGTGTTGTTGTGGTCCTCTGTCTGGCGGGCTCGTCTTTCTGGTCAGTCTGTTCTATGTAGCGTGCAAGAAGGGCCTTACCTTTATCCGCATCCGACTTTTTCCATGCGAGGTCTGTGCCTTGAAAGTCTGGAATACCCCTACGTTGTGCAGCACCGTTCATGCTCTTGTGGAGGCGCCAGAATGTCGTAAGAGATTGCTCGGAGCACACCTTCCTGCAGAACTCGTCCCATTTGTCGGCCTTGGCCTGTTTGGCGCAGGATTTGAATAAAGTCGTCGTCCTAACGACCTCAGTCTTCAGGTTCGCCAACTCAACCTGTGGCATGTTAGCCTTTCTGGCCTTTTGCCAGTCTTTATTCAGATTCAGATTCAGAATTTAGGGTTGGAGGCTATTGTCATTTACTGCCAATATAGTACCTTGCGGTGTCTGGCAGAGGGGTCTTTGAGCCTGAGGAATTAAGGCCACCTGGCTAGTGCAGTCGCCGCGAACTGTGCAGGTTAGGATTTTCTTTTTGTCCCCGACAGAAAAAAATCCCACAACTTATCGAGGGATCGAACCCGGGTCTCCATGAAATATTTAAAATCCAGGGAGGAAACGTTGCCTGCCAACCTTGGCCTCTTCGCAGCCAGTCTGTATTTGCTGTACTGAACCACGACTCGCTGATATCCTAATATGCCTCTTCGTCACGGATGTGTAGTTCTAATACCCATCTGGCACAGCCTGCTCGTTTCTGAACTTTAAAAAGGAAGACGGGCTCTGCACCGCAGTCTTTGTGGAGATGGGGTTCGGATCAGATTCAGAAGCTTCATCACCACCCTCACTACATTAGATGCCAGCCCTTGTCAGTGCTCAAACTATCTGAACGTCAAAGCAACCAACTTAAGAGTTAAACACGTGTCTTCCAGAAGATTCTACAACCAAACATCTAACAATATGAGTTTTCACGTTTATGTTTAGTGTGTTGCTATGAGCCGATAGGTTTCATGCATTTTGGCTCAGAAATACAGGGTGTATTTTTAATGACTATGCAGCGATTGAAAATATTGCCGGTCCAAGTTTTGTATTTACCTATTATGTTGCATCAATTTTACAGAGAGGTGAATACAAAACTTGGACCGGCAATACTTTCAAACACTGCACAGTCATTAAAAATACCTGTAGCTAACGTTTAAAACCTGATGTAAAAGACAAGAGGATCACATTTATTGCACCGGGTTTTATCCCATATGGTTCGGTCTCTTTTCGCAGAGTGGCCTTCTGAAAGCGCGTCTCCGAAGGAAATTGCATTCATGAACTGAACAACGTACGCCGGAATCGACCCCACAACCTCTGGAGATCGACATGGGCGGTATAACTACTTCGCCACGGAGATTCCCCTCACAAAAGAAACATAGAGAGCCACATGTGAGGACAACTAAAATGTGGTCCAGAAGCAGACTCCCGGTACATGTCGGTGATGTGATAAAGCCATCACATTTCGTTGGCCTGACTGCATGGAGGAATAGATGATCAGTTTTTCCCTCTGCTGGAGGACGACGAACGCAGGCAAGAGCCCTCGTCAGTCCGACCTCATAACATTATCATCGTAGCTCCTTATCAACTACACTAACGCGCCCGTCACATGTGAGTAAAGTTAGTTGCATATCCCGGCAGGATTGTAAACCTTCTTGGCAAGTTTACGTTGAGAAGTTTGCCATTGTTTTCTGAAAGGCCGACACTCATACAATTTATAAAAACCAACACAAGGTCTACTGTCAACTGGCCCGCAGCTGTGTATCGAACGCAGTATGGGGGATCACGAAATGCGTGCCACAGCTCGTTTCATGTGATAACTGGTGTAACATTTTAGTTAATTAGAGTTCTTCAGCGTTTATCAAAAACATGTTACCCAGGAGGCCATATTTTATAGTCCGTACACTTCTTTGATTTCTTGGACTTGATGATTATATTGATCTTACAGCAGTTACCGCTATGTGGTTAAGGGACATTTTTAATCCCGCATATTGCGTTCGAAACACAGCTGCGGGCGAGTTTGTAACAGACCGTCTTGCGTTGGTTTTTATCAAATAGTATGAGTGCCGTCGTCCAGAAAGCAACGGCAAACTACTGAAAGTAAATTTGCCAAGAAATCGCAAACAGCCAAAAAATGCTAGGGTTGAGTGCGACATCATGTAAAGGATATGCAGCTAACCTTGTTTTAAAAATAGCAAACACATAATTATAACTGTAAGAACTATTAGCAAGAAATCATTAATATCTTATGGGAAGCAAATTAATTAAGAAAAAAAAAATATGCAGATATGTGTATATTCAACAACTTGAAACAATATGCACTGCACTCACACGGCAAACAGGTGTTTGTAAATAGTACAACTGGGTCTAACAATATTAGTTGTCAGTAATAAAAGGGCATAAACATGTGCACAACAGAGATTAAGAGTAGAATAGGGCAAGCAAAGGCTGCAATTCGGAAAATGAAGAGTAACCTATGCAATAAGTCACTAACATTGAATGTAAGAATGAGAGTGCTGAAGTGCTAAATAGAACCAGCATTGTTATATGTCAGTGAATGTTGGAATGTAAATGAACAAATTAGGAAGAATGTGGAAGCAATAAAGACGTGGCTCATAAGACGAATAGTTGCGAATTCCTTGGACTGCCAAAGTGTCTAACAACGACTACCTGAAAGAGGCTAATGAAACTACAACATTACTATACACCAATAATTAAGTGTGATGAGAAGAGAGGTATTGGAGAACGTTGTGACATCTGGAAAAATCGAGGGGAAGAGAGGCAGAGGCAGATCAAGAGAAATAATGCTGGATGGATTGAAACGGTGGCATGGATGAATTACATCAGTAGAGTTGATCCAGAAAACCAAAAACCGAGATTTGTGGAAAATCATGAACGCCTTCGCCAGCCGGCATGGTACTTGATGATGATGATGATGATGATGATGATGAAACATGTGTATATTTTGTTTCACATTTAATGGGGCCCCACTTCATTTGGGAGCCACTGGGCAATTAACACCCTGGCCAGTCCGCCAATGCTTGTCAATTACTCGGGCCCGCTACTGGTCTGTATACAGCTGGGATGTCAGACAAAGAAATGAAGATAAAACGCCTGGGGGTCTCGTCTGCTACAGCAAGACTGTCATAACGTTAATTACTTGCATGGGAGTGACAGATTGACTGTAGTTGGGGGTTAGCCGAGGTCGAATAAAATGGGAACACACCCGCATTGATCGACATCGTAATAGTCCCGGAACGGCAGCATTACACCAGTAGAGTAACATGCTGTGCAACATTCGTGTGACAGCGGCTTTGTAATGGTCATGAAAGTCAGAATATCACACAATGTTATCCTACTTTATCAACATGAATGATAAGAGCTATGATGAGACAATCCTAATCTACGGAATGAATCATGGACAAGTGGGGAATGGTGTTGGCAGTGAGGCTGGTTTTTTTTTTTTTTTTAAATAGAAGAATGATGAGAATACCTTGGGTGGATAGAAAGAGCAATGAAGATATCATGAACGAATTTAACTCATCAAGAGAACAGGCTACTTGCATCACAAGAAGACAATCCACATTCTTTTAGCATGTCTTGGGACAGGGAATCTGGACTATGTCGTAACAATGGAGAAGTTAGAGAGAAGGTGAGGCAGAGGGAGGCCAAGAGAGAAGATGCTGGACAGTCGGACAGGATGCCATGAAAGAACATCCGTATCAGAAGTTACTGGCAGCAGAAGAGACAGAAAGCTGTTGACAGACATAATCACCACTGCAACACGGCATGGACTATTAGAAGAGGAAGGATTCTAATTTTAAAATGTAGGTATCGTCTGAACAGCCTATTCCCAAATTCCAGAACTCATATATGCAGACGACAGGGTCCTCCTGTTAAAAAAAAAAAAAGAAGACCCCGTAGCAGAAACCTGAGTGGCTATGTGAAGTGCTAGGACCATCACTTGTGATAGGCCTGCGTGAACAGAGGGACAGGTGGTCAATCTTTCTCTCTGGTAGAGAACAGCGAGTGCAGGCAATAAATCGTCGTCCGTCCGGGCTCATGCCATTGTCAACGTAAATTACATCAACGCACTCGCTTCATCTCAAAAAAAAAAGTCCTGAGAAATTAATTATTATTGTTTTTTTTTTTTGGTAACCACATGTATTTAAAATTCAAGATTAAAGAATCAGCAATGTGCACATGTGGACTGACGCCGCAGACAGCAGGTAACGTACTCAAAGACTGCCCAAAATATAACATACCTAGACAAACCTTTTGGCCTAGAGAATTAACAGTGGAAGATAAACTATGGACCATCGTGTGAACTAAAACAGACAGTGAAGTTCATGCAAGAGACAGTATGGCAGATATAGACATATTTTAAATGAACGAAAGGGGAAGAAGAAGAAGAGTTAATCCCGTCTTTCAGAAGACACAGTTAAGATGCAAATCTGTCTCTAAGAATTAAACAAAAATAGTATCCGCAGACAATATTAAATATCAACTAAAAATTAAAATCAACAATGAAGACATTTAAAATGCACAAACATATATCATGTTTCAACGAACGACGTCACTGCACACACTGGGCAATCTCATGCAAGCTCAGGGCGCCGATGCAGCAGCCATCACGAAGATGCGTACAAAAGTGTTCCATACAGCATGAACACGTGATTGCTTCTGGTTATGCACATACATTTTCGATAGGTTCAATGAGGAGAAGAATGTACGCGTGCACCCGAGGACTAATTAATCGTTGGACATTTACGTCCAGAAGACATCATTATCAACACGAATGGGAGCCATAAACTTTGCTTATATTGGCTCCATAATCACCAGCAATGGAAACTACAAAGAAGTCAGCTGTAGACTGGCCATAGCACGACACCAGCAAACACATTGTAATACACTTGTTGAGAGCTCGCAGTTTTCCTTTGGCAACATATAGATGTGTGTCATGAGCCATGCTGCAATAATTAAATAAGATAATAGGGACTTTTGAAATTAGATATCGAAAGATTCTTAGAATGTGTGGACCTAGAAGAAGAAAATAACTCGGTTTCACAAGATCTGAGAATCAAATAAAACTAGAACACAAACAGTCTCGTGTCTCGGAAAATGGAATATTTTGACCATAGTAAACGTCACAGTTGTTTAGATAGAACATTGATGGAGGGATAGTTCCTGGAAGAAGACGTATAGTCCAGCACGCTGAAGGCACGGGACATTGAAAACATATGAAGCACGAAAATGCATAAGGCAAGGGAAATGGCAAAGGATCGAGACACTTCTCTGATGATAATGACATTCTAAAAACGATCGGGGTTGTATCTTAACATTTTCTCTGATCAGGGGGTAGTATATTATATAATTTTATTGATCAGGGGCAGGATAACATCCTATCTTTTTTTCAAACAAGGGCGAAGAATAGAATCCTTTTCTTTGATCACGGGGTAGTATATAAACCTTTTATTTGATCAGAGGTAGTATGCCATCCGTTCATTGATCAGGGGTTAGTATATCATCCTTTTCATTTATCAAGGGTTAGTACTCGTATATTATCCTTTTCAATTATCAGGGGTTAGTATGTCATCATTTTCTTCGATCAGGCGGTAGTATATATTCCTTTCATTTGATCATAGGGTCGTATATTATCTTTTTCATCTATATCTATAAAACAAAGTGTATGTATATATGTATATATGTATGTATGTAAATATGTATGTCCTTTATTTGTTCGCGAACGGCCCATCCGATTGAGATGAAATTTTCTACACGCCTTCCTTTCATTCCAGAGCTGTCAACTGTCATAGTTTTTTTTTCTTCTTCCTCCTCCTCCCTCCTCCCCCTCCCAAAATACGTACGTAAATATATGATGATGATGATGAAAGAATCCCCGAACCAAAACGCTAGGGAAAGGGAAGAAAATGACGTGACTACACAGAATCGTCACACGGCAATCATCATCATCAAGTGCAGTGCCGGCTGGCGTAGGCGTTCATGGCTCTCCGTAGATCTCAGTCTTTGGTTTTTTGGATCAACTCTGCTGCTGATATTCCTCCATGCCACGGCAATATCAATAACAATTCATCTTTTTATGTGTAAGGAAGTTATCTACAGTCGTGTAGAAGGGAAGAACTAGACGAGTATGAATTCGGAATGGCGAACTCTCTCCTCCTCTCTTCTCCTCCCTCTACCTCCTCCCTCCACCATCCTCCTCTTCCTCCTCCCTCTCCCTCCTCCCTCCTCCTTCTCCCTCTTCCTTCTCCCTCTTCCTCTCCCCTCCTCCATCATCCTCCCTCCTACTCCTCCGCCTACTCCCCCCTCCTCCCTCATCTTCCCTCCTCCTCCCTCTCCCTCCTCATCCCTCCTCCTCCTGCCTCCCTCCTCCTCCTCCTGCCTCCTTCTCCCTCATCATCCTCCCTCCTGCTTCTCCCTTCTTCTCCCTCTTCCCTCTTCCTCCTCCTACCTCCTCCCTCCTCCTCCCTCTACCTCGTCCTCCTCCCTCCACCCTCCTCCTCCCTTCTCCTCCTCTTCCTCCTCCCTTTCCTTCCTCCTCCTCCTCCCTCTACCTCCTCCTCCCCCTACCTCTTTCCTCCTCCCTCCTCCTCCTCTTCCACCTCCCTTTCCTTCCTCCCCTCCTCATTCTCCCTCCTTCCTCCTCCTCCTTCCTTCTTCTCCCTCTGCCTCCTCCCTCCTCCTCTCCCCTCCTCCTCCTTCTCCTCCTCCTCCCTTCTTCTCCTCCTCTCCCCTCCTCCTCCTACCCTCTTCCTCTTCCCCTCCTCCCTTTCCCTCCTCCATCCTCCTCCTCCCTCTTCCACCTCCTCCTTTTCCTCCTCCTTCCTCTTCCTCCTCCTCCCTCCTCCTCCTCCTCCTCCTCATCCCTCCTTCTCCCTCCTCCTCCTTCTTCCTCCCTCCTCACTCCTCCTCCCTTCACATTCCTTCTCCTCCTTCTTCCTCCTCCTCCCTCCTCCTCATCCCTCCTCCTCCCTCCTCCTCCTCTCTCCTCCTCCCTCCTCCACCTCCCTCCTCCTCATCACTCCTCCTCCCTCCTCCTCCTTCTTCCTCCCTCCTCCTCCCTCCTCCCCCTCCTCCTTCCTCCTCCTCCCTCCCTCCTCCTCTCCCTCCTCCTCCCTCTACCTCCTCCTCCTCCCTCCTCCTCCCTCTACCTCCTTCCTCCTCCTCCCTTCACATTCCTCCTCCTCCCTCTTCCTCCTCCTCCCTCCTCCTCCTCTCTCCTCCTCCCTCTATCTCCTCCCTCCTCCTCCCTTCACATTCCTCCTCCTCTCTCTCTCCTCCTCCCCTCCTCCTCTTCCCTCCTCCTCCTCCTCCTTCTCCCTCCTCCTTCTCCCTCTTCCTCCTCCCTCTTCCTTCTCCCTCCGCCTCCTCCCTCCTCCTCCCTCCTCCTCCCTCTCCCTCCTCCTCCCTCTCCTCCTCCTGCTCCCTTCTCCTCCTGCGTTCTCCTCCTCCCTCCTTCTCCCTCCTCCTCCCTCTTCCTCCTCCCTCCTCCTTGCCTCCTCCTCCACCCTACTCCTCCCTCCTCCTCCTAATCCCTCCTCCTCCCTCCTATTCCTCCCTACTCCTCCTGTCTCCTCCCTCCTCCTCCCTCCTCTTCCCTCCTCCACCTCCCTCTTCCTCCTCCCTCCTACATTTACCCAAGACAGACAGACAGTCAGACAGATAGTCGGGAACGGGATCTTATATGACTACTTATATAATTTAAATGAGATGCTCTCCACCATGGGCTGGGACGGGTCAGACAGACAGACAGATAGATAGATAGACTAGACAGACAGACAGACAGACAGACAGACAGACAGACAGACAGACAGACAGACAGAACAGACAGACAGTCGGGAACGGGAACTTATATGACTACTTATATGAATTAAATGAGATGCTCCCCACCAGGAGTTGGGCGATGCCGGGCCGGGTCAGACAGACAGACAGATAGATAGTCGGAACGGGAACTTATATGACTACTTATATGAATTAAATGAGATGCTCCCCATCAGGGTCTGGGCGAAGACGGGCCGGGTCAGACAGACAGACAGACAGACAGACAGACAGACAGATAGATAGTCGGTAACGGGAACGAGAACTTATATGACTACTGATATGAATTAAATGAGATGCTCCCCACCAGGGTCTGGGCGAAGCCGGGCCGGGTCAGCTAGTGTTTGATAAAAACAAACAGCCAGGACTGACATGAATCAAGTTTGGAGGAGCAAGAGGTGGACGTTGAAACCTCGGAGCCACTCTTTTCTTATGTAAAAGTAGAGGTCTTCTCATAGCAGATATGGTCGTTAGGGTTTGATGTGTCAGGCCGGAACATGTACTAGACCACAACATACGAGGTGTGATAGCCAGATCCCTTCCTCACTACTTTTCCTTTCCAGAAGGAAACACGAGAACATTTCTAACAAGAGTATAACATCTATCAGAATGCAGAGAAATTGAATGACCACGGAGACAGTACAAACGATCTGATTGTGACAGCAATTGTGTTCATATCGCAGTGGACTGGAATCCACCTCTGCCACTGCTGTTTAGGACGAGGATAACTTCAGACACATTGTAAACTTCGGTTGTCCGATCTTGACTGCCGAGACGAGTTCATAGATACAGTAATTGGGGAAGGAATTACAATTATTGCTAAGCCAGCGACTGTTTTTTATTCTCTATCTGTCTTGTTGACCATCGCCAACTACTATAGAAGTAATGCAAGAGGTAAAACATAAATAGCTACATAACATAGTTAATATCCTCAAGGCATTTATCTTGTTTTTTAAAACCTTTCCTTTCATGCAATAATATGCATAGAGCTGCTTGCTACACACACACACACACACACACACACACACACACACACACACACACACACACACACACACACACACGCGCGCGCGCGCGCACATACACACAGGGGAGGTAGACAATCCGTCAGAGGTGTCACCCAAGAGTGTAACTTAATGTCGTTCCTCACTGATTGATACCAACCCATGCCACGCCCCAGCTGACATAGACAGCGTATAACTTTCACAATATACAATTTAAAAACTGCATTACTAAGATTAATCTAAGAGTCATAAGAAAGACAAATGTTGAAATTCTCAATAGCAAATGTGATAACATAATACATAATATGTTGCAAACACAATGCATAGATCAATTTTAAATAATCTACGAGTATATTCTTATTTTTCTTAAGTCCAAGCCGTGAGGTGTTTGTGATCGTGTTTGTCATGTAATCAAGTGTTATGCCTGCTGGCGTAGGCGTTCAGGACTCTCCACAGGATCTTGGTCTTTGGTTTTCTGGATCAGCTCTGCTGATGATATACCTCCATGCCACCGTCTTAATCCATCCTGCAAAATTGCTCTTGGTCTGCCTCTGCCTCTCTTCCGCTCGATCTTTTCACTTGTCAAGATGTTCTCCGATGCCTCTCTTCTCATCTCATGACCAAAGAAAGCTATTTGTCTCTATCTTAATTTTGCATATAATGTTCTAGTTTTATTAGCCTTTTCTGTCAGCTGTTATTTACTTTGGTAGTTAAGGAATTCACAACATTCGTCTCAGCAACCACGTGTCTGTTGCTTCCAAGTTCTTTCTAATTTGTTGATTTAAATGTCAAGGTTCACTGCCATACAGTAAAACAGGTTCTATACAGCATTTCAGCACTCTCTTTCTTACATTAAATGATAGTAGCAAGACATGTCTTGGGAAGTAAAGGCGGCCACATCGCCCCCCGAGTGCGGATTGGTCTGTACAAATATGGAGCAAGCATCATATCCGTACCACACCTCACGTGGTGTAAGAAAGGGTACTTTACTGACTACTTCAGCATCGGCTCTCCGGTCTCCTGCTATAGATTATACAAGGGACTATTAGCATACCGTACGAATACCGTAGCACCGGTAGGGAATTAAATATGTTAATGTACCACACTCATCATCATCATGTACGATGCTCACAAACGTAGGGTAGTCATGTTTCGCCATCTCGCACTATCACCAGAGTCGTGGATCTGTTCCGGTTTCTTGTCTGGCCCATACCACGTGACCAACCGTCCAGATATTTACTTCCCTACATTCCATTTTTTCCTTTCCCCATCGATTTTGCCAGTTGTCACCAAGTTCTCTAATTTATTTCTTCTTATAATGTGTCCAAAGAATTTTAACTGTATACGTCTAATTTCTCTAATTAGTTTAGTTTCTCATTTGCTGCTTGTAGGACTGTACCAAATATATTCATAAACATTTTGATCTGAGTGGTTTTCTTGTTTGGAACTGATGCTCGGGCAGTGGTATGGTAGGCCTGCTATTTTCTGTTTCCAAATGCGAAGGGAATGTTTAAAGTGAACAATGTGCACACATCTTAGATTTTCGCCCTTATTAGAGAAGCACTTGGGAATAAAAACACCATAATTGCTCTTATTTTGTAAAAATCCGTATTGTCTAAATCGTGAATGATACCAGGTTTCCTCCTATATATATATATATATTAAGGTGGTCTTCGGATCTTCGAAGACTTTCTAGCAGTAACGTCATTCTGTCACTAGTGGTTGGTTTCCTGTAAAGTTGACGAATTCTACTTTCCGTATTTTGCTGATTAACTCATCACATAGGCAGGTGACGCCATGTTTGTAGAACAGACTTTGTGCAATATGTTAATATACGAGGTGCAGAATGTGTATTGAACGTTAATATTTTGTCACAACAAAGTAGTATACATTTTTATCACAACAAATGTAGTATATATTGTTATCACAAAAAGTAGTATATAGCATAAAATAAACAGTACATATAACAACAATAATTTATATTGAATTATAAAAGAAATGTATAGCAAGACTTGTTTCATCATCTGAGCAAATTAAGCCAATTATAAGTAGTGAAGAAAGCAAATAACATAAATAGACATGAAAAATATACAGCAATGTAGTAATAAAAAGTATTAACACAGTATGCCTCCTTGTTCTGGTTCTTTTCCCTTGTTCGTTTTGCTCTTTCTCTGCTTTTTCTCCTTCCTCTTCGTATTTCATCATTCGCTGGATTCTCCTTTTTCCATAATGTAATGCCATCGGCAGATCTTCCTCCCATTGCCCACCATGAACTTCCTCCCAGTGTTCTGTCACACTGTCCTCTGTGGACCCAATACCCATGATGACTTGACCCATCAGTGGGTCGCCTCTTAAGCGATCCCTGTCATGGACGTCAAAGATGACCTTGGTCCGGCTTAAGGCTTTGGATCTGACATTTATCTGTGGACAAACAAACAGCAAGATTGCACATCTCTATTTGATATAAGAAGAATTGTTATGAATTTGTTATATAAATGGATTTATATGGTCAGCACCCCCCCCCCCCCACACACACACAAACACGCACACACACACACACCACACACACTCCACACACACACCACACCCCCCCCCCACACACACCCACATACCACACCCCCACACACACACGCACACACCCACCCCACACACACACCCACACACCACACCCACTCACCCACACACACCCACTCACCCCATACACACCCATTCACCCCACCACACACACACATACACACACACACACACCTAAGGACAGCAAATGGCACATTAGACACATACAAGCCTCTGTGGTGAAGGGTTACGGAAGCTATTCGTAATCCCGCGTTCGAAACACAGCTACGGACGATTTGGAAGCAGTCCGCATAGCGCTGATTTTCATACAAGATATGAGTGCCGGTCGTTCAGAAAGCAATGACAAACACCATCAATTATGTGCCATGCCGATAAGCGTGGGCGGTCATGTTTCCCCATCTCACACGATCACCAGAGTCGTGGATCAGCTCTTTGTTCTTATCTCGACCATGCCATGTGGCCAAGCCATCCAGATATCTATTTCTCGACCTTGCCTTTTGTTCTATTTCCCCCACAGTGTTGTCACAAAATTCAGCAGTTTATTTCTTCTCATAACATGAAAAAAGAATGCCTATGCCTAATTTATTTAACCAGTGTAGGGTTTCATTTGTTACTTAGTATGATAGCATCAGTTCATTGTAGTGTTTCCAGAAGTAAACAGGGACCAAATCTGATTTTCCCAAAACATCATCTTCCGAAAACAATAAGCAATTTTGTTATTTGAAACTGCTTCTGTTCTTTTATGTCTTTATTAATGATCTTGTCCTCATAATTAATTCATCAAAAAATCTGCTTAAAACAGGCGTAGTGATTTGAATGATGTGCCGTTGGATGTCACTTTGTTAAGCTCAACACGGACTTGGGGTAATGCACGAACATGGAGAATTATTCAATACAATTTTTGATAGTGAATTATTATGTCGGGGAGTGTTTTTCCACATAAAAGAATGCATAAAGTAATATGGGTATAACCGGACTACAAGACAGGAAATCAAATAGAACAATTCTGTATTGATAAGAAACTTGGACACTTCTTACATGACGCACGTTTCTGAGGAGCAGTTGTTGAATCAGGTCACCATTTACTGATAAGTTAAGGTAAGATGAACCTCAAGAGATTCATGATATACATCTAAATATGGAAATCAATACAATATAGGATGTATCATAAATCAAGACATAACGGACAAATGTATGGTCACAGTCTCTCAGAACAACCATGGTCAGACTGCAAGAACAGCAAGTTAAAAGAGGCGTGCGCAAACAAGAACACTACGCAGGGAGCCAAAGAAGAGTAATAAACCAACACAGAACTGGTGTCGTGAGCCGCTACACGCTGCGGGATTTACTGAGGAGGGGATCCGAGCACTTATGAACTGAATGGTTCGATGTGCAATGAGGATGATCTTTCGACTAGCTAACTGTCTCTAAGAATTATTTGATCATGCAACAGTTAGTAGACGAGATGATTACGGATGACGGCTAGCAGCGGGGTACAAGCACGTTAAGCAAATCAAGTATAGAAGTACTTGGGAACAAGGGACGAAGACATAAAGCACATATAACATCGGAAACCCTAAAGAAAATAGAAGGGAGGATAATTTACAAACCAGATTTACATAATAGCAAACCACAGCTGCTAAAGCCAGAGCCAATGAAAAATATACAGAAGCTAATGAAGAAGTTAGAAAGTGGATAATGGCGAAAGAAGACAATACGTAGGTGAACTAACAAGAGAGGCAAATGTAGCAGCTGCTAAAAGGAAGCCTTAGGGGATTTTACAGCATCACAGGGAAAGTAATAGGAGAGTATGATTAACTGAGTTGACTTATCAGGGATGGTGACTGCAAGGCCCTCGCTGGAGCAGGAGATAGGATGAACAGTAAGCTGAGTAGTTGGGGAACTTTTGATTTGGCCCAGTCTCAAAGGACCATCAATATATCCAGGCGGCAGAAGTGGGGCAGGGTATCAACTGTGGAAAATTATTTAGGGAAGAAACTGGAAACTGTCAACTTTCTGGCGGGTGGGAATGCTGCTGGTCTGGATGGTATCCCAGGAGTTGCTGTTAAAGCCATTGTAAGCACCTCCACTGAATTGTTGCATTTAGTAAATTCTAGAAGAACGAGAGGGCGCCGGCGAAGTGAAGAGAATCTGGTGTAAATGCAGGGGTGGAGTACTTGCAGAGCTGCAAACATTATCGAAGAAAGGAGTTTGTGTTAGTTCGTGAGAAATATTACAGAGTGTGTGTGTGTGTGTGTGTGTGTGTGTGTGTGTGTGTGTGAGAGAGAGAGAGAGAGAGAGAGAGAGAGAGAGAGAGAGAGAGAGAGATTCGTTATAGAGGTATTGGATGATGCCAATGGCGGACAGTTAAGGCAGTAGTGTCACAAAATAGACCACCGTGATTAACCAGTGATGACAATAAAAGGCGTTCGGATTAACGACATGTTCGAGGCCACAGGTTGTTTCAACAAATACAGAAAAAACAGTCTGGGTTGCAGCTGCACGTGTTTACATCTGGTGGGCGATATAGGAACATTCGGTGGTGAGTGAGATGAATCTATACACCACTTTGACAGTTCATAAACAGTCAGAGTCAAGCGGAAGTGCCCAGCTCGGGAGAAAACAGTCCGTCTGTCATTGAGAGTTTCCGGACATCAAGCGAAATGGCGGCTGTGATTGTCACCACTCGACAGAAGATTGGCGGCTTGTTGTGGAAGCCCGTTGTTGGGAGCATACAGGAACTCGCTAGCTTGTTTTGGGAGTCAAAACAAGTGATGACAACTCTGACATTGATTGAGCCAGGGAAGATAGATTCCTGACAAGGGATGATCTGCCCAAAATAACACCTGTGTGGACATAAAGAATAACGTCACGTGACCAATTTTAGGCGTTTGCCAAAAACCCGATTTGGGGACAACTAGTGTAACTCGAAACGTTGATCTAGGTAGACGTGCTTTGGCACGGCAGTTAGGGAGTTAAGAACATCTAACGTGTGCGGGATTAATTAGATTTATTTTACACGTGCCTGTCATGGCAAACTTAGATGTGATTGAGTAAACTGCAGTGCCGTATAAGGTAGAACCTATTATATAATTAGTTCTAAATAATTTAGGCAGTGGCATGGTAGAAAACTAGTTAGAGTAGTGAAGTGATGATTGTCTCTGCTAGGATGAATAGGATAGCGGGGTGATATTTGGAGAGTTTTAAGATGGGTTGGGAGATGGGGAAAGTGTCCAATGGGGGGATCTTTCAGTGGCTTGCCCACTGAAGTTGTGCACTCTGTTATTGGTCTTTCCTTGTCATCGCCTGATTCGGACGTAGGTGAGGAGCTAATATGCTCTATGACAGAGTTTAGTTAGCTGTAAATAACATGAGCAAGGCAATAGGCTTACACTCAGCCGGTAGGATCAGTGACTAGTACTATCACCAGATGTGTTGTTTCTCTCACAGGTTCCCTACCAGCTACGAGGAAGCTCAACACTGTTTTAGAAAAGGTTCAACTCCAATTTGAAAGAACCTCAGTTGAACAGTATAATGTTTCTTACGGAAATTAAATAACGCTTAGAAGGAAGATGGTTCACCTAAGATGGGTGATGATTGTTGATGCATCACACAGCATAAGAACATTGGTACCTAAACAAGAACATTAAAATATAATAGTCACATGGTGTGATATATTCTAGTGAAATAGTACAAAAGACATGATACTTGAAACTAGATAGACACTAGTTAGGATCAAGTATATTAACAATAACAGTGATACCTAAGTACACACAACAAAGGATTCGTACAGTTTTTAGGAACGATAGGAACTTATGTGTAGTGTGCAACCGGTCCATGATCAGCTGTAATTTACAAACAGTTTCTATTTCGGATGATCAGGAAGATGGATTACCAGATAGCTACAGATGACAGTCGGTGTCCGGCAGGAGAGATACAGTCCTGGGTGAGATGGACTTGTTCTGACTTAACGTGCTGTGGTGTGTCCTTGCAAGGATGAACTGACTATGCTACTATCTGAAGGTCCGACCCTACACACATTATAGAACACCTCACACATTTTCTTCGCATACACGTCTCACATACATTACAATTTTCTTTTAATAAATTAATATTTATTAATTTTTAGAAGCAAGAGTTGTTGAATATGTTGCGTGGGGAAGAATGAGTGGGGGCATAGTACGACAGTGATAGAGAGAGGAAAAGGTGTCCATGAACTGAAGGAGTGTGTTGGACGGAAGCTGGTGGATTCTCCAGGATATTGATAAGGGAAAAAAATTATAATGTGGGTGTTGACTCCCCTCACTCCAGGGACGACACTTTAAAGGAAGACACGACAAGTAGTAGTAGTAGTAGTAGTAGTAGTAGTAGTAGTAGTAGTAGTAGTAGTAGTAGTAGTAGTAGTAGTAGTAGTAGCAGCAGTAGCAGTAATACTAGTAGTAATAATAGTAGTAGTAGCAGCAGCTGCTGCAAGAGAGTTAGCAGTAGTACTATTATTATTATTATTATTATTATTATTATTATTATGATTATTATTATTATTATTACGAGGGTAAGTTAATAAGTAAGTCACAAATGGCTGTATAAAAATAACTAAATATGATACCAACTTGAAACCAGTTTAAGTGCAACAGCTAATGCAGAGCAACACACATCAAGGTGACATAGTCATCTACACCGATGGGTCAGTGGTGAGAAACAGACGTAGTGGCTGGGGCTTTATTGCAAAGGCTAATGGACGAGTCTTGAAAACGGAGAGCCTGGCATATGAGACTACGACCTCCACATGAGAATGGAGGTGGAGGCAGTAACAGCGGCATTCCGGTGGCTAGAGGAGACTACTGCAATACACGTTGTCTTCATTACGGATTCAAAGAATATGCTTAACAAGGTGGAGAAAGTGATGTTTCGTGTGGAATGGCTCTCGTCGCTTCAAAGGTCACAGATTGTGAGAATTGTATGGATATTTTGCCCTGGCCATGCGGGTGTACGGGGGAATGAACAGGCTGATAGGCTAGCAGGGAATGCACCTCTTGGTGGTATCTTGCCTATGGACAAAGGGGAGGTGGTCGTAGCGCTTGTGGGACCAGGTGGAGAAGGCGGAGGAACAGACTTGAGAACCCATATGTGGAAAGAATGAGATTGCGGGGGATCGGCAGGGGTTCTGGAAGAATCTCAAAACTGAGAGGGAAGACCAGGAGAACTTTTAATCAGATAGCGGTGGGAACGATTAGTAGTATGACTCTTCGCTGGCTGTTGAACGAGGGGACTGAGCACGTATGGGAATGTCCTGAGTGCAGTGATGTCGGTTCTTAACTCAACTCAACAACTCAACCAGTTTATCTGTGATACATACATTGTACCTTTATTTCTCCACATAATTTCCACCAACATTGATGCACTTATCCCATCGTTTCACCAGTTCTCTCAAACCGGCTGCATAGAACTGGGTGCTCTGTTTTCTAAACCACGTTTTCACTTCACATTCAACTTCGGCGTCATTCGCGAAATGTCTCCCATCAAGGTGGGTTTTCAGTGGACTTAGCCCCTAGCGATTTCCAGTACTTGAGTGTATAGTTGGGTAGAAAAAGTTACGAGGGAGAGTCAATAAGTAAGTCACACAGTTCTGTGGGATGGCAGGTAAATGAGAACAGGGCACGCAGATCTGTGCAGTCGGTTTGAGAGAACTGATAAAACTATGGGATAAGTGCATCAATGTTGGTGGAAATTATGTTGAGAAATAAAGGGACAATGTATTATACAAATAAACTGGTTTAAAGTTGTTATCATATTTAGTTATTTTTCTACAACCATTTGTTACTTACTTATTAACTTACCCTCGTATTCGTAGTAGTAGTAGTAGTAGTAGTAGTAGTAGTAGTAGTAGTAGTAGTAGTAGTAGTAGTAGTAGTAGTAGTAGTAGTAGTAGTAGTAGTAGTGGTGGTAGTAGTAGTAGTAGTAGTAGTAGTAGTAGTAGTAGTAGTAGTAGTAGTAGTAGTAGTAGTTCTTGTTGTTGTTGTTGTAGTAGTAGTTGTAGTAGTAGTAGTAGTAGTAGTAGTAGTAGTAGTATAGTAGTAGTAGTAGTAGTAGTAGTAGTAGTAGTAGTAGTAGTAGTAGTAGTAGTAGTAGTAGTAGTAGTAGTAGTAGTAGTAGTAGTAGTAGTAGTAGTAGTAGCCTTAGTAGTAGTAGGCGTAGTAGCAGTTGTAACTGCATTTAAAGCAGCAGTAGCAATGACATGATATAATAATATTTAAAAAATAACACACGTTATCTACACACAACAGATAGTCGTGCCAAAATGTCAAAGCATATTTTCTATATCTAAACATTACATTATACAACTACCACGAACAACAACAACATGGCAACAACAACAAGCAATACTTGCGACTCAAAGGTTTCGTTGAAAATCGGAGCCACCGAGTTCTTTTTGACCGCAGTCTGGAACTGTCCTATAACTTGCTCAAACTGCAACACGGATACTCGGACGTAGGAATCTGTGAACACAGAAATATGATTAATACATTTACAGTGATTCTTTGGCACGCCCGGAGGTCCAGGGAACGCTACAATACGTAGAAAACACATGATACAACATGACATTGGAACGTGATATTGCATGTGATTTGCCTTCTGAAATGTTTTCGTAGGTTGGGCTTGAAGTTGAACAGAAGAAAATACATTTACTATTGTGACAATCATAAGGATCAGACCCTCATACAATGTCGCTTGTGCTGATTAACAAAATCAGTCTGTGAGCATGTCTGTGTGTATGTGTATTTATGTGCATGGGGGGAGAGAGAGAGAGAGAGAGAGAGAGAGAGAGAGAGAGAGAGAGAGAGAGAGAGAGAGAGAGAGTGAGAGAGAGAGAGAGAAGGGAGACGAGAAGAGAGCTATTTCTTTGTTTTTCTATACCCTTTAGTTTGTCAGTACATCTTTTCTCTCTCAAATTCACTAACTCGCTCCGTAAATCACTATCTCCCGAATTCACTCGTCCATTCACACAGTATTTCTCTTGCAATGCAAGGATCAGTACTCCTAACAACTTTCTTTGACACTCTAATACACGTCAGAAAGCGGCCCGTGAATTCATCATTCATTCATTCATTCATTCATTCATTCATTCATTCATTCATTCAGTAGCATGTCCTTTGCACAATTTTGTTCCGATAACAACCGTCCGGAAAACTTATCGTTCATAAGCAAAATGTCCCGCGTCCTATACACCCTTCTGGAAATCATCTGCCACACCCTGCACCCATCTTTTCTTTGGCCTTCCTCTTTTTATCTTCCCGGGAATATACCCCTCCATGATTGTTCTCTTCAAACTTTCATGACGTTTCAAGTGACCAAAATATTTCAGTTTTCTTTGTTTGATCGTCCATTAGTAGTCAACCTTCTTCAATATTCAGTTCTCCTCGTAAGGATTCATTTGTTCATATCTGTATCCAAGATATTCTTACAACCTGTCTATAACATTTATATTAAATGGCATTTATGCTCTGTTCAGCTTGTTTAGTAAGTGTCCATGTCTCAGAGGCGTATGTTGCAATGGGAAAGATACATGCTCTTAAAAATCTTATTTTTGTAGTTCTATCTGTCCCCCGCCACAATTTATTCAGTTGTTTTAGTTACTGAAAAGCAATATCTATTCGTCTTTTAATTTCCTTAACCGTGTCACCATGTTGGTAATTAATGACTTACTCCATGAATTGCTCTTGTTAATTTCAGCTAGTTAAAGTCAAATACTTCAATACATTTATTTCCACAAGAGAACTTGGCAAACTATGCAAAAACAAAGGTGGCTTTTACTTTTGTAAGTTTATTGAGTGCATGAAACAGAAAAAAAAAATTTTATTAAATTGAATCGCAAATTATTAATTAATTATTTAAAACCGTAGGGGCAGACATAATGAGACCAAATCGGTTTGGGAGTTCAAACAATAATTTTGTGAACAGCTGTAATAGCTTATTTGTTTTATTTTATCCATAACTGAAGGCAGGAAACACACCTAGCCAGTTGTTTCCAACTACAGCTTAAGGAAGGAAGCAACAATTCTAACAGCTGTTTTATGTGATAAACGCTCCCAAGGCGGCTATAGGAAACCCGTTAGAGACACTCTGAAGATATCGCTCAAAGATTGTGGAATTCATCATGACACTTGGGAGACTGCTGCCGAATACAGAAATGCATGGCCTACATCATTACACAAGGGTGCAGTCACATGTGAAGCAAACAGGACTTCAAGAGCTGTGAAAAAAGACTGGAAAAAAAAACGCAGGCGAGCTTTCCCTGGCAACGTCAAATACTCTTTGCCCACATTGTCAAAGAACATTGTGAGCCAAAATAGGCCTTACGAGCCATCTTAGAACTCACGGCTGCATACTTCAAAGTCCACTGGATGAAATGAATGGTCATCATCATTCTTGATGGACAAACACCAGGCATAACATATACTATTAAAATAAGGCAACAGTGTTCTTCTAGGCATTACCTGGTGCTCCTGTGAGATGAAGGCTTGGCAATCCTCGGGCACGACACACTCCAATCAAAAGTCTAGACTGCCGACAGTCCAGTAGAAGTTCAACCTGAAGATGACCCAGATCCTAGGGGTACAATAAATAAGGCAATTGATCATGTGGTTGTTTCGGGATTTGAAATTTAAATTTAAATATTGAGCACATACCCACTACTGGGCACACGCCCGGATCGCATTCTGTATGAACCTAAGGCCTATCCACGTCAATATGGAAGCACTATACTCGAGTTTCGCCCTCATTTGAGCTCGTCAGGTAGTGCATATCCCTGACCGGATCCGGAAACAGTCCCGGATCACCCGTGTGAAGCGGGTGTGTAACCACGCGGCACACACTGGACACACCAAATTATCACAACAGAACATCACAACGCTAGGCAATGTCAGTTTAACAGCAATGATTTTGTGGTGAACTACTCCAGTCAATGTGCATTTACTGCACAGCAGAAGAGCTACACTCCACTGGAAAGTTCTAGAAATATTTGTGACAAACAATATTACGAACTTGAATAACGAAGATACAAACCATAAAATGTAAGATTTATTGCCTGGCATATTTCGCTGCATCTCGTCAGGTACATACTGCAGATGTCACACAACGTTGAGTAAAATAACTAAATACATCGTTCAAGCTGAAATATACACATGTTCACACAGTAATATAACTTGTTTACCACGGTAATTTTAAATTGACAACCATGTCTTTCTATTTGCACAAAATTGGCCTATGCAGATGAATCATTAGGGCTTCTGCAAACTGTAACAAACGACTATTTTGAATATGAAACAACACTCGAAAAGCACTGTCTTTGTCAATTACATGACCTCTTTCCAAGACATGACGCGCAATGGATGACGCCGGAAGTTTATATTTGTGGTGTGTCAGCCTTCCCATGATCCCATCGCCTGTGTGTAATATCTTGTCAACCCAGTTTGGTACGTGTTCAACAACCCTGCTGTGTAGCTGCCGCTCTGTTCCGCCGATGTAGGTAGACTCGCACCTGCATGTGAATTGGTAAATGCAAGTTGATGTGGAGTACAGAGGGGTAGATTCTTTTACTGCTGGGTGTGGAATAGGTGTAGTTCTGTACCTAATAACTGGAGTTGCAAGCACATAATGTTCGGCCGACAGCTGTAATGAGAGGGTCCTTAGACGTTGCATTATGTCATCCCTCGAAAGGGTAGCTGGATAAAAAATCTTGAGCTTAGGGACTGTAGTTACGTCTGATTTTGGTTTCGGTTGTTGGCAGTGGCACTTTATAAATCCTGCGGAGTACCCATTCAGGTGTAGGGCATTCTTCAGGGTTTTAATTTCCTTTGTCAGTGTGTCCTGGGTGCATAGTTTCCTAGCACGGCCAAACAGGGTCCGTACTAAGCCCTGTTTGTACTGGACAGGTGCGACGCTATGAAAGTTTAAGGTATTGGCCAGTCCTGTATTGTTGCGGTACACCGATCTTTGAATTGTGCTTTGAATTGGGTTATCCAGGAACGGCAACGTTTCGTTGTGTTCGTGTTCCATAGATAGAGAGATGTTTTTTATGCGCCGATGTTCATTATGGCCTGAAAACGATGTTGCTTGTAGCTCGTCTGTGTGATAATTAATATATCGTCCACATAACAACGGTAAAAGACCAGGGTTGTTAATGTCTGAGGATCTCTTTTCTTCCAAATTTGCAATGAAAGATGTCCGCTAGAATAGAACCAAGAGGACTCCCCATTGCCACTCCGTCATTTGGCGGTATCTTCTTCTTCTTCTTCTTTCGTTCATCCGGAGTGTTTTTTTCAGATGTGATTGCGGTGTGTCTGTTATGCGCCCTTGGGCCGAAACCCGTAGGCCAACACATCGACTTTAGCGTGCTTTTTTGACCAGGTAGCATTCCTGGGAGACTCTCACTGTTGTGGTGCCATCTACAACCATGCTGGCCAAGTTAGAACGGTCGAAGACAACGGTCCATCCCTCAAAGGAAGGCAGGGACAGTCCATAGCATTTACCGCCATCCAAGGTTGCTTCCATAGTTGCAGGGCCGACACATAACGCCCTGGATCTGGGCTCACCGAGGGAAATCGTCACGTCCTGCTCATGGCTGCTTTAGATCCTCACTTCAATATATTGGTCATTTCGTTTGCCCCGGGCCATTCCCGCACAAACCAGACAGGTTTGCAGACGGTATCCACTCAGCGAGTTTTCGGACATGTGCTTGTCGTTGCGCCCGTCAGAGCTATTCCAGGCACGACAGACATTCGGAAAACTACCTAGTCAGAGCTGTTCCGAACAACAGCGGCATTCGGAAACTAGGTAGTCAGAGCTGTTCCTAGCACGAGAGACATTCGGACGAGACATTTCACTCGGACGTAATTGCGTAGTGTCAATTTTTAGTTTGCCACCCGTAGGACGACACTTCCGACTTCAGCGGGCATTTTTATGAGGTTAGCCTTCCTCGGGTTTCGAGACTCTTGTTTCGGCTTCCACACAGCGAGCTTTCGCTTTGGGCTGCCACGTAATGGATTCGCAAGACCGGCGTTCCATTTCGTGTCAACGAGACAATTTTCCACCTTTGACTACACTCACCTCCATGAGTGTGGATACAGACTATCGGACGTCTGCGAGACGTGCGACCGAGGTGTTTTTCCACCTGTTGTACTCGCTCACGAGGTAGGCTACATGTGCTGCCGGCTCAGCACCTTACCTCCGTGCGTCTGTGGGCGAGTAACGGCCAGTCCCCTTTCATCCGGGGATACCTCATATCCCCCAGCTAAGAGAAATCGAACGAATCTGCGCCGAGCATGTAGCGTTCTCAGCACATCATCACAATTTTGATGTAGGTTTGTGTCGGCCAGGCTCTCACTTCCGAGAGTTTATGGCTTAGAGACGTTCAGCCATACACCTCGGATGGGAGCCTTAGATGTTATGTCCGAACTGAGATTTAGGGATCGTTTGCCTGATTTTGACTGCTATCCTCAGTCTTACCTGCAGGGCAGCAGGTTGTGTCTCTCTTAGTCTGGTCCCTATCCCACGAGCCGTCCGATATGTAGTTTTCACCCATCGGCAAGCACATGGGGTCGATGGGACACGCACGCTCCCCCACCACGGCAAGGTGGAGACACATCGGGGGAGATTTGGCGGTATGACTTATTCAGAAATATTACGAACGGCTGATAATAGCCAACGATGATAAATGTGAAACTGAAATGAATAAAATCATCTAAAATTTTTACAGTTGTATCACCTATTTTAACAAACAGTTAAGTTGCATATCCATTTTTTTTTTTTTTTTTTTTTTTTTTGCTGCTGTGATCTCTTGGCAAGTTTACGTTCAGTAGTTTGTCATTGCTTTCTGAACTACCACCACCCATACCATTTCATAAGAAAACAACGCAATGCAGTCTGCTGCCAAATCGTCAGTAGCTGTGTTTCGAACGCGGGTATACGGGATTACGAACTGCGTCAATAAGACTTTCGCGTAGAAACAACAGGATATATTGTCGGTTAAATTTGAGAGACCGCAAGTTCTGTGTTTAGGCTATATGATTGTATAGTCCGGTGTCACGCCATCTGTACTCGCAACATACTTGTACGGTACAGTGCCATGTACTATGTATATGCTACATTATTGTATGGTTAGTTGCATATTCTTTACAGGACGTTTCCAGTCAACACCAACATTTGTTGCTGATGTCTTGGCAAGTTTACGTTCAGTAGTTTGCCTTACTTTCTGAACGACCGGCACCCATACCATTTCGTAAAAAAAGAAAGCGCAACGCGGTTTGCTGCCAAATCGTGCTCAGCTGTATTTCGAACGCAGGTATGCGGGATCACGAACCGCGGCTGTAATCTCCTCTGCCACAGAGACCGCATATATATACACACACACACGCACACACACATAAGCATATGAAAGCTGGCAAGGCTCCCGGTGCAGATAACATCACAACAGAAATGATTAAAGCTTTAGAAGAATTTGGACTAGAGCAAGTCACCTAGACTGCTGATACATATTATATGATACTGGAGATATACATTCTGAATTATGTAACTCTGTATTTATTGCAATCCCAAAAATCAAATCAAATCAAATCAAATCAAATCAACTTTATTAGGGTCACAAATTGGGCGCGCAGGCCCGTCTTACATTCGGCCCTTCCAATCACTCGTCTTTCGTTCATCAAGAGCATTATACATTTGCATAGGAAGAAAAATAAACATTGTGAAATGAATGTTGTAAACATAAACAAGGCTAATTACCATGGTATGAAGCCCATCTCCCATCTATCCATACATCACCCCACCCACACAACACCCCCACCTACCCACACACATGCGCACCAAGGGACACATACACACCCCCACCTACCGACACACACGCACACCAAGGGACACATACATACCCCACCAACCGACCCATCCCCCTCCCGCACATCCCCCACCCACACACACTGCCCTCACCTGATCCCCCAACCAAAACACACTCGCCACCCACAAACATTCCCCCACCAACCCACACATCCCACGCCCATCCACATTCTACCCCACACATCCTCTCCCCACCCACACCTCAAACCACCCTTCCCCAGCCACATCTCCATCGACAACATATTCCCCACCCACACACACAATCCCCCACCAACCCACACATCGCACATCCACTCACACATCCCCAAACCATACACACACATCCCCACCAACTGACATGTCCCTACCCCCCCCCCCCCCCACACACACACACATCTCCCTAACCACCCATACATCCCCAATCCACTCACACACACACCACCACCCACACATACAACTTCCACCCACCCACACATGCCTTAACCTAATCCCCCACCACACAATCCCCCACCCGCACATCACATACACCTCCTACCACGCACTATTCCCAACCCACGCACCACACACACACATATCCCTCACCAACACATCCCCACTTACACACCACACACATATCCCCCACCCAGATACCACAAAATAATCCCACCCACACCCACACAGATACCCTTACCCATCCACCCCACATACCCCCACTCACACACCACAAAAATCCCCCACCCACACACACATACCTCACCCACACAATATCACCAACCAACACACCACACACCTCTCCCCACCCACACACGCATTTCCTACCCGTCCACCAACACACACTCACTCACACATCCTCCACTACGCACCCACACACCCCCACCAACCCACTCCCAACCAAACATTCTCTCGATCACAATACCCCTACCCCCACACACATCCTCCACCCACTCACACATCCCACCCCGACACATACAACTCCCTCACCCACCTACACATCCCTAAGCCACTCACACACCCCCACCCACACATTACCCATACACATACACACATCTCCCACACACACTCCCCCACATACTTCCCCCAACCACCACAATCCCCTGCTCAAATCCCCAAAGAAATCAGGAGCCTTGGAATGTGATCAACATAGAACTATTAGTATAATGAGTCACATCACAGAGATTTTGCTACGAATTATCATGCAAAGAGCGAGGAGAAAATAAAACCTGAAATAGGGGAAGAACAATGTGGGTTTGTAGAAGGAAAGGGTACAGTACATGCTGTGTATATGCTGCGAGGCAGTTATTGAACGTGCTATAGAAGTAAACAAGGATATAACCTTTGCTTTATTGACTACACAAAGGCTTTTGATAGATTGATAGAGTTAGACATGTCAACATGGTAGATATGCTTGCAGATCTACACATTGATGGGAAAGACATTAGACTTATAAAAAACATATATTGGAAACAACAAGCAGCCATAAGGATTGATAATGAAGTGGGACAATATCAACCTATTAAGTGGGGTGTTAGGCAGGGATGTGTAATGTCTCCAGATCTTTTTTCCCTATATAGTGAAAATATTTTCAGAAATATAGAAGATATAAATGGAATCAGCACTGGTGGAAGAAACATCAATAACATTAGATATTCAGATGATAGAGTATTGATTGTAGACAATGCGCAGGATCTGCAACAATTAGTAGACGCGGTTGTTGTACACAGTGAGCAGCTTGGCTTGGAATTAAATTGTAAGAAGACACAGGTTATGGTCGTCACTAGGTAGAACGAAGTACCACAATGTAATATACAAGTAAATGGGAATATTCTTCAACAAGTGAATCGGTACAATTATCTCGGAACAGTCATAACATCTGATGGGAGATGCCTTGCAGAGATTAGAGCAAGAATCGCCATGGCGAAAGTAGCCTTTAGGAAGATGAAAAACATTCTGACCAATAAAATGATGTCACTTGAAACAAGAAAAAGAGTGTTGAGGGGATACATAGAGCCTGCTATTTTGTATGGATGTGAAACTTGGACAATGTGCAGTCAAGCTGAAAAACATGGCTGCAGAAATGTGGTTTCTGAGGAAAATGCAAAGAATACCATGGACAGACAGAAAAATGCAATGACCAAGTACTACAGGAGACAATGAAAATCGTAAATTGATTAGGAATAGACGCAGATAGCCAAAATTTTTGGACATGTTATGAGAAGAAATGGACTGGAGAACTTAATGACAACTGGCAAGATCTAAGGGAACAGACCAAGAGGAAGACCGAGAGGAAAATACCTGGATAGCTTGGCCACATGGCATGGACGAGACAGGAACACTGAGCTGATCCACGACGCTGATAATCGAGAGAAATGGCGAGTCATGACCGCCCACGCTTTCCGGCATGGCACATGATTGATTGATTGAAGGATTCCATGGCCTTGAAGGTTTAAAGGTAAAAGTATCGACTTCATTGCACGAGGTTTTATCCCGTTTAGCCTGAGTTCTTTCCGCCAGGGAGATCGCCTAAAGCGTTGTACAAAGCACGAAATCTGTAGCTCCATCGACGACCCCCATAAGAAAAGTTCACCGGAAGCGAACCCTGAACCTTCGGAAGCAGGCGATGTTACCACTGAGTTCCTCTAATTAGGACAAGATAAAATAACAAAGAAGGACACCAAAGAAAGACTAGCAATGAAGAGAACTCGACGTAAAGAGTATGAAGGTTCGATGAATATAATATTGTGGATACACAAAGATACATATCATCGTAATGTGCATGACCTGTTTTCACTTCTTGGGTATATTTTGGGTATACGGTGCTATTCCATTATTTTTCTAGACAAATCAGTTTTTGATTCTTGTTGTTTTGTTATTGTTCTAGATTTACCTCAGTAGAGTGTTGAGGGGGAGGGGGATTTAAAGATTTTTAAAGTGCTGTTTTTCTAATGCTCTTTGTAAGTTAGTATTTATGTCTCTAGGTTGTTCTGATACCATCACGCCATCTTTTACGTAGTCTTCCTCTTGCTCTATATCCGTTATATTTCTTTAACGTGGCTCTTTGTGGCAGATGGTACCAGAACATTCTTGTGAGGTGTCCAAACCCTTTAATCTGTTTTTTTTTTAATGAAGTCGTTCTCCCTGGCCAAGGAGTTATCGTCTTTCTCCGTAATCTCGTATATTCTCGTAGCTAACGTAACCTGCGCGAGAATCGGTAGCAGTTCTCGCCGCATTGGTAACTTACAGGGTATGTAAGCCGGTCGCTCAGAAAGCAATGGCAAACTAATGAGCGTAATCTTGCCTAGTACATCAACAGCAGCTGAAAAATTCTAATATTGACTGCAATGTCCTGTAAGGGATATGCAACAAAAATGACTGGTTTCAGACCTAGCCGTCTTATAATTTCCTCATTCCAAATTCTATCTCTCACGGTTACTCCCACAGCTCTTTGAAGACATCTCACCTCTGTTGTGATTTTTCCTCCATTAGTTGCAGTAAGCGTCCATATTTGACACTAGTACCTTAATGTTGAGCAGCGCATAAATGCCTTTGTATATAAATGTTATAGACGAGTTCTAAGAATATCTTGGGTAAAGAAAAGAATAAATGCCTCAATACTTCAAGAGCTGAATATTGAAGAAGGCTGGCTATTAAAAACGATAAAACAAAGACAATTGAAATATTTTGGTCACTTGAAACGTCAGGAAAGTATGGAGAGAACAATAATGGAGGGATATATGCTTGGAAAGAGAGGAAGAGGAAGGCCAAAAAGAAGATGGGTGCAAGATGTGGCGGATGATCTCCAGATGAGTGTATCGGACGCGGGACATCTTGCTTATGATCGAGAGGTTTTCCGGAAGGTTGTAAGGGAGCGAGGTTCTGCAAAGGACATGCTACTGAATGAATGAATGAATGAATGAATGAATGAATGAATGAATGAATGAATGAACCTTAATGTCGGTCAAAGAATAGTTCTTATGAGATTTGCTTTAGTACTTATATGTATCTTTCTTTCTATGCGACAGAAATTGCGCTTGTCCTCCCAGTACCTGATCCCCCATTGCACGACATGTGTTGATTCTCTATCCATTCCCACATCTGCAGAGTAAATTACCCCAGATATTTAAATTCGCTGATACGTTTTATTTTGAGTGCTTTAATTTTATTAACAGAACGTTTATGATTATATTATAATGTGTGTTATACATGTCAGCCGCATTCACTTCTCGGGAAATATAATCGTCGTCGTCATCATCACCATCATAATCATCATCACCACCACCAACACCACCATCACCACCACCACCACCACCACCACCACCACCACCACCATCATCATCATCATCATCATCATCATCATCATCATCATCATCATCATCATCAGTATCATCATCATCATCATCATCATCATCATCATCATCATCATCATCATCATCATCATCATCATCATCATCATCATCATCATCGTCGTCATCATCACCATCACCATCATCATCTTCAATTATTGCCGTCAAGTGTCGTGGGTTGGGTTAGTTGATGTTCCAGCGCCCGATTCGTGGAACTGGATGCTTCTCGGGAATTGTCATGGCAACTATCTGAGTTAGGCTGGATCGATGTGGAAGCCCAGGCTACTGAAACAAAATCCCGCCTAGATTGGAATCTGAGAACTTGACCTCAGGGTTGGCAGGAGAGGGGCGCAGAGACGCTACCTGCTGAACACTATACATGAGGGAAAGGTGGAAGACAGAGGTGTAGATGGAAGATAGAGATTTACATTTTATGATAATATCAAGGGAGGACTGGACAGAGGAAGACATAGGTTTAAATGTGAGGATAATATTAAGGGAGGACTGAAGGGAGAAGATATAGGTTTGAATGTGAGGATAATATTACAGGAAGACTGGAGGGGGACGACATAGGTTTGAATGTGAGGATAATTTTAAGGGAGGACTGGAGGGGGAAGACATAGGTTTGAATGTGAGGATAATTTTAAGGGAGGACTGGAGGGGGAAGACATAGGTTTGAATGTGAGGATAATTTTAAGGGAGGACTGAAGGGGGAAGACATAGGTTTGAATGTGAGCATAATTTTAAGGGAGGACTGAAGGGGGAAGACGTAGGTTTCAATGTGAGGATAATTTTAAGGGAGGACTGGAAGGGGAAGACAGTGTGATGATAATATCAAGGGAATGACTGGAAAAAGAACATCAGATTTATGATATCGGCCAGCGACAAAGAGTGCTGGAGATGCAATGCCACTGTCTTTCGTTGCGAAGATGACATCTGACTATCCAGGAAACTAACACTTTGTGACGAGACGCACCTAAATTGATAAACACACCACTGTAATTTATAGTAGCAACAATAATAGCAATAACGATCAGTATAAAGGCCAGCGCATTACTTGTCCAGATATCGAATACCCATCTCACGAGATAGGATTGATACTAAAGCATGGCCGGTAGAGAAGAAATCAATTTCGATATCGTGGGGATCAATTTGCTTGTAATTGAAGCTAGAAACCAATTCACCAACGCCAGTCTAGTAACTTTTTAATAATCTTAGAAATGGATGGATCCAGTCTGGACAACGTGGATTCTAAAAGTGTTTACGTAAGCAATATGTGTAGTTTTAACTTTCTTGATAGAATTTGGCACGGAAGTGAAGAGAAAAATAGCGGATGTATAGAGAATACCAAGAGTGCGATAAATCAACATGGACAGGCCCACTCAAGGCAACATTTGCCTGTTTATGAAAGCTATTTTCCCAGGCATACTCTTATGGGCAAATGTGAATTGGGGAAATCTTGATTACATATCTTGAACCATTTTTCCCCCTCAGAAACAATTCGGGTAATCTCCCCCAGCGCCGTGCTAGTCAGAAAATTATCCAATCTTACAACAACTGGACCACCGTAGCTGTGGCGAAGGTCTTGCGAAGGTGATTCGACGTCTGGCGTACAGCGTTCGAAACACAGCTGCGGACGAATTGAAAACAGGCCGTCTTGGTTGATTTTCATACAACCGTATGAGCGTTGATTGTTGGAAAAGCAGTGGCAAACTACTGAACGTAAACTTGCCAAATAAATCACAATCAGCCAAAAACTATCTTGGGATGACTGCGATGTCCTGTAGAAACATATAACTAACTATGTAACTAACTATTTAAATCAACTACTGGACAGCTGTATGGCAGTGGCAAGCACGCTTGTCCATTGATCATGTGTGCAAACACCTGTTGATGCAGACAGCTTTGTTTTTTAAAAACAATGACCTACGCTCTTAGGTCGACCCAGGCTTAAACGGGTACCACGAAATGTAGTGGGAAGTTAATGCTCCTGGCGTGATACTGAGCACATGATACACCTGGTCTATACAAATATGGGGCTAGCACCATGTACCCAATGTATCTCAAGACGTGAGAAACGGTCCTTCACTGACATCTACTAGGTTGGATGAAGGTCTGCTGCATGACAGGTTTATCCTCTAACTACACCTTCCTTACATACATTTATTACATTTTGAATCACGCCCATTTCTTTTATCGTTCTTCCCTCGATATTCTGAACCGTGGTATTTTCATCGGTGCTCTCAGATGTGAAATTCGATATTGATATATGTTAATTGTTTTTACATTATTGATGTTGTTTGTTTGTTTGTGTAATTTTATGACTAGTGTTCCCTAGCTTCCTAGGGCGTTATCATGAAACGTGTCTCCCAAGGGAGGTATGCATGTTTGATCTCTCGCGTTTTGGATTAGCCGGTCTCATTCCGTTTGATTTAGGGCCAGTGATAATTCACCTCAGTAATATGGGTGATGTGTAAATTGTCAAATCGTCTGCTTCTGTTTCATCTGTTTCTACTAATTCTCCCTCTCTTCCTTAATCTGTTTTCCTTCCTCTTCTTCTTATCCTTTTTCTCCTCCTCATAATTATGCCCTCCTTTCTCTTTTCCTCCTCTTTCCCCTTCTTCTTCCTCTGCCGAGCCTTTTGCCTCTAGCAAGCCTTCTCACTTTTGCGTTTGTCGTCTACTCAATATTGTTTTCTATAAGGAACAAATCCTTATTTGTCGTGCTACATGTCCAAACTCTGTTACTTGTTCTGTTTGTATGAAGTCAGGGTCTGCTTTCACCTACAGTTCTTTCTTACCGGCGTCATTCTTTAGCCTGAAATTGTTAGTCAAGTGAAGCAAGTTGAGCAGTCAATTCGCCACTGATATATCATCTGTGAGTGTTTTCCCCATTGTCGTTACTGAACAACTCGTTAATTAAACAAGATTACCAAGGGAAGAGGGTGGACTTCATTACACAGGGTTTCATGTCGTATAGCTCGGGATCTTCTCCAAAGTTTCTCACAAAGCACGAACTCCGTAACTCCAGCGACGACCCCCAGAAGTCTGTAAGGAAATTACACCTGTGAGTCTAACCTCGTTGCCCTGAATCGAACCCATGACTTTCGGAGGCGAGACAGACAGCGTAACGCCTTGGCCACGGAGTCTCCCTGTCGTTAATGACTAGGTCTATATAAAATACCGGCTCCGTGGGGAAGAGGTTACGGACGCAGTCTGTAATCCTGTATACCGCGCTTGAAACACAGCTGCGGGCGATTTGGCAGCAGACTGCCTTACGTTGGTTTTATTTTTGACATGGTATTGGTGTTGGTCGTTTAGAAAGCAATGCCAAACTACTGAACGTAAACTTGCTTAGGAATCACCAACAGCCCAAAAATGCTTGGGCTGATTGCTAGGTCCTGTAAAGGATATGCAACTAATTATATGAAATAACAGGCCACGGAGAGTGACCAATTGGACGCAAAAGTCATTTAGAAGATATATCATAAAGAGAAAGAGAAA
The DNA here is from genome assembly GCA_014155875.1 of Cepaea nemoralis. NCBI lineage: Eukaryota > Metazoa > Mollusca > Gastropoda > Stylommatophora > Helicidae > Cepaea > Cepaea nemoralis. The sequence goes on from JACEFZ010005091.1 coordinate 91,809, forward strand.
GGCTAAAGATGGAACAAGAAGTTTCAAAGATCCGTGTGATATAGACTATTTCGTCATCAATAATAATGACATGATTCAGTGGATTGTGTGCAAGCAGATAATAACATTTTGCGTGGAGTATATTTTTAGGGACAATTATAACATTGTATAGAAGGTGCGAGACATAGATTTAGAGCAGAACATGTTAGGCGGAAGCTGCATTTCAGAATATGAAAAGTGTCATAGGAAATATACCATATAATTGAATGTAGGAAAGAGCGTACTGAAATGTTATATTGAATCTGGTTTGCTGTATTGCAGTGAATCACGGAATGTGAATGAATAGATTAGCAGATATTGGAAGCGACGGAGATGTGGTTCCTGGGAGGAATGTTGCGAATACCTTGGACTGCCAGAGAAAATAACGATTTTCTGGAAGAGGCCAATGAAAGTAGAACATAAACAGCGATATAAAAGAGAACTAGAGCATTCTTTCGTCATATAACGAGAAGATAGGCACTGGAAAATATCGTGTCGACTGGCAAGGTTAATTGCAGAAGTGACAGAGGCACTGGATGGACTGACACGGTGGCATGGAGAAACATTACCAGCGATGATTCCGAACACCAAGGATTGAGATCTATGGAGAGAACATCTACATTAGATGCAGGGCACATGATGGTGATGCTATTGTCAAAATACTGCAATATATTGTTTAAAAACAGATACGGAAACAAGGGAGGGGGGGATATTCTTGACCCTATTTTTCTAAGAGTACTTTAAATGCACGACATCCATCCGTCTTTACCGATTTAATGAGAATATTAAAGAAGTGAATTAGAATGCAGATCAAGTTTTGAGGAATTTGTTGAATCAGCCGTCGAAGCTTGAACTTGAGCTGGATAATCAAGACGTTGGCCCCTGTTGTTTTAAGTAAGCTACTGCTGATTGTCAGTGGTTGCCGAGCAGGAGTATATTGACATCTGAATGGTTCAGAAGTGGCTCATTAGACAAATCTGTGCCCGGAAGCGAGTCGCGTTCAAGTATTTGACTACCGTGATAACAGTTGAGGGAAGATTATAGAAGTTTTAGAATAGTCCAAGCGAAAGAAGCATTTAATGGAAGCATTTCAGATAAAAGAATAGTCTGTGCAATATCATCATCAAGTGTCTTGCCGACTAGCGTGGACAACCATTATCCTCCTCAAATTGCAATCTACGATGGCATGGATCAGTTCATGCGTTGACTCACTTTCGTGCCATGACGCAAGACCCCCACGCAGTCTTTACCTGCCTCTCTTTCCACACATCTGTCCTGTTGTCACAACATGTTCCAGTCTTTGTCTTCTCATAATTTGGACAAAAAATTATGACTGCCTCTTTCTGATGTTTGTGATAAGTTGTCTTTGCGATTCAGCCACCCTCAAAATGTCCTGATTGATAAATTTGGCTGTTAATTGAAATTTCAGCCTTCTTCTATAAAACCGCCCGCCTCCGTGGCGATGGGGTTACGAACACAGTTCTTAATCTCGCATACCCGCGTTCGAAACACAGCTGAGGGGATTTGGCAGCAGACCGCCATGCGTTGGTTTTTTACGTAGTGGTATGGGTGCCGGTCGTTCAAAAAGCAATGGCAAACTACTCAACGTAAACCTTGCTAAAAGATAACAGCAGCAACAAATGCTGGCGTTTACTGCGACGTCATGTAAAGGATATGACACTAATATTTTAACTGTTTCTATAAAACCGCATCTTCAAGGCTTCTATGGATCGGTCCGTCCATTCGTCCGTCTGTCTGGTTGTCTGTCTGGGTGTCTGACTGTCTGTATCAGGTTGTCTATTTGTAAGTTTGCATTTCTGTCTATCGATCAACCCCTCGATCGATCCATCCTGTTCTCTGTCAACCCATCCTACTGGTCTGTAGTCTATCTCTCAATGAATCTGCCAGTCTATGCATTAATGGCACTAATCTCGTATTTTCGTTTCTATTTCTGTTTTTATGCCCTTCCATAAATATCTAATCGTCTGTCCGTCCTTTCATCCATCTGTTCGTCCGTTCACCCGTCCTTCTACCCGTTTGTCTGGTTAAGTGTATGTCTGTCTCTCTGTCCATCTGCCTGTCTCTCTGTCTGTCTATTGATCGATCCATCAATCGATCATTCCCTCGATCCATCTCTCTGTCTGTCTATCTGTCCTATGGGTCTGTAGTATATCGCTCCATTAATCTGCCAATCTATCTATTTATCTCTGAAGTCCATCTCTATGACTGTTTCTTGCTTCGTCCATATCTCTTTATCTATCTACTGTTTTCTCTGCCCATTCACTTGTCTGTCTTCCCAAAACTGTTTTTCCATGTATTTATAGACTAAAACATTTTAATCAGGAGATTTACTACCACAGACTCCTACCGGAAATCAGATGAACATGTATATCTGTGTGGATTTATGGGATTCAAGGGCAGCAATCAACTGTCCAACTGACAGATAAAATTTTAGAGCGTCCCATCCAGATTGAACCGTCTGCAGAATCGATCCCTGGAACGGAAAGCTAATAAAAACCCCTGATAGCTGGATATTTGTAGATCATTGCTCCGTTTAATCTTTAATGGATATGTGGTTTTATTTTATTTTTATTTGTTTTCTTGTGCGCTTGATCGCTTTGACCTCAAGAGTAGTCCTATTACCAACGAGCCGACCAATTATCCAACCAATCATCGAATCAATCAACCAACCAATCAACAACAGACACATCAACTAAGCAACCAGCAAACCGATCGAGCGACCGACCGACCGATCGATTCATCAGTCAATCAAGAAATTAACAAGCTCATCAATGAATAAACCAACCAATCAAACTCTGACAAAACAACGAGTCAATCAACCGACCAACCAACAAACAATGACCCAAATAACCTACCAACCACCAACCAACCGACCGACATCAAATAAAGAAAAAAAAACCAACCAGTCAGCAAATCGACCTCGCCACCAACCAAACAACGACCCAAATAAACACTCAACCAACCAACCCACCGACCAACACATAAAGATACCATATAACCAATCAACCGACCAACCAACAACACAAAGGTCAATGAAAATAAAGCGCGCCTCGAAGTGAACTCATACACACGATCACCGAGGCAACAAGCAAACTGCACTACAGTGACTCCAAAAAGGGTTATTATTTTAGCTTAATTACCCATTGCTGGTCTCTGTCGAGAGGGATTTTCATATCTTATATATAAACGGCGATCTCCGTCTGTCTGTCTGTCTGTCTGTCTGTCTGTCTTTCTGTCTGTCTGTCTGTCTGTCTGTATGTATGTATGTATGTCCTTTATGCGTTCGCGAACTGCCCATCCGATTGAGATGAAATTTTCTACACGCCTTCCTTTCATTCCAGCGCTGCCAACTGTCGTATTTTTTTTCTTCTTCCTCCTCCTCCCTCCTCCCATTCCCAAAATACGTACGTAAATATATGATGATGATGATGAAAGAATCCCCGAACCAAAACGCTAGGGAAAGGGAAGAAAATGACGTGACTACACAGAATCGTCACACGGCAATCATCATCATCATCAAGTGCCGTGCCGGCTGGCGTAGGCGTTCAACTCTGCTGCTGATATATATATGCCTCCATGCCACGGCAATATCAATAACAATTCATCTTTTTATGTGTAAGGAAGTTATCTACAGTCGTGTAGAAGGGAAGAACAATCAATGGAAGGACCGAAATCACAGAACCTAGACGAGTATGAATTCGGAATGGCGAACTCCCTACTCCTCTCTTCTCTTCCTGCCTCTACCTCCTCCCCTAATCCTCCCTCTACCTCCTCCCTCCACCCTCCTCCTCTTCCTCCTCCCTCTACCTCCTCCCCCTCCTCCCTCTCCCTCCTCCCTCCTCCTTCCTTCTTCCTCTTCCTCTCCCTCCTCCTCCATCCTCCTCCTTCCTACTCCCCCGCCTCCTCCCTCCTCCTCCCTCCTCCTTCTCCCTCTTCCTTCTCCTCTTCCTCCACCCTCCTCCCCATCCTCCTCCCTCTACCTCCTCCCCCTCCTCCCTCTCCATCCTCCTTCTCCCCCTCCCTTCTCCCTCCTCCTCCCTCTCCTCCTCCCTTCTCTTCATCCCTCTTACTCCCTTCTCCTCCTCCTCCCTCCTCCTCCTCTCTCCTCCTCCTCTCTCCTCCTCCCTCCTCCCTTTTCCTCCCTCTACCTCCTCCCTCTACCTCCTCCCTCCTCCTACCTCCTCCTCCTTCCTCCACATCCCTCTTCCTCCTCTTCCCTCCTCATCATTCCTCCTCTCCTCCTCCCCCTCCTCCTTATCCCTCCACCTCCTCCCTCCTCCTCCCTCCTCCTCCCTCTCCCTCCTCCCTCCTCCTCCTCGCCCACCTGCGTTCTCCTCCTCCCTCCTCCCTCCTCCTCCTTCTCCCTCCCCCTCCCTCCTCCCCCTCCTCCCTCTTCCTCCTCCTCCTCCTTCACCCTCCTCCCTCCTCCCTCCTCCTCCTTCACCCTCCTCCTCCTCCTCCTTCACCCTCCTCCCTCCTCATCCCTCTTCCTCCTCTTCCTCCCTCCTCCTCCCTCCTCCTTCTCCCCTTTCCCCCCTCCTTCTCTTAATCCCTCCTCCTCCCTCCTCCTCCCTCCATTCCTCCCTTCTCATCCTCTCTCCGCCTATCTCTTCCTCCCTCCTCCCTCCTCCACTCTCTTCCTCCTCCCTCCTCCTCCCTCTTCCTCCTCCTCCTCTCTCCTCCTACCTCCTCGCCCTCCTCTTCCTTCCTCCTTCGCCCTCCTCCTCCCTTCTCCTCCTCCCCTCCTACCCCTCCATCCCTCCTCCCTCCTCCTTCTTCCTCCCTCCTCCTCCCCCTCCTCCTTCCTCCTCCTCCCTCTCCTCCTCATCCCTCCTCCTCCATTCTCCTCCTCCCTCCTCCTCCTCCCTCTACCTCCTCCCTCTTCCTCCCTTCACATTCCTCCTCCTCCCTCTTCCTCCTCCTCCCTCCTCCTCATCCTCCTCCTCCTCCTCTCTCCTCCTCCCTCCTCCTCCGCCTCCCTCTACCTCCTCCCTCCTCCTCCCTTCACATTCCTCCTCCTCCCTCTTCCTCCTCCTCCCCCTCCTCCTCTTCCCTCCTTCTCCTCCCTCCTCCTTCTCTCTCTTCCTCCTCTCTCTTCCTCCCTCTTCCTTCTCCCTCTGCCTCCTCCCTCCTCCCACTCTCTCCTCCTCCTCCCTCCTCCTCCCTTTCCCTCCTCCTCCCTCTCCTCCTCCTCCTGCCTCCTCCTCCTTCGTTCTCCTCCTCCCTCCTTCTCCCTTCTCCTCCCTCTTCCTCCTCCCTCCTCCTTCTCCTCCCTCCTCCCTCCTCCTTCTCCCTCTTTCTCCTCCCTCTTCCTCCCTCTTCCTGCTCCCTCCGCCTCCTCCCTCCTCCTACTCTCTCCTCCTCCTCCCTCCTCCTCCCTCTCCCTCCTCCTCCCTCTCCTCCTCCTCCTCTCTCCTCCTCCTGCGTTCTCCTCCTCCCTCCTTCTCCCTCTTCCTCCTCCCTCCTCCTCCACCCTACTCCTCCCTCCTCTTCCTAATCCCTCCTCCTCCCTCCTAGAGAGTGACAAAAGGGCAGAATGTTAGACGGGCCTGCGTGCCCAATTCTTAACCCTTTCAAAATAAAGTTTTGTTGTTGTTGTTGTTGTTGGTGTTGTTGTCCTATTCCTCCCTATTCCTCCTGTCTCATGTCTCTTCCTCCCTCCTCTTCCCTCCTCTTCCCTCCTCCACCTCCCTCTTCCTCCTCCCTCCTCCATTTACCCAAGACAGACAGACAGACAGATAGTCGGGAACGGGATCTTATATGACTACTTATATGATTTAAATGAGATGCTCTCCAACATGGGCTGGGCCGGGTCAGACAGACAGACAGACAGATAGATAGACAGACAGACAGACAGACAGACAGACAGACAGGCAGACAGACAGACAGACAGTCGGGAACGGGGACTTATATGACTACTTACATGAATTAAATGAGATGCTCCCCACCAGGAGTTGGGCGAAGCCGGGCCGGGTCAGACAGACAGACAGATAGATAGTCGGGAACTTATATGACTACTTATATGAATTAAATGAGATGCTCCCAATCAGGGGCTGGGCGAAGCCGGGCCGGATCAGACAAATAGACAGACAGATAGATAGTCGGTAACGGGAACGTGAGCTTATATGACTACTTATATGAATTAAATGAGATGCTCCACACCTGGAGCTGGGCGATGCCGGGCCGGGTCAGACAGACAGACAGACAGACAGACAGACAGACAGACAGATAGTCGGTAACGGAAACGGGAACTTATATGACTACTTATATGAATTAAATGAGATGCTCCCCACCAAGGACTGGGCGAAGCCGGGCCGGGTCAGACAGACAGACAGACAGACAGACAAACAGACAGACAGACAGACAGACAGACAGACAGACAGACAGACAGACAGACAGATAGTCGGTAACGGGAACGGGAACTTATATGACTACTTATATGAATTAAATGAGATGCTCCCCACCAAGGACTGGGCGATGCCGGGCCGGGTCAGACAGACAGACAGACAGACAGACAGACAGACAGACAGACAGACAGACAGACAGTCGGTAACGGGAACGGGAACTTATATGACTACTTATATGAATTAAATGAGATGCTCCCCACCAAGGACTGGGCGAAGCCGGGCCGGGTCAGCTAGTTAAGTTATAAAAACAGTATGACTAACAAGTGTCCGTACAATGTACAAGCTAGGTTGTTCGTTAATTCTGATATGTACACATTCCTTGCACAACCAGGTATGTGAACCATCTACGCATTCAGACCGGTAACCTAATGTCAGAGCAACATAATTATCATTGTTTCCTTCTGCATATGCATAACGTCAATTGTGTTCACCATGTCCACCAAATACAATCCATGGCGCATGTTTTGTTCGTCTAACATGTTTATACGCATATGGCGAAGAGGTTACCGACGCAATTCATAATCTTGCATGCTGCGTTAGAAACACATCTGCGGGCGATTTGGTAACAGACCGCTTGACGATGGTTTTCATACAATGGTATGAGTGTCGGCCGTTCAGAAAGCAATGGCAAACTACTGAACTTGCCAAGGAATCACAAGCAGCCAAACAATGCTGGGCTGACTGCGACGTCCTGTAAAGCACATATGTCAAACTCAAGGTCCGCGGGCCACATCCGGTCAGCCGTACAATCATATCAGGCCCGAGAGGTCTCAACCGACGTACACATATATTCGCCCAAGAGAGAATTTTAGGCAAAAATGTTTTTTATGGTCAAGATATAAAGTGCAATTCAAATTCCCTAATTAGCAGCCTTCCGAATGATAGGCTACCTGAGAGCGTTCTCGCGTCGATCAGAATAAGCAAAAATAAAAGTTGTGTAGTGAGTTAGTGATCGTCGTTATAGTTACCTAGCAACGTTCAGATGCTCGTTTTGGATTGGCGCATAAAGCATGAAAGTAGTGTAATGCCCAGATATTACATCAAATTTTCCCGCTACGGCTAACCTGATATCAATCAAGCGTCTGTCGGTAGAAGCACAATCTTTTAAAATCAAAGCTAACCTTTAAAAAGGCCAAGAGAAAAGTTGATTATGAAAACAGAGCCTTTCAAAGCCGATGGGAGGCTGAATATATGAAAAAGTAATTTCGAGCTGTTTAGTAATCCATTTGCCATAGATCTGGAAACTGCACCGGTAAATTTGCAGATGGAGTTAATAGAGCTGCAGTATAATGGGACACTAAAGGCAAAGTACGACACTGTACTAGTTTCATTTCTGAAGAGATGCCCCGGCTTCGTCTACATGCGGCTCGAACCTTGAGCATGTTTGGTAGCACATATCTGTGTGAGCAGCTGTTTTCCGTGATGAAGATTAACAAACCATCACACAGTAGTCGTGTCACTGATGAACACTTGCAGTCCATCATGAGAATCTCAATGACACAGAACATTATTCCCAACATAACGAACGAAGCCAAGAAAAGATGCCAAACTTCGTGCTCTGACAAATTGACATAAGAGTGAAACTGTGTATACCAATGATGCTTTATTATTAAATATTGTTTCTGTTTTAATTTATATTAATGTTTTAAAAAAGTTTACAGAACATATATTCATGGCAAGTTCACTTCTAATCGAAAAAGAAGGAAAAGGTCTGCTCTCTGTAAACACAATCCTTGTTATAGCAGACTAAATTGACAGCAGTTTCTGGTGATTTTCTGCAGTCGCTCGATGGCCGATGGGATGGCAGTGGGATTTCTTAAAGGTCACTTAAGAATAGTTTTATGTTTACTGACGAAATCTGAAAGGTCACTGGGGAATAAAGAAGGAAATAGCGAGACGGAAATAGAGTGAGAGAGAACAACCGAATGAATTAACTGTATTTGGAAAGGGTTCAAAATTGGGCACGCAAGCCCATCTAACATCCCACCCTTCTGATCTCTCTCTTTCACATATTATTTCATCCATATATTACTTATAAGGTTAATCGTAAACATCAACAACAATATCAATAGATGCATTATAAAGGCCAGGGAAATGTGTGAACATCATTATTTGATTCATTAATAGTATAGAGAGGGAGAGGGAGGAATAGATTGGTAGAAAAGAGAGTGAGACCGAGGATGAGGAGAAAGGAAGGGAAGAAAATTGAGGGGAAAAGAGACACGACAAAGAGGGGATCGGCATGGCTGAATGGATAAGAGCGCTCGTTCTCAAACATCCGATGTGTCGATGTCAAGGTAACGGGTTTAACCCCTACACCGGTCCATTGGATTAAAATGTTGACTTCTCGTCCTTGACTTGGGGACGCAAATTGCCAGTACTTCTGAAATCGGAGTGGGTTCACCTGATGGCGTGGGACGCAGGCAACAAGGAAAGCTAATGCACGAGTAAAAACTAGCCCAGTGCAAAAGAAGTGTAGCATGTGTATGGACAAAGCTTAGTTAACAACGAGCGAAAGCAAAAACAAAAAGGAGAGAAATCGTCACTCGCGTCAGAAGAAGTCCACATTCCTTGGGCATGCCATGCGAAGAGGAAAGCTGTAGTATGAAGTCGCAACAGAAAAGCTGGCGGGAAACGGAGGCACGCGGAGATCAAGAGAGAAGATGCTGGATAGTTTGACATCGTGGCATGGAAGAACATCGGTATCAGAAATGACGCATTCATTTATTCAGTAGCATGTCCTTAGCAGAACCTCGGTCTCTTAACAACCTTCCCGAAAACTTCTCGGTCCCGGCAAGATGTCCCGCGTCCGATACACCCATCTGGAGATCATCTGCCACATCCTGCACCCATCTTCCATACTCCTCCAATATTGTTCTCTCATAACTTTCACGACGTTTCAAGTGACCAACACATTTCAAGTTTCTTTGTTTTATCGTCTTTAGTAGACACACTTCTTCAATATACAGATCTTATTGTATTAATGCATTTGTTCTTTTCTGTATCCAAGACATAGTTATATCACGTCTATAACATTTGTATTCAAATGCATTTATGAGCTGTTCAGCTTGTTTAATAAGTGTCCAAGTGTCAAAGATGGGAAAGATGCATGCTCTTAAAAATCAAATGTTTGTAGGTCTATCTGTCCCACGTCACATTTTATTAACTTGTTTTAGTTTTTGAAGAGCAATAGATATTCGTCTTTTAATTTCTTCCATCTGCCTATCGCTGCAGAGTGCAGACCATACCCAACAACAATCTGTCAGCTGCTCTCACACTCCATCCACCACCTGCTTTCATTCATTCATTCATTCATTCATTCATTCATTCATGCATTCATTCATTCATTCATTCATTCATTCATTCATTTAGTAGCATGCACCTTGCAGAATATCGCTCCCATAACAAAAGTCCGGAAAACTTCTCGATCATAAGCAAGGTGTCCCGCGTCCGATACACCCATCTGGAGAGCATCCGCAACATCCTGCACCCATCTTCTCTTTGGCCTTCCTCTTCCTCTCTTCCCAGGCATATACCCCTCCATTATTATTCTCTCCAAACTTTCATGACGTTTCAAGTGACCAAAATATTTCAATTTTCTTTGTTTTATCGTCTTTAATAGCCAACCTTCTTCAATATTCAGCTCTTGAAGTATGGATTCATTTGTTCTTTTCTGTACCCAAGATATTCTTAGAAGCCGCATATAACATTTATATTCAAAGGCATTTATATGCTGCTCTGCTTATTGAGTAAGTGTCCAAGTCTTTCATGCGTATATTGTAATGGGACAGGCGGACAGATTGGCTGGATCGGCAAAACTTGGTGGAGTATTGATGCATGACAAGGCAGACGTGGGAGCACGTGTACACCTCTGAAGAGCAAATGGATCACCATAGTCAAGCAAAAATTAGGCCGCGAGTAGTGACGAGGGGATCTAGCCGACGCTCGACGCTCAGAGGAAAGGCGAGACGGACATATAATCACAGCACTGGAACTATTGGTGTTGGAACTCTTCGCTGGCTGCTGAGGATGGGGACGGAGCGCTTATGGGAATGTCCCGATTGCTGTGATGTCGGTTCCTAAATCAATCAATCAATCGAGCAATCAATTGCAATGGGAAAGATACATGCTCTTAAAAATGTAACTTTTGTAGTTCTGTCTGTCCCCCTCCACAATGTATTCAGTTGTTTTAGTTTTCGAAGAGCAATAGACAGTCGTCTTTTAATTTGTATCATTATGTCACCATTGTTGGTACTTAATGACCCAAGATATTCCCCATATTAGTTTTATCGGTATGCATTATCTGTGTTTTTGCTATGTTAAGATATGGATTGTGATTTTCCCTTTTCCCTATTCTTTTTGGATGAGATAATTAGTTGTTCTATACCATTCTGTGATGTGGATCGTAAAATTGTATCATCAGCATATCGAATCTCTGGTATGTCATGACCACCGATATTTAGGGCATCATTTGCTCCCTGTTTATATCATCTCTGACATTTCTCATTATATTTTTGGCGTACACATTAAATAAATAGGGGGCCAGCACGCAGCCCTGACAGACTCCTTGCTTGATGTAACACCAATCGGATGACTCGCCGTCTATTCGAACTGCTGTTTGTTGGTCTACTCTAGACAGAGCATTTTAATGAGTTGTACTACATGTGATGGAAAGCCAGTTTTCCTCATGATTTCCCAAAGTGTCTGATGTTGTACACAGTCAAACCACACGCTTTACCAGTCGTAAATCATTGTAAGCACAAAAGACAGAAGGTTGTGAACATACATGGTCCACAAGAACTGTAAACTTCACAGGGTTAGTTTACTTTGTGCAATTTCTGAAGTATGGACCTGGCAAGACGCAGCGAAATATGACATTTATTGCTTGTGTCTTCGTTATTCAAATACACTCTACTAATGAAGAATCGGACTCGCTGGGCAGGTCACTTTACTTGCATGTCAGATCACAGACTCCCTACGTGAATTCTTAACGATGCTATTAAATATTTTACTGCTAAAGGACTGGAGCCCAGTATTTTGGGCTGATATTTCCAAGTGTAATTTAGCAATCACATGAGACGAACATCGGGGGATTTATAATTAAATGTTAAATATAAGATCTTAGAATATCGTGGACCGAGTGCAGACAAAATACTCACCCACCTACTTACCTACGTACTTATCTACCTACTTACCTACATACCTACCTACATACATTCATGCGTACGTGTGTGCGTACGTGCGTAAGAAAAGAGAAAGAGAAGAGTGAAGAGAGACAGAGAGAGATATAGAGAGAGACGAGCGAGAAGTGGCAGAAAAGAGAGACGAGAGAGAAGAGAGACAAGACAGAAGGGAGAGATAAGAGAGACGAGAGAGACGAGAGAGAAGAGAGAGAGACGACAGAGTATAGAGAGAGATGGAAGATAAAAAAGAAGTGTGAGACCAGATTAACGAGAGAGAAAAGAGATACAAGAGAGAGAGAGAGAGAGAGAGAGAGAGAGAGAGAGAGAGAGAGAGAGAGAAGACCGATAAGTGGCAGAAAAGAGAGACGAGAGAGAAGAGAGAGATAAAAAAGAAGTGTGAGACCAGATTAATGAGAGAGAAGAGAGATACAAGAGAGAGAGAGAGAGAGAGAGAGAGAGAGAGAGAGAGAGAAGAGCGAGAAGAGAGAGAGAGTAGAGAGAGTAGAGAGAGACGAGATAGAAGAGGGAGATAAGAGAGACAGGAGAGAGAAGAGAGAGAAGAGAGAGAGACGACAGAGTAGATAGAGAGAGAGATAAGAGAGACGAGAGAGAAGAGAGAGAGACGAGAAAGAAGAGAGACACGAGAGAGAAGAGAGAGACGAGCGAGATAAGAGAGACGAGAGAGAAGAAAGACGACAGAGTAGAGAGAGATAAGAGAGACGAGAGAGAGGAGAGACAGAAAGACGAGAGAGAAGAGAGATAAAAAAGAAGTGTGAGACCAGATTAACGAGAGAGAAGAGAGATACAAGAGAGAGAGAGAGAAGTGTGAGAAGAGAGAGAGAGTAGAGAGAGACGAGATAGAAGAGGGAGATAAGAGAGACAGGAGAGAGAAGAAAGAGAGACGAGAGAGAAGTAAGAGACGAGAGAGATAAGAGAGATGATAGAGAAGAGAGAAGAGAGATAAGAGAGACAAGAGAGAAGAGAGAGATAAAAGAGACGAGAGAGAAGAGAGAGATTAGAGAGATAAAAGAGACAAGAGAGAAGAGAGAGAGATAAAAGAGACGAGAGAAAAGAGAAAGACGAGAGAGAGAAGAGAGAGAATATAGAGATAAGAACAAGAGAAAGACGAGAGAGAGACGAGAAAGAGACAAGAGACAAGAAGGCGAGAAGACAGAAAGAAGAGAGCGAAGAGTGAGAAGAGAAAGAGTAGGGAGAGAGTGACTGAGAGAGAGAGAAAGAAGAGAGTGACCTAAAGAGAGGGAGAAAGTGACAGAGAGAGAGAAGAGAGAAAGGAATAGAGCGAAAATGTAGAATATGGGAAGAGGCAGAAAACGAACAAACGAACTGTTTTATAAAAGGGTCATTAAATAGAGCACGCAGGTCCATTTACATTCGGCCCTTCCAATTACTCATGTTTCGTACATCAATTATCTACCATGAGTCAGTTGTTTTTTTTTAATTGTAAAATTAATGCTGTAAACATACACCATACATAAACATTTCTTATTAAGAGAGGTTTATCGAGATAGGAAGAGATCAGAAGAGAGGAAAATAGGGAGAGGCCAACAGGTAAGGATAGAGAAAGAAATAGGCAGTGATAATTACGTAGGAGGCCACACGAGGCAGCTGATGGAGAGATAAAGAGCGGATAGTCATAAAGATACATACGGAGAGATAATGTGGGAGACAAGCAAGCGTGTGAAATTCAGGAAGACGTAACGAAATTGGAACCATGATTGTGGGGGAAAAAGAAAACAAAAAGCTTTCATTTGTGGAAATAGGTCAACGAAAGACAATTTTGACACGAAAAACTCTCCTGCAAGCTAGCGGCCCATCTGGTGGTTTTGAAAAAAATAGTTTGTAAGGTCAGATCTGTAAAACCAGGAAATTGTGTCTCGAGATTGTGGGATGGCGCTGTTGGAAGTGGGTGTAGGGGGAGGCAGAAGGAATTATCCATGCATGGGATGGTGAGCGGATGTGGACACACGGTGTAGAGTTTTATAGAGCTGATGTACTTTAACTGAGTGTGATCGATTGTATGATAGATCGGGTTCATATTGATTTCAGGTAGATAATTTGCTTCGTGTGTGTTAAAGCTACCGTTATTATCCTCTTCATTGTACTTTTGTGAGACTAGTTAATGTTATTGTTTTAACTGTTGTAGCTGTTGTTATCGTTGTTTCCTTTCTTCTTTGTCTTCTTCTTCTTTTTATTCTTCTTCTTCATCTTCTTCTTCCCCTCTCCATCTCTCCCCCTTCTCCTCCTTCTTCTTATTCTCCTCCTTCTCGCCGTTCCCTCCCCATTCTTCCTTTCACTACCACCATTACGCGCATATTGCAGCTCATTCATTCATTCATTCATTCATTCATTCATTCATTCATTCATTCATTCAGTAGCATGTCCTTTGCAGAAGCTCGCTCACATAACAACTTTCCGGATTTGGAAGACCTCTCGATCACAAGCAAGATGTCCCGAGTCCGATACACCCACGTGAAGACCATCCGCCAAATCCTGCACCCATCTTCTCTTTGGCCGTCCTCATTCTCTCTTCCCATGCACATACACCTCCAATATTGTTCTCTCCAAACTTGCATGACGTTTTAAGTGATCAAAATAGATCAATTTTCTTTGTTTTATCGTCTTTAATAGCCAACCCTCTTCAATATTCAGCTCGTGAAGTATGGATGCATTTGTTTCTTTTCTTTAACGAAGATATTCTTAGAACTCGGTCTATAACATTTAAACTCAAAAGCATTTATCGCTGTTCAGCCTGTTTAGTAAGTGTCCATGTCTCACAGGCGTATGTTGCAATGGGAAAGATACAATGTATTAAGTTGTTTTAGTCTTTGAAGAGCAATTGATATTGCAGCTTTTTTTTTTTTTTTTTAGCATATCCTTTACAGGACTTAGCTGTCAACACCAGCATCTTTCAGCTGTATGTTGATCTCTTGGCAAGATTACGCTCAGTAGTTTGCCATTGCTTTCTGAGCGGCCGGCTCACATACCCCGTAAGTTACCGATGCGATTCGAACCAATGCTGATTTGAACCGTCATCACGTCACCGACGAGAGTATACGAGATTACGGAGAAAAGTCATAACCACTAAGCCACGAAGCCGGCTGATATTGAGCTAGTGAGTTAAATATACATTTAAAACTAAATGTAAATATCCTACATGCCGCACCTTGTACATTTTATGAAGTTTTTAGTTAGTTAGTCGCAGTTCCAACTTCACAGCAACGGGTTGTCCCCATTATGCTCCGTTCCTGTGCCAGTGAATATCACACAAAACGCTCCCCACTGCCCAATGTGAAAAGTGGAAAAGACAGTAGTCTCGACAAACAACAGCCCGCACAGACACACTGTGCACAATGCCGCCGCCAGAATGTCAACACACCAGTCCCCCAAGAAACACCCAATTCATCTCTGATGGAATCGGCAGTCATTTTCCTATCTGGATGTTTCCTAGATGTTCACCTACACAGTCCACGAACATACAGTTCATCACCGACGGCAGTGGCAGTCAACCAGAAGCCCAGCAGCCACGCATTTCTGCATAAGGCAAAAACTGGTCAACTCTGGGACATAGCCACCTGCCATCGCTCCGAACATGCAGTCACGTTCCAAAAATAAAAACTTGGGCAGATTCAAAAGCACTTCACACGAAACTCACAGCTCACAGTGTCGCGCCACGCACTCACTCAGTAGCAGGGCGACGGAACCATCAAGCCTCCTTAGTCGCCTCTTACGACATGCGTGGTAGGCTACAGTGTTGCTATTCTTTGCTTCCCTTATGGGCCCCGGCAACACACGGGAAATTTTATGAAGTACTTGTTTTAATTGGCATTGAATTGACATGTTTTTCCCCCCTGCTAGTCTGTCTTCAGAATCCAAAGTTGTTTCTAAAAGGCCACACATTCTATTATGCTGCATAGATAATTATCATCACCATCACGTGCGTTCGTAAATGCGGTAAGCGTTCACACCTCTTGCCAGATCTCAGTCCTTGGTGTAGTGAATCAACTGTTTGATGATATAACTTAATGTCGCCTTCTCATCACGTCATCCAGCACAATGTAAATCTCTCTGTCACTGCCCATTCTACCGATTATCTTTCAAGTCGTTACGATATTCTCCAATGCCATTATTCTGATTACATGACCAAAAATATGTTTGCCTCGAATATATAGTGACTGGCACTTTGCCGTCTTGATAGTCGAGAGTTAGACAAATGGAGTTATACCTCTCCATAACACAAAGCCTGGGCTGAATTTAGAGACCATTATTTGCCCATGCAGCATGATCTCTCTGTCGGCCTGCTGCCTAGTTTAATCAAGAGGAAAGGTGAAACCAATACGCCTGGAACAATAAAGTGCTGCAGAAGCTGCCGGATCAGCAAATCAATGCTCTAACTGTCCGCCTGTCGGAACTTCCACCCGAGACCATTTGCCGTCTAAGGCTTAGGGCTAGAAATGTCAGGAACAGAACTCTGAAATGTTCTCCATTTTCATTCACCTTACCAAGGCTTTTGATACAGTCAGCAGAGAAGGACTGTGGAAGATTATGGCGAAATATGGCTGTCCACAAAAGTTTGTCCAAATAGTGCGGCTATTTCATGATGGTATGCAGGCAAGAGTACAGGAAAATGGTGAACTGTCTGAGCCCTTTCCTGTCACCAATTGAGTGAAGCAAGGATGTGTCCTGGCACCAACACTGTTCAGCCTCATGTTTTCAGCTATGCTGACGAATGCCTTCGAGAACAATGACATTGGAATAGACATCAACTACCGCATGGATGGAAAGTTGTTCAATCTCAGAAGACTGAAAGCCAAAACCAAAACTAACAGCGACACCGTCAGAGAACTGCTGTTTGCTGATGATTGCGCTCTATATGCCAACTCAGAGGCAGACATGCAACACAATGTTTCAGCTTTCTCATATGCCTGTGCCAACTTTGGGCTCAATATCAACCTGGAGAAGACTATAGTTATGTACCAGCCAGCTCCACGGAATAATCACACCGTGCCGAATATCAAGGTGAACGGTCATAGACTAAGTGTTGTGGACAAGTTCACCTATCTTGGCAGCACTGTGTCACAAGCTGCCACAATTGATGACGAAGTGAATGCAAGAATCTCCAAGGCCAGCGCGGCCTTTGGCAGACTGTACAAGAATGTATGGGACAGAAATGGAATAAGCCTGCAAACAAAGCTGAAAGTCTATAAAGCAGTTGTATTATCCACACTGCTATATGCTTGTGAAACATGGACTGTTTATCAGCGACATGCTAGGAAATTAAACCACTTCCACACAGTCTGCCTTAGGAAGCTATTGAAGATTACATGGCAAGACAAGATCCCTGACACTGAAGTTCTAGAAAGAGCGTCCATGCCCAGTATCCACACTCTACTAATGAAGAATCAGATTCGCTGGGCTGGTCACTTAACTCGTATGCCAGATCACAGGCTCCCTAAACGAATTTTTTACGGCGAGCTGCGTTGTGGTAAACGCTCCCAAGGCGGCCAGAGGAAACGCTTTAAAGACACTCTGAAAATCTCACTGAAAGCTTTTGGAATTCATCCTGACACTGGGAGACTGCTGCTAAAGACCGTAATTCGTGGCGTGCATCATTACATAAGGGTGCAGTCACTTGTGAAGCTACCAGGACTGCTAGAGCTGTGAAGAAAAGGCAGGACCGAAAAACCACTGCAGAACATCCTCCTCCTGGAACGTCAAGCATTCTTTGCCCATATTGTCAAAGAAAATTTCGAGCCAAAATAGACCAAAATAGAGAAAGCAATATTTAAAGCAATAATTAAAGCGTTACTCACAGATCGGAACTGTGAGGTAAGTATGAACATTTATTTTTAAATTCTCATTTTCTCTTCATTGCTTTAATTATTTCATCCTTTTGTTCTTCTCGTCCTGTCGCCACCTTTTGATGTAGCCACAGGAGATCTCCTTGACTATATGTTGTGTTTTTGAATGTGTTTGTTTACTGATGAAGGCTAATCGCCGCAACGTCCTATATGTGTCTTAAATCTGTTATGTAAAGCTGCACTACTTTGTGTCATTTTATATTGTTTTACAATGTGAGTCTAGCACGTTATAGGCGTACTTTACTTACTGCCGCAAGCACTTGTAACGCCAGCAATGCCAATGGCTGAGGTTGTGAT
Source organism: Cepaea nemoralis (assembly GCA_014155875.1). Lineage (NCBI taxonomy): Eukaryota > Metazoa > Mollusca > Gastropoda > Stylommatophora > Helicidae > Cepaea > Cepaea nemoralis. Next base: position 109,614 of record JACEFZ010005091.1, read on the forward strand.
GAAATATTGTTACTGCTAGTTTAACAAACTCATAAACTGGAAGATGTGTCCGTTAATGTCGGAGGCACATTAATGCCGGAAGTCCGAAATGCCGGAAGTCTGCTAATTAACGGAAGTCCGTTATACGCCAACATCACATCGTGTGCAACTCCTTTGGCCACACGGTGTCATTATGTAAATGTGTGTATAGCTATTCGTCTGTTTAGTTCACTCTGTTTAGGGCCAATGCTGCTTGCCCTAGACAGAGGTAATGTAACACTTGCCCCAGACAGAGGTAATGTAAAACTTGTGCCAGACAGAGGTAACGTAACACTTGCACCAGACATATGTAATGTAACACTTGCACTAGACAGAGGTAACGTAACACTTGCACCAGACAGAGGTAACGTAACACGTGTCCCAGACAGAGATAACGAAACTGTCGCTTGTCGTCCCTGGGGGAATGTGGATTGTTAATTATCCTTGTCTAGGGTTTCCTCTGCTGGTGGGCCTATTGCCGGACCTTTGTCTACAGACCCCCTTTTAGTCTTTTATTCACTAGCTCTCTATCTCTTACCCCATTACCATACCCCTCTTCACTTTCCTCCAGCGCATACCCACACAACAATGTCTTCTAATAAATATTGAATTAATTTATTAGATAAAATGTCTCAGGTGTGTGTGTGTGGAGTGTAAGTGCAAAGACATATGTGTTGTATTCTATCGTGTAGTGAGACAAGAGCGACAATCACAGATCTACATCAAAAGTAGCATCACATAACGGCCAGATTGTCTCACAACAGCACAGATTTGGAAGGTGCTCACCCGGTAAAATGTCTCTCTGAATGATGTTGCTGTCGTTACCATATCTCCTTGAAAATCGTTTTCACTTGAAAAAAAAAAACAGTATGTTCACCACAGTGTTTTATTTTTCGGTAACGTCTTTCAGGTTTATATATTCCATAAAAACAATGAAAGTTATTATCTTCATGTACTGTCCACACATCGGAGATTTGACGGTACTATCATCTCTGAGTGAATTAGTAGTCACCACAATGTCTAATATATCACCGACACACTGCGTTTAGGAATCCCCAGAATGTTCTGTTACTAATAACAAGTGATCTGGCATGACAGCCTCTTCATTTTTAAGACAGTTCATATGCACAATATTGAGCTTCAGATTTTGGTTTCTTTTTTAATATATGCTGCTGTCAGTCTTTTATCCTGACTGCCTTATATGTGTCCGTTATTTCTATAACTGTCTGACCTGTATAGGTGATATATGCCTTCAATCTTGCCGATAGTTCTCACTGCATCTGACTATGGTCATTTCTTTCTAGTCATGAGTGTTGCTATTGTGGTTTTCAAGGGAACCTGTCGAAGAGACAATACCTGGTGAGATCAACCTAACTCAGACTCATTAGAGGTGAGAGTAGGCTTAGGGCCATTATCAGTTCTAACTTCTATATATTCAGAGAAATGATCTCTGTGACATATGACATAAGAGTTCTACACCTAACGTAAGACTATGTCAAAGAAGAGAAAGTCATAGGGAGGTATAGAAATCCCAGTAACCACTTATAATATAATCTCCTATCATAGACCTATCATTATCTCTCCCTCGTACGGCCTATTTTCCATTATCAAGTACTAATACTATCGAGTGCACTGACCCTGGCTCAACCCGCTAAGTTACTTCTCAGCTAACGGCGGTCGACACTCTATATTACGTTTACACACGAAAGTTCCCTATGCTAGCTTTTTATTCTAAATCTTTATATATATATATATATATATATATATATATATATATATATATATATATATATATATATATATATATATATATATATATATATATATATATATAATCACCTTATTTACTAATTCCGGCCTAGAATTACACCACTTAATTCCATAAAGGAAAAGTGCGGGTCGACTTTACACAACCTAGACTTAGTGATATATATTCTATTTCGACACTCAATCAAATCCACACCCGAATATCGTAAAGGCCAACTTCAACTCCTTATTAAAACAGTAAATTCAGTTCAAATTTACTGGCTGGACTACGTCACTTGTTTTGTTCTTAACCCTCAGCCTTTGTTCTCTTTCCGCGTTGATTGATCTCCGTACATCAGTACTGATCACCGTCTTTAATAAAGACGATCTCCAGTTCCATCGTGTTTCTCCGTTAGATCAAAGGTCCTCCTTCACAGCAGGTCCACGCGATCCAACTGTTTGATCCTGCTCCGAACTTCCCTGAGACCACGCGCTTTACGTTCCCGTCTTCCAACAGTACAGCGATTGTTTGAAGTAACGATCGTTTCCCTTAAAAATTTACAGGACCGTCACTGTCTCACTTAACTGTTTCGTCGTTTAATCCATCAGGATCGTCGCCTGCCAGCCATATCATGAATAGGCCCTCTCTTAAGAGAGTTGACCGCGTCGACTCTTACTCCCTTGAGGTTCGATCCGGATGGTCTTCCTCAACATACTCTTCTTCCTCAGAAGTTGGGTGTCTAGACAGGAAATCCGCTCCTACATTCTCCCTACCCGGAATATATTCCACTGTCAAGTTGTACGGCTGCAGCAGCAACGACCATCGCATCAAACGTGCGTTTAGCTTCTGAGAGGTAGCTAGGAACATCAAAGGTTGATGATCCGACTGGACCCTAAACTGCACTCCATACAAATACGGCTGAAATTTTTGTACGGCCCATACGAGTGATAAGCATTCTCTCTCAACTGTAGAATAATTCTTTTCCCCCAGGAGAATATTCTTACTGGCGTATGCCACTGGTTTCAAAACCTACGTGTTATCTCTCCCTTCCTTACCAAGGCTGCTCCAATTCCAATCCCACTCACATCTGTTCTTAGCCCAAATGGTTTTGAAAGATCTGGGAGTTGTAAAACTGGTTTATTCACCAACGCCTCCTTTAATTGACTGTAGTCACTTCGCATTCTGGCATCCATACGATTGTAGCTGGGAATCCCTTTTTCAAGGTTTCCGTTTCCTGGAGATGTCTCCGCCCACCTAATGTTGATGTCTCCAGGTACCCTCACATTTCTCACCTCTCCATCCATTAGGCGATCTCACTGACAGCCTATATCCTCCTCATGACAGACACTAGTGTTGGAACATCGCCCTTGTACGTTCGGTCGACCTACTTTCGACTGGCGTAAGCGACGGCTCACAATACAGACGGATCGTCCCATCCTGACTGTAACACTGTCTCCATATCCTCTTGGTTTCCCCAGGCTTTGCATCTGGGGATTTTCCGTATCGTCCTCTTTGGACAGAATCGTCTTCCCCAAAACTCCTGGACTTTTGCTTCCAGGACCATCTCGGGCGATATTGGATCTGGTTAGCCAATCTTCGGTTGGAGCCCTGGGTATCTCTCGTCTTTCCCGACATTACCCACCCCTTCTGAACTGGGTTACTAGCGAATGTTTCACTATTGTCCTTTCCCTGACTTAGTGATTTCCCTCCTCTCTTCGTTGGGAAAATCTGACCTACCTCGTACTTTCCCATAGGCCCTCCTATGTAGTACTTGCGATCTCTGGTCTTCGTCTGGAACTGTAACCTTTTTCCCAATGGCTGCCATCACCATAAGGTGCGAAGCTTTGACCTCGGATCTCTCCTCATATTTCTTAATGAGATGCCTAGGGAGACTTTTTCAGTTCTTCCCCGATCCGGATTTCGTAGATGTTTTTGGACACCACCTTTACCACAGGATAAGGTCCTTTCCATCCTACTTGGAGTATATTAGACTCTTCTGGACCCCATACTTCCACTTGGTCTTCCACCTTAAGAGCTATTTTACTCTTCGTCCGATTTTTGGGAGGTGCTTTCTGGCACTCTGAACAAGACTTAACCCACCGGCGTACATCACCGGTCATTCCTGGCCAGCAATAATGGCCGGAAATTTGCTGCAATGTCTCTCTGACACCCATATGTCGATTCCCGGATATGGTGTGCCCGCTCTGAAGAATGTGAGGACGGTGGGTCTCTGGGACCACCAACTGCTCGTGCAGGTTGTCTCCCCTTCCGGCTCTTCTGTAAAGCAGCCGATTCCTCAGAAAGTACTGTCCCCGTTCTGGTGCGTCAGCACTTCTTTGCAGCTTCCTGTAGCAAGGACTGCAACGTAGTGTCCTTCCTCTGGGCAGTATGCAATTCCCCTAGTCACTGAGTTGTCGCATAGTGTCTCTGCCTCTTCTTTCTTCCCTTGTGATCCACTGGCTAATGCTCCCCTGTGGGCGGGCTGTTTGGGCACCCCCAAGAACACGTATTTCGTACCAATGATCACTGGAAATAGGGAGTCAGCTAATACAGCTGCAGGAATAATGCCCGTGACGTACCTGGACTTAATCTCCACCTTGGCGATTGGCAGCGTCATGGTAACAGCACTCCTCATTGCAGGCTGTATCTCAATGGTCTCCCCTGTAAGTTGGTCTTTGCCTACCAGGCTGGCATCAATCACAGCTTCCCCGTCCAAACCCGTATCGTAGAGACAAGTAACCTGCTGGCCATTTACTTCAATCAATTCGACCACAGGTGCCTTCTCTTGGTCCAGAATTCCTTCAACGACCTCGACCTTTTCGGTGGCACTTGCCCTTAGAGCCATGCGGCAGGCCGCGAAGTGAGAGCTTTTCATTTTCGATTTGCAGTCTTTCGTGTTGTGAGAGGGTGACTTGCAGATCGAACACCACTTCTCAGACCACTGTCGTGTCGGTTGAGAGTTAAGTGGGCTCTGTCTTCCATCCTTTTTCTTCTCTGGACTCTCCGTTGAAGTCTTCACATAAGGTTCCCCTTTCTTGTATTCCCCGTTCTTGGATTTCTTTCGGTCGTGTTTCTCCTGACCTTTGGTGGTTTGTGTACTTGGTTCCACAGCCTCCCCATTTACCTCCACGAATCTCTCCGCCAACTTATTCACAATATCAGGCCGTTCCGCCCCTTGTTCTCCTAAAAATTTCTTCAGTGGTTCTGACATTTGCTGTCGCATCTGGTCTACTACCATCAGCTCTTCCAGACTCTCATAGTCCCTCTTGAACTCTGCCAAATCCATCCATTTTTGGAGATATGATTTTAGGCGCAGACTGTAGGCGGCGAATAGCTCTCCTGGCTCTCGTTTTGCTGATTGAAACTTCTTTCAATATGTCTGTAAGGTGATTTCATAGTGTTTCATCAAAGCGGTTTTTAATTCTTCATAGTTGTTTTCATGGCCTGGCGGTAGGCGTGAGTAAACCTCGTAACCGGAACCTCGTAATCACTGGGATAATTTAAGATTCCATTTGCTTCTATCCAGCTCCATAGCGACTGACATGGCCTCGAAGCGATTCATGTATTGGTCAAATCTGTCTTTACTTTCATCAAAGACAGCTAAGGGAAACTTCATGGCATGGTAACCATGTCCACTCATGTTGGGTGACCCATGTGAAGATGATTCTCCTTCTTCTCAATTCCAACTCGGCCATTCGATCTTCCCTTTCTGCTTGGCGAAGTTCCCTCTCCACCTCCTGTACGTAATAGGTTAGTGCAGAACATGACAAACCAATTTCTTCTCCTTTTGCCCTTAGTTCTGCCGTAGTTAGTTTAGGAGTGGCCATAGTTTAAGAAGGTGAGTCAGCAGGTTGAGTAAAGAGACCATAAGGCAGTAAGTAATTACTCAATATCTAAAATAAAAATCTATATATTTTATTATCTATGTCAATATATATATTATTTATCTATGACACCACACCGTACACCACAACCAATCTCTCAACCACAAGAGGAGATTTAGGATAAAGACTTATGTAGATGTGTAAAGTGTGAACAGGTATGTACTGTGTCTGAACATCTATCCACATTCACCCTGTCTGGATCTTTATTTTCCCGACAATAATGTCCCCAACAGCAATGTAATGTAGCCCAAATATATAATGCAATATCACTATATATCCCCTGGACCTGCTCACATTTAGTCACTATATATATATATCCCATAGACGTGCTCTCATATAAAGTCACCCTGTATATGTATATATATATATATATATATATATATATATATATATATATATATATATATATATATATATATAGATATATATATATATATATATCTTGGACGTGTTCTCATTTAAAGTCACCATATATCCAATGGACGTGCCCCCATTAATGTCGCTTGTCGTCCCTGGGGGGAAAGTGGATTCAACAAGCACACCTGTTAATTATCCTTGTCTAGGGTTTCCTCTGCTGGTGGGCCTATTGCCGGACCTTTGTCTACAGACCCCCTTTTAGTCTTTTTATTCACTAGCTCTCTATCTCTTACCCCATTACCATACCCCTCTTCACTTTCCTCCAGCGCATACCCACACAACAATGTCTTCTAATAAATATTGAATTAATTTATTAGATAAAATGTCTCAGGTGTGTGTGTGTGGAGTGTAAGTGCAAAGACATATGTGTTGTATTCTATCGTGTAGTGAGACAAGAGCGACAATCACAGATCTACATCAAAAGTCGCATCACATAACGGCCAGATTGTCTCACAACAGCACAGATTTGGAAGGTGCTCACCCGGTAAAATGTCTCTCTGAATGATGTTGCTGTCGTTACCATATCTCCTTGAAAATCGTTTTCACTTGAAAAAAAAAACAGTATGTTCACCACAGTGTTTTATTTTTCGGTAACGTCTTTCAGGTTTATATATTCCATAAAAACAATGAAAGTTATTATCTTCATGTACTGTCCACACATCGGAGATTTGACGGTACTATCATCTCTGAGTGAATTAGTAGTCACCACAATGTCTAATATATCACCGACACACTGCGTTTAGGAATCCCCAGAATGTTCTGTTACTAATAACAAGTGATCTGGCATGACAGCCTCTTCATTTTTAAGACAGTTCATAGGCACAATATTGAGCTTCATATTTTGGTTTCTTTTTGAATATATGCTGCTGTCAGTCTTTTATCCTGACTGCCTTATATGTGTCCGTTATTTCTATAACTGTCTGACCTGTATAGGTGATATATGCCTTCAATCTTGCCGATAGTTCTCACTGCATCTGACTATGGTCATTTCTTTCTAGTCATGAGTGTTGCTATTGTGGTTTTCAATGGGAACCTGTCGAAAGAGACAATACCTGGTGAGATCAACCTAACTCAGACTCATTAGAGGTGAGAGTAGGCTTAGGGCCATTATCAGTTCTAACTTCTATATATTCAGAGAAATGATCTCTGTGACATATGACATAAGAGTTCTACACCTAACGTAAGACTATGTCAAAGAAGAGAAAGTCATAGGGAGGTATAGAAATCCCAGTAACCACTTATAATATAATCTCCTATCATAGACCTATCATTATCTCTCCTCGTACGGCCTATTTTCCATTATCAAGTACTAATACTATCGAGTGCACTGACCCTGGCTCAACCCGCTAAGTTACTTCTCAGCTAACGGCGGTCGACACTCTATATTACGTTTACACACGAAAGTTCCTATGCTAGCTTTTTATTCTAATCTTTATATATATATATATATATATATATATATATATATATATATATATATATATATATATATATATATATATATATATATATATATATAATCACCTTATTTACTAATTCCGGCCTAGAATTACACCACTTAATTCCATAAAGGAAAAGTGCAGGGTCGACTTTACACAACCTAGACTTAGTGATATATATTCTATTTCGGCACTCAATAAATCCACACCCTGCCTAATCGTAAAGGCCAACTTCAACTCCTTATTAAAACAGAAAATTCAGTTCAAATTTACTGGCTGGACTACGTCACTTGTTTTGTTCTTAACCCTCAGCCTTTGTTCTCTTTCCGCGTTGATTGATCTCCGTACATCAGTACTGATCACCGTCTTTAATAAAGACGATCTCCAGTTCCATCTGTTTCTCCGTTAGATCAAAGGACCTCCTTCACAGCAGGTCCACGCGATCCAACTGTTTGATCCTGCTCCGAACTTCCCTGAGACCACGCGCTTTACGTTCCCGTCTTCCAACAGTACGTTTCCCTTAAAAATTTACAGGACCGTCACTGTCTCACTTAACTGTTTCGTCGTTTAATCCATCAGGATCGTCACCTGCCAGCCATATCATGACAGTAACACGCGTCCCAGACAGAAGTAACGTAACACGTGTCCCAGACAAAAGTAACGTAACGTGTCCCAGGCAGAGGTTAAGTAACACTTTCACCAAACAGAGGTAACCTAACACGTGTCCCAGACAGAAGTAGCGTAACACGTGCCCCAGACAGAAGTAACTTAACACGTGTCCCAGACAGAAGTAACGTAACACTTGCCTCAGACAGAGGTAAAGTAACACGTGTCCCAGACAGAAGTAACGTAACACGTGTCCCAGACAGAGGTAACGTAACACGTGTTCCAGACAGAAGTAACTTTACACGTGTCCCAGACAGAAGTAACGTAACACTTGCACCAGACAGAGGTAACGTAACACGTGTCCCAGACAGAAGTAACTTAACACGTGTCCCAGACAGAAGTAACGTTACACTTGCACCAGACAGAGGTAACGTAACACTTGCCCCAGACATAAGTAACTAACACTTGCCTCAGACAGAGGTAAAGTAACACGTGTCCCAGACAGAAGTAACGTAACACTTGCCCCAGACAGAGGTAACGTAACACTTGCCTCAGACAGAGGTAACCTAACACGTGTCCCAGACAGAAGTAACGTAACACGTGTCCCAGACAGAAGTAACGTAACACGTGTCCCAGACAGAAGTAACGTAACACTTGCACCAGACAGAGGTAACGTAACACTTGCCCCAGACAGAAGTAACGTAACACTTGCCTCAGACAGAGGTAACGTAACACGTTCCCCATACAGAATTAACGTAACACTTTCCCCAGACAGAGGTAACGTAACATTTGCGTCTTACGAAAGGTGCGAAATAGGTTTGAATCCATATATATTACTCGACAAGCATCCAAATTTCTTTTCTATTATTTGACATTCTCTCCCCCCCCCCCCCCCCCCACCCCAGTCACCCGCCCCTCCATGTCTCCCGAACCTTGAGCTCATGTTATATCTCCTTGTCCCGTTCCTAGTAAGTGTGTATATTTGTTTGTGTGTATATGTTTGTGTGCATGGGTTTGTCTGTTAATCCCACCACTCCCCGTAAGCCTAGATAAGTACTCTTTGTTTTACCAGTTTTAAAAAGTAATTGTTGTCTTACTTGGCTGTTGAAAAAGACTTGTGGCCAAACGTTCTCCTGAAACTGATGTGTTTGTTTCCCATTCTTCGAGCTTCCTACTACTAGTTTATGGTGTTATTCAGACTCCAGTATCAGCTTTGTAGCGGTTGGCTGCTGGTAGTTGGATATGTGTAGATCATTGCTACGTTTTATCTGCAAAGAATGTGTAGTTCCCCACCCCCCCCCCCCCCCCCCCCCCCCGTTGCATTCGCTCGCTATGACCTCAAGCATAGTCAATACACTTGTTACTACTTCTTTTTTTTTCGTTTTTTTTTTTCCGCATATCCTTTACAGGACATCGCTGTCAACATCAGCATCTTTCAGCTGATTGTTGATTTCTTGGCAAGATTACGCTCAGTAGTTTGCCATTGCTGAGTGACCGGCTCACATACCCCGTAAGTTACCGACGCGGAGAGAACCGCTACCGCTTCTCGTGCAACGTCACGTTACTTACGAGAGTATTCGGGATTACGGAGAAAGTCGTGTAACCTCTAGACCAGAGAAACCGGTGCTACTACTTCTAGTGGACTGAAATGATATTTGCGTGTGGATTAGTTATCCCTATTACCAGTGTCCCTCGCCATCAGGCGAACGAATTCCGACTTCTCAAGTACTTGTAATTTACGTCCCCAAGTCAAGGACAAAAAGTCAATATTTTAGTCCACCTGGTCCAGTTTCCTACTTATATTTGATTATTTTATTCAGACTCCTGCATCAACTCGGCAGCACACAACCCCAGATTTCTCCATACAATTTTCACCGATTCATTATAATTCAACAGACAACTATGGATGGACATGTACAGAATCGTCTTCTTGGTTAAGTTGCATGTAACGGACTCCGGTAATTAGCGGACTTCCGGCATTAACGGTCTTCTGGCATCAAGGGGCAATTCTTGTAACATAGGAGTCTGGTAAAAGAACAGTAACAATAATACATTCCAGCCTTAATTCTTGTTATTGACCATTGGAGTGTCTATTGTCTCAGTTACTAGCCAACGCTTCATCAATCAAACAACTTGTTGAGGGAGATACTGAGGAGAGGGTTTGATCTGTTATGGACTAATAGCTGGATGTGCAATGAGAATGACTTGTTAAATAACTAATTGTCATCAATCCGTCAATCAACTCTTCATTCAATCAGTTTAATTAATTAATTAAGTCTATCAATCCGAGGAATGACAATGAAGCCGCGTGATTATGACCTTTCTATGTCCTCATCAGTCTTTTAATAAGAACAGTAGTCAAATTTCATTTCATACATTCTTTTTGTTGTTGTCCAATGTTGCGGCAATTGTCTCAGTTATTATTCACTACTCAATTCATTCTTTCATTCGCCCATCCATCCATTAATTCACTCATTCATTGTATTCATTCTATTCAATTAGTCATTCTAAAAACTTGTGTATAATTCGTCTGATCAATGTATCAATATTAGTCTCTTAAAAAGCGTGGAAACCATATTGTATCTCAAATTATTATTGTCATTTAAAGCGGTAATTGTCTAAGGTGTTATCCAATACTTCATCCATTCAGTCATTCATTCAATCATTCATTCACTCATTCATTAGATCAGTCAGTCCAAAGACTAGTATTGAAGTCATCTGATCATGTCCCTTCATTGTCTTTAATTCTCACTAACTCTTTTAGCTCAGCATGATTCTGTGCCCTAACTTAAAAAGAAAGGAAACCTTTTCCGTGCCTTAACTTGTGATGACTATATGGTGCTAACCTCACATGATTATCGATCCCTCGGCACTCGATGGGTGGTGTGATAAATATAACTTGTGTCGTATTTACTTCCCAGGACTCTATATTGTACCCACTTAAAGATAAGTCAAGCCGGAGGTGCAGGTCGTATCAGAAAAATTCCATCCCCAAGGAAGTTTCGATAGCATGACCACCGACTCACGAGATAAATGTGCTAGCCAAAGCGGTACAAAAACTCCAATCCCCCGACTTAAGATAGCCTATGTTTGAGAATCCTGACAAATGTTTTCAAGTATTTACCTGCACTCTTGTCCTGGTGTGAGAGATCGGCAGAGATTGTAGTGCTTCTGTGATCACCGCCCTAGACATTCACTCATCATCTATCAGACTAGGAGCGGTTGTAACATTGTGGGTAGGCTTCCTTTATCACACCCTAATCCTGATTTCAAATCCATCTGGAGGTAGGGATTTTGTCTTGGATATTTTATTCCTGGATCGATACAGGCTCATACAATTGGTTAGTTAAAAGTTAGCTGCATATCACTTACAGGACGCCGCAGTCAACACCTGCATTTTTTGCTGTTGTGATCTCTTGGCAAGTTTACGTTCAGTAGTTTGCCATTGCTGTCTGAACGACCGGCGCCCATACCATTTCCTTAAAAATCAACGCAAAGCGGTCTGCTACCAATCACACAAACACCTATATGATATAAACATACTTAACTTAGTAGATGTTAATTTGTACATAAGATGTATTAGCACTTCCGACATTCTCACACAAATGATAAGCAGGTAGTCGTGTTGGTGATTCCATTAAGCCTGTGATATAGTGTGAGCAGAGGTTCCCAAACCACAACCCGCGGCCATTGTGGCCCGCCAGCTGCCGAAAGTGGCACGCGAGGCCTCGTTGGTTAATATAACATATTTCTGCATTTTTGCTGTTGTGATCTCTTGGCCTTTACGTTCAGTAGTTTGCCATTGCTGTCTGAACGACCGGCGCCCATACCATTTCTTTAAAAATCAACGCAAAGCGGTCTGCTACCAAATCACACACACACATATGTATATATACCTACTTAACTTAGTAGATGTTAAGTTGTACATAAGATGTATTAGCACTTCCGACATTCTCACACAAATGATAAGCAGGTAGTCGTGTTGGGTGATTCCATTAAGCCTGTGATATAGTGTAGAGCAGAGGTTCCCAAACCACAACCCGCGGGCCACTTGTGGCCCGCCAGCTGCCAGAAAGTGGCACGCGAGGCCTCGTTGTTTAATATAATATATTTAATAATTTAAAAATGCACTCAGGAGCGCCCCGTTAGCGTGCGAATAATTTACTCTGCTCGTGGTTGTTATGCTCAGATATTATCAAATGCGCCTGTTCAGTTCGCGACGAAAACGTTATGAAGTTCCCATATCCCAGCCTTGTCGACCAATCAGAGTGCGCAAGGCGCCATGTTGTCGTCTGTTACAACTGTTTAGCAGAGTCGGATAGTATTGTGTTGAAATTAGATTTTATCAAATACAAATTTACCGTTAAAGCCTATAAACATGAGTGTGGAAATCTAAAATCAAACAATGGTAAAAAGCGAAAATGTGAAGACGTTGCTTGTCGTGAATTCAACGAAGATTGGACGGAGAAATTTATGTTTATGCCTAGCCGTAGTGGTAAAACCAGTTTGCTTAATCTGCGGATTTTGTGTTTCTGTTACAAAAAATTTAATCTGGAACGACACTTCACGACCACACATTCAGACATAAATGCTCAATATCCGATCAATTCGGAGTTAAGAAAAGATTTCATAGCTAAAAAGAAAGTTCTCTGACCAGGCAGCAGTCATTTTTCACCAAGGCTAACGAACAGAACAAGAGTGCTGTTGTTGCGTCGTACGAAGTCGCTCTTCTGTTGGCTAGCAAAAAGAAGCCGTTCACAGATGCAGAAGAAATAATCAAGCCTTCCCTTAAAATTGCTGCTAGAATGCTTGGCGATAAAAAGTGTGAAACAAAATTTGATCAGATTCCTTTGTCTAATAATACTATGGCCAGGCGAGTTGAAGAATTAGCCAACGATGTTCATCGTCAAGTAGCAGCACATATCAAAAATTGTAAATTTTTTTCAATGGCAATGGATGATGAATCCACTGACATTTCTGACACAGCTCAGGTCGCAGTTTTTGTTCGAAGCAATAAACGATAATTTTGAAGTCATTGAAGAACTTCTAGGACTTGAATCGATGCATGCAACTACCAAAGGGACCTAATCTGTTTGAAACTCTGAAGTTGTGTGTAGAGAAAAACAACATAGAATAGACCAAATTGGATAGTGTATGCACCGACGGTGCTCCGGCTTTGACGAGTAAAAAGTCTGGATGTCTAGCATTATTGGAACAGTTTCTTGGCCGCACTATATTAAAATATCATTGTATCATTCACCAAGAAGCTCTGTGTGGAAAGACATTAAATCTGAAACTATGTCATGGATGTTGTTCTGAGATGTGTGAACAAAATTCGAAGTAAGGCAGCTGAACAGGCGTGAGTTCAGACAGTTTCTATCAGACCTGAACGAGAAATACGGTGAGCTACTGTTACACTGTGATGTAAGATGGCTATCTAAAGGGAAAGTTCTGTCTCATTTCTGGGCCCTGAAAAATAGTGTCTATCTGTTTCTGTCTGAAATAAATGAATTGCCTACAGAACGGGAATGTCTGCTGAACGATGACTGGCTTAATGACCTGGCATTTTTGGTGGACATCACGTCACATTTAAACTTTTTAAATGCGAGGATCCAGGGGAAAAAAAACTATTCTCAAATTTGTGCGATGACATTTCTTCATTTAAAATGAGACAACGACTGTTTATCGGACAGCTGACTGAAGGGACTTTAGAGGCGTTTCCTACTCTGAAGACGCTTGTGGTGGAAATGAAATGTGACTTGATATTGTACAAAGTAAAAGTTGAAAGTCTTCTGGATATCTTTCAGTCGAGATTTCAAGAGTTCACAATAGAGGAGGATAATGTTGCCCTCTTCATAAATCCGTTCGTATTTCCCGATGCCAAGCTCTGTCAATTACAGCAAAACCTTCAGCACGAAGTAATTGATTTGAAATGCAATTCTGCACTGAGATGTACATTTCTGGAGCTGCCTGCTTCAACTTCAGCTGATCATATGATTTCATTCTAGCGTCTATTGCCTGTCGCACAATTTGAACACTTGCGTTCATTCCCTCAGATATACACTTTGTCGTTTTGGTTCAACTTACAGATGCGAGCTGTCATTTTCCGTAATCATCATCATCATCATCATCATCATCATCATCATCATCATCATCATCATCATCATCATCATCATCATCATCATCATCATCATCATCATCATCTTCTACTTCTGCCGCCAAGCTTCATTCAGAGGAATAAATTGCGCTCCAGTGCCCGATGGGCGGCACTAGATAGTGTCATTTCGTGTGGTTGTACAATGTCTTTGATGTCGTCAATCCATTTTCATCTTGGACGTCGTTTTGATCTCGTAGCAGATGATCTTTGATGTAAGGCCATTGATGGTAGTTGATGGTGTTGCATTCTAATGACAAGGCCAAACCACTTGATCTTCTGACATTCAATAAATGTGGCACAATGTGTTGATCCCACTGTCTGTCTGATTATAACATTTCTTACTCGGTCTCGGATTGTTAAGTTGGCAGCTTTCCTCAGGCATCTCATCTCTCAGGTGTTGATTTTGCGAAAGTGTGATTTGGATAAAGTCCAGGTTTGAGATTGGTAGCATAGGGTTGGTGTGAATATGCTGTTTATTATCTGTCGTTTTGCGGATATAGGTATATTTGGATGTTTCAGTAAGGGTGATAGTTGATATGCAAGTGCACTAGCTTTTTGACATCTGATTTCGATTTCTCTGTCCAATCTGCCATGTTCTGTGATCATACTTCCAACATATTTGAATTCTTTAACTTGTTTCAGAGTTGTGCTATCTATCTGTATACTTAGTGGACCAGACGATCTGCTAACTTGCATTACTTCGGTTTTGGCTGTATTCATACTCATATTGTATCTGCTGCAGGTTGAACTCAGATTATTAATATGATTTTGGAGTTTGCCCTCATCGTTGTAAAACAGGCACTGATTCGTCTGCAAATAGAAGTTCATATATTTCCTGTTGATCAGTTGTTTCATCTGGAGTGAAGAGTTCTAAATTTTCGGAATCTGTTCTGTCAAGGCTTGCTTCTTTGGATATTCTGTCCATGTAGATATTAAATAACAGAAGAGAGAGCATACATCCTTGTCTCACTCCATTTATCATTATAAAAGATAAGCAACGTTCCAGATTTACCGACCTAGCTGCGCTTATGTCTTTGGGCACGATAGATTTGTGCCCAGACATTGATACATTGGCATCTGAACTTGTTAAATGAACTTTTGATTTAACACCCCCCCCCCCCCCCCCCCCAAAAAAAAAAATGATCGCAGTGTTGTACTGACACTGACTGCCTTTAAAGTTTTAGGATTTAATTGACGAAAGTTAAGAAAGGTAAGAATGATGTTGCACCATTTTTATAACTGTATAGCGTTGTGGCCCGCGTAACTACCGAAAATAGAAGTTATGGCTCTCTGCTTGAAAAGCTTGGGAACCACTGGTGTAGAGAGTTTAGCATGATGAACATTTGGCATTGGTGCTGATTGTAATAGTGATCACGTGCTACTACGTGGACAAATAAAAGTAAGACTGAAGAGAGCACAAAAAGTGGTCAAGAAAATGAGACTTAGTAAAGACGTTTTGAAGGTTGTTGTTGTTGTTGTTGTTGTTATTGCTGCTGTTGTTGTTGTTGCTGCTGCTGCTGTTTTTGTTGTTTTTGCATATCCTTCCAGGACGTAGCAGTCACCCCCGAGAATGTTTTGGCTGTTCAGGATTCCTGGGCAAGTTTGCGTTCAGTAGTTTACCATTGATTTCTGAACGATCGGCACCCATACCATTTAATAACAAAATCATCGTCAGCGGTCTGCTGCCAAATCGATCACAGCTGTGTGTCGAACGCGGGTATACGGGATTACGAACTGAGTCCAAAGGTAGATAAAGAAATTCAAGAGCAATACAGAGTGACTGTGAAAACAGGTACAATAAAATAGCTAAAATACAGAGTATAAACGAAAAATGGGAAATGCTAAGGGACTCCATTCATTAAACTAGCAAAGAAATATTACCGGAGAGCAGCCAAAAAGCTAAGAAAAAATGGACGACTGAATAAATCTTACAGTTGGTGGACAAAAGAAAACAGAGTAAAATTGACAAACAAGAATATGCTAAGATAAATAAAGAAATAAGAGATACACGTGTAAAGGCGAAAGAAAGTTAGTTAAACAAGCAGATTAAAAAAGAAATTGAATTACATTCTATTAAATATATAAACACTATGCACAGACAAATCAATGAGCTCACGGGAATAAAAGTAAAATTAAATATAAGGTGTTTTAAATTAAAAAGACTGGAAATATATTATTGGAGGAAAGTGCTATAATGAAGAGGTGGAATGAATATATAAGAGAATTATATGATGGAGAAGGGGAAGAATTAACAGAAGAAAGTAACTTGGAAGGTCCACCTATTCTAAAAGAAGAAGTCGCTGACGCTGTCAAACGTATGAAGAAAGGAAAAACACATGGGCCAAATGAAATCACAATAGAAGAATTAGAAGTACTGGTAGAAATTAGTGTAGATATATTAACCAAAATGTTGAATGATATTTACAGAAGTGGATATTTACTGAGCGGTGGAAATACGTGAAGACCCGTATGGATTTGTTGAAGGAAAGGGTACAAACAATGCAATATATACATTACGGACACTAACAGAAAGATGAATAGAGGCAGAGATATACATATATTTGTGCTTCATAGATTGTACTAAGACATATGATAAAATAAAATATGATGAACTGATTAAAATGTTGCAAGATATTAAAATTGACGGGAAAGATCTCAGAATAACAAAGACTATTTACCAAGCAGCAGCCATTAAAATGGGAAATAAAGAGAGAAAGTACATTACATACAAAAATCAGAAATAGACAAACAGCTTTCTTTGGTTATGTGACGAGAAGAGAGACATCGGAGAACATCGTGATAACTTGACAGATCGAGGAGAAGAGAGGCAGAGGCAGACCAAGAGAAATGATGCTGGATGGATTGAGACCGTGGCACGGAGGAAAAGCATCAGCAGAGCTGATCCAGAAAACCTATGACCGAGAATTGTGGAGCGTCATGAACGTCTAAGCCAGCTGACATAGCACTTGATGATGATGATTGATTAGGGAGTAATTTACATAATTCACATTTGACACTGTTTAGAGAGCCATTTACATGAATACAACCTGACATAGTTTAGGTAGTCATTTACATGAATACAACCTGACATTGTTTAGGTAATCATTTACATGAATACAACCTGACATTGTTTAGGTAATGATTTACATGATTAACATTTGACACTGCTTAGGGATTTATTAAACTTGTTAAGAAGATGAGAACGCATGTAGTGCTAGATTATAGAAGAATAAGAAAGAAAGAAAGAAAGACAGAAAGAAAGAAAGAAAGAAAGAAAGAAAGAAAGAAAGAAACAAACAAACAAACAAACAAACAAACAAACCAACAAAGAAAGAAAGAAAGAAAGAAAGAAAGAAAGAAAGAAAGAAAGAAAGAAAGAAAGAAAGAAAGAAAGAAAGAAAGAAAGAAAGAAACCGACGACGGTCATAATGAGGATTGACATTGAACATGCAGATAATGTTGATACCAGGAGCTCACATAGTCAAGGATCTATATGCGAGTGACATCTAATTGATTCTCTCTTCTGATGGGGAATATAATATTGCCTGTATCCTGCCAGCGAGACCCACTAATCCCATCGTCTAAGACACAAGCTGACAATGTCTGGCAATGCGAATCAATATGTCTTTGTTATAAAAACTAACAAACTATCGATTAGTCACTTTTAGCAAACTAGTCAAGCTTTGAATGAAGTAACAACCGTAGTGAAAGAGAAATTATGCATTCTATCAAAATCACAAAGTAAATTATGTATTATTTTAAAATGAAAATGTAAAATTTAAGTTTATTTTACAACGAACAATGCGTATTGAATATCCTTGTTTTTATTCATTCATCATGTGCCATGCCGAAAAGCGTGGAGGTCATAATTCGCCATCTCTCTCGATCACCACAGTCGTGGATGAGTTCAGTGTTCTTGTCTCGACCATGCCACATGGCCAAGCCATCCAGGTATTTACTTTTCGGTCTTCTCCCTGGTGTCTCCCCTTCAATCTTGCCAGTTGTCATCAAGTTCTCCAATTTATTTCGTTTCATAACGTAACCAAAAATATTTGACTGTCTACGTTTCATTTCTCTAATCAGTAAATGATTTTCATTTGTTTCTTGAAGAACCTTGTCATTAATTTTTTCATAAACTAGGCAATTTTAAAGTAGGTAGTTTGCAGTTGTTTTCCGTCCTGGCAGTGACCATACTGGTCGGAGACCGTAGCCATTGTCTCGTTAAAGAAATTCTCTCCCTACAGTGGCGAAACTTGAGAGTTGCCCTCAAAATTCCATCCACCACCTGCCTATCGTGGCTTCTTGTAAAAAAAACTTCCCAAAACGGATACGAAAAACCGCACATCCTCCCAAGAAAAATACAAAACAGCGACCTCTGAAGAAGAAAATAAAAAACACCGTTATGCCGTCGCCATTTTACCGGAAGATTTTATTGCAATATTTCATTTCATGAATATGACAATGTCAAGTTTAAGTTTATTTCGTAACGAACAATGTGTATTGAATATCGTTGTTTTTATTGCTGTTTTTACCCATGGGTAAAATGGAAAACAACAGATGAGGAAGTTCAGCATTACAAGAACAGCAATAACAAATAACGGACAATATTGCACCGAGAAGTCTTGATAAACAAATAAATAGCGCTACTGGCATTGATTTAAACTAAAAAACACGCGATAACTACGCGCTGGTTCTTCAACATCCAGTGTGCCGATGCCGAGGTGTCGGGTTCAGTCTACAAGCCTGTCAATTGGACTAAAATGTTGACTTCTCGTCCTTGACTTGTTAACGCTTACAAGTACCTCAGAAGTCAGAGTGGTTTCGCCTGGTGGCGTGGGATACTAGTAAACCGGACAAGCTAATCCACACAGAAATCAGTCCAGTACACTAGAATTAGTAGCACGTGTATTGACTACGATTGAGTTCAAAGCGAGCGAAGGCAAAGCATAGAAGAACTACATTGTGGTTCTTCTTCTTCTTCTTCTTCTTCTTCTTCTTCTTCTTCTTCTTCTTCTTCTTCTTCTTCTTCTTCTTCTTCTTCTTCTTCTTTTTCTTCCGCTTTTTTCTGTTCGCATATAATTTTACATGACATCGCTGTCAACATTAGCATCTTTCAGCTCATTGTTGATTTCTTGACAAGATTACGCTCAGTAGTATTCCATTGTTTTCTTAGCGCCCGGCTTACACCGGCTATAACCGCCACCGATTCTCGCACACGTCACGTTACTCACGAGAGTATACAGAAATACGGAGAGTGTCGCTAACTTCTAGGCCAGGGAGACCGGCCCAAATGCGCTAGCAGAGGCTTATTTACACCTGGTAAAGCGATAAAGAGCATTGTGGATGTTACCAGCGCACTAGAGCATGAGCGATACACTACCATATTACAAACATCGCTCAGCGAGGGGAATTCACTGAAATAAGTGGGCGTCTCTTCACTTGAACAGACACTTGTCCTGACAGTCGACATTTGCTTTTAAATGCGGAGGCCTTTAACCACCCACCTTGGTTTAAAAGGCAAGGGAAAATCAGTTCATTCTGGAATAACTTGATGATCACTTGACCTTGAAGTGAAATCATATATATATATATATATATATATATATATATATATATATATATATATATATATATATATATATATATATATATATAACACACACACACACACACACACACACACACACACACACTTGATAGTGGAATTACTTGGTTGATTGACCAGTTTCCTTTCTCAGAGCCTAATTCTGACCGAATTCAGTCCGTCAAAGTATCTACATAATTCATAATTCGGCTCCCCGAACCAAACATTGGCCCGAAACAAACAAGGATCACACATTACAAATGTCACAGAAAGTGCACAGAAGATTAATCCCAACTAAACAATATGCGCGCTGACTTAATTATACCGGCTAGTTTCGCGAGAACAGCCTCAGTGCGTGGATTAATTAAATTAATCTGGATCAAACAAAACAATAAAGAAAACAAACTAATAAGAGAAGATGGAAGACAGGAATATCTCTGATCTATTCTAGATTCGGAAGCAACCGAGTGGTTTGTTTTGTATGCAGATCTTTTGCGCTGCTTAATCATTCTGAGTCATTGTTAACGTACAGTTATATGTATTGTAAATAGTATCTGCCCCTCCGGTATTCGTGCAAGAACATTGAGAGTTGGTAATGTTTTTTTTTTTTTGGAGGGGGGGGGGGGTTTCTCTCGCTTTGAACTCAAACGTAGTTCACAGCCGAACTACAACTACTGGCAGTTACTAGTACAAGAGAGTGTAGTCGACTGATTGTTGCCTTTGGGCTAGCTTCCCCTATTACCAGTGTCCCCCGACACCGAGCGAACTCAGTCTGACTTCTGAGGTACTTGTAATTTAAATCTCTACGTTAAGGACGCGAAGAAGAAGATAATATGCCAGTAAGTATCTCAGCTTGTTGTGGGAGTATATGTTATGTGTATCCACTGGGACTGGACAATTAATTAACAGGTGAAAACATCCACGGAAGCCTGGAGATTTGGTTTTATAGAAGAATGCTGAAAATTAATTGAACAGTCAAAATGGACAATCTGGACATTTTGAGGGAAGCTGAGTCGCACAAACATCTTATCACAAATATCAGAAAAATGCAATAATTTTTTTTATTTGTTAAGGTCAAACTATGCGGAAAAAAAAGTGGAACATCTTGTGACAACCGGAAAGATTTGCGGGAAAAGATATAGAGGAAGGCAGTGTGAGAAGATTCTTGGCAGTCTTGTGTCATGACACGGAAGGGAGTCAATCCAAACCCTCGGAGATCGCAATTTGTGGAGGGGCATGATCGCCCTCCCCAGCCTTCAGGGCACCGGATGATGATGATGGTAATAATGATGATGATCCTCTGGGAATAAATGTTAGATCAACTGCCGCCCTGAGTCTGTCTTGATCCTTTCATCTGAGCATCTGCCAGATTCGTGTGTGTGCGAGCCATTGTTTCAAGTAATCATTGTCAGCAGTATATCCTCAAGTCAAACCACGGCATTAGCATCTTGGCAGCAACACTTTTTTATTCCGAGCCAAACGATATTTGGGGTCGCTCAAGTTTCTTAACACGGGTCCGTCCGATCCTCGGGAGAAGATAACACACTGTCTACCTTATTGAACCAGCTTACTCAGTCTTAGTTATAATTGAAGTGGTTGATTGTGCCGTTTCATATGTTCTTAGTGTTAAGCTGTTCCCCCCTGATTCATTCGTATATAATGGGTCCTGTACATCTGTTAGCCGGCTCCGTGGCGAAGAGTTTTAAGGACGCAGTTCGTAATCTCGCATACAGCGTTCGCAACACATAGTATGAATGCCGGTCATTCAGAAAGTAATGGCAAACCTGCCCAGGAATCACCACCAGCCAAAATATGCTGGAGTTGACTGCTACGTCCTGTAAAAGATATGAAACAGACTTGTTTTTAAAGTTGCATATCCTTTACAGGACGTTGCAGTCAAATCCAGCATTTTACTGCCGTTGTTGATGTCTTGGGAAGTTTTACGTTCAGTAGTTTGCCATTGCTTTCTGAACGATCGGCTCATATACGAACACATTGAAACCAGCGCGACACGGTCTTAGGCCAAATCGGTCACCGCTGTGATTCGAAGGTGGATAAGCGACATTACGAATCGCGTCCGCAACGCCATAGCCACGGAGCCGGCTACAGACTTACAACTGTTATAATGTTAATGAATCGCCTGTAAACTAAAGGTAACAAGGAAGAGAACTTGTCACCCAGCCTCGGTATGCCATTGATATAAGAAGAGAACTATATCCTAACCTCTGTATGCCATTGATATAGGAAGAGAACTATCACCCAACCTCTGTATGCCATTGATATAGGAAGAGAACTAGTCACCCAACCTCTGTATGCCATTGATATAGGAAGAGAACTATCACCCAACCTCTGTATGCCATTGATATAGGAAGAGAACTATCACCCAACCTCGGTATGCCATTGATATAGGAAGAGAACTATCACCCAACCTCGGTATGCCATTGATATAGGAAGAGAACTATCACCCAACATCGGTATGCCATTGATATAGGAAGAGAACTATCACCCAACCTCGGTATGCCATTGATATAGGAAGAGAACTATCACCCAACCTCGGTATGCCATTGATATAGGAAGAGAACTATCACCCAACCTCGGTATGCCATTGATATAGGAAGAGAACTATCACCCAACCTCGGTATGCCATTGATATAGGAAGAGAACTATCACCCAACCTCGGTATGCCATTGATATAGGAAGAGAACTAGTCACCCAGCCTCGGTATGCCATTGATATAAGAAGAGAACTATCACCCAACCTCTGTATGCCATTGATATAGGAAGAGAACTAGTCACCCAGCCTCGGTATGCCATTGATATAAGAAGAGAACTATCACCCAACCTCTGTATGCCATTGATATAGAAAGAGAACTATCTACTAACCTCGGTATGCCATTGATATAGGAAGAGAACTAGTCACCAACCTCTGTATGCCATTGATATAAGAAGAGAACTATCACCCAACCTCGGTATGCCATTGATATAGGAAGAGAACTATCACCCAATCTCGGTATGCCATTGATATAGGAAGAGAACTAGTCACCAACCTCTGTATGCCATTGATATAAGAAGAGAACTATCACCCAACCTTGGTATGCCATTGATATAGGAAGAGAACTAGTCACTTAACCTAGGTATGCCATTGATATAGGAAGAGAACTAGTCACCCAACCACGGTATGCCATTGATATAGGAAGAGAACTAGTCACCCAACCTCGGTATGCCATTGATATAGGAAGAAAACTAGTCACCCAGCCTCGGTATGCCATTGATATAGAAAGAGAACTATCACCCAGCCTCGGTATGCCATTGATATAGGAAGAGAACTAGTCACTTAACCTCTGTATGCCAGTGATATAGGAAGAGAACTATCACCCAACCTCGGTATGACATTGATATAGGAAGAGACCTATCACCCAACCTCGGTATGCCATTGATATAGGAAGAGAAATAGTCACTTAACCTCGGTATGCCATTGATATAGGAAGAGAACTAGTCACCCAGCCTCGGTATGCCATTGATATAGGAAGAGAACTATCACCCAACCTCGGTATGCCATTGATATAGGAAGAGAACTATCACCCAACCTCGGTATGCCATTGATATAGGAAGAGAACTATCACCCAACCTCTGTATGCCATTGATATAGGAAGAGAACTAGTCACACATCCTCGGTATGCCATTGATATAGGAAGAGAACTATCACCCAACCTCGGTATGCCATTGATATAGGAAGAGAACTATCACCCAACCTCTGTATGCCATTGATATAGGAAGAGAACTATCACCCAACCTCTGTATGCCATTGATATAGGAAGAGAACTATCACCCAACCTCTGTATGCCATTGATATAGGAAGAGAACTATCACCCAACCTCGGTATGCCATTGATATAGGAAGAGAACTATTACCCAACCTCGGTATGCCATTGATATAGGAAGAGAACTATCACCCAACCTCTGTATGCCATTGATATAGGAAGAGAACTATCACCCAACCTCGGTATGCCATTGATATCACGTACCGGGAGGGCGCGCTTTAGTGATGATGCTACTCTTGGCTTGCGTGTGCGTGAACGTCTGTCCTGTCAGTCGCCATATGCATTTGTGCGCTGGTGAGGCTCAACCGTAAATCGGGAGATCTGTTCGCAACTTAGACGAGCAATATCTTCTGTGGGCAGCTTCTCGCCTCATATGTGTGTGTGGTCTGTTCTGGCGGTCAGTCCGTCTTCGGTGAAGGAAATTTGGTTGATCCTGTCAGTAATCATGCGCTCATTGCTTGTCGCTACGCTTGTCTTAAAACTGAAAACAAAAGGAATGACGGAAGGGCCGTTTGCACGAGACTCCAGGCTAGTGAGTTGATACATACAGGGATAACTGGCCGTGGCAGCCTAACGTCCACTGCATCTGTGTCCGTCTTCCAGTCGTCTTGCCATGCTCGACACTGGAACCAGATGGACACAGACGAGAGAGCGGGGACGATGGAGTTGCGCGACCACTACCTCGCTATGTAAATCTAAAGCGCAAGTCATTCGTTCCTCATCAAAAGATGCATTGAATGAATGGTCCTCGTCATTCATGACGGACGAACATCGTATGCCATTGATATAGGAAGAAAACTAGTCACTTAACCTCTGTATGCCATTGATATAGGAAGAGAACTATCACCCAACCTCGGTATGCCATTGATATAGGAAGAGAACTATCACCCAACCTCGGTATGCCATTGATATAGGAAGAGAACTAGTCACTTAACCTCGGTATGCCATTGATATAGGAAGAGAACTATCACCCAACCTCGGTATGACATTGATATAGGAAGAGACCTATCACCCAACCTCGGTATGCCATTGATATAGGAAGAGAAATAGTCACTTAACCTCGGTATGCCATTGATATAGGAAGAGAACTAGTCACCCAGCCTCGGTATGCCATTGATATAGGAAGAGAACTATCACCCAACCTCGGTATGCCATTGATATAGGAAGAGAACTATCACCCAACCTCGGTATGCCATTGATATAGGAAGAGAACTATCACCCAACCTCGGTATGCCATTGATATAGAATAAGGCTAGGCCTAACACTGCCTAACACTTCACATCTCCGCAATATATTCTGCCTCGGGAATATATTTGCAATTAAATTCACTTTCATTCAATACTAACTTAATTTACCAAAAATATACGAATATCTCAAAATAGAATATTCATGTGAAATGTTCAACGAAGTTTTTAACCATTAAATAATTGCTATAAAACGTGACACGTGTTTTCCTAATTAATGTTCGCATCTGTCATTGGCATTGCTTTGTCCCATTCCTTCACAATTGAGATTTATTGTTCAAAATTCAGAACAGTTTGTTTTGTAATAATATTCTGGCTTTTTCTAGATGTGTGTTTCAAATTTCTTTAACACTATTTGGGGGTCAAGATGGCCAAATGGACAAGATCTTAAACTTCCAGTTCATTGACGTCGTAGCAATTGGATGGATCCCTACACAGGTAAGGAGGAATTAAAGGTTGACTTGTCATTCAGGAAACAAAGGCAAACTACTGAGCGTAAAATTGCCTAGGAAATCGACCTGGGGTTGGGGTTGATAGCAAGGTCTTGTAAAGGATATGCAACATGTTTATACTACTATCCATTAGGTGCATAAGAGGGAACTACTATAGGTCTGTAATGTGCTAGGACTAACACATTTTGTAGAGGCCAGACTTCCCCTCTACTAGGGAACAGCGAGCACTCGTCCTTTCGCGCTGTAAACTTTATCAGATTATTCTCCTAACGATTACACACACACACTCGCGCTATAATGATATCTCTATGTCCAGTAGGCCCGCGCTGTGGCGGATTACTAACGGGCGCAATTCGCAATCCCGCTACCGATGCAGGCGATTTGGAAGCAGACTGTTTGCGCTGGTTTTAAACAGGTATGAGTGCCGGTTATTGAGAAAGCAATGGCAAACTACTGAACGTAAATTTGCCAAAAAATCACAAACAGCCAAAAGTTCTGGGTTGTCTGCGAAGTCCTGTAAATGAATATCCAATAGACATTCAGGGAGTGGTTCCCACACTAGGCATGAATACACTCTGATACTGACTTTAGGGAGTCTCCGTGGCGAAGTGGTCAAGCCGCTTGATCGCACTCCGAAGGTTGTGGGTTCGATTCCGGGGCTACGTCGTTCGGTTCACGAGTGCATTTTTCTCGGAGACACCTGGGGGTCGTCGCTGGAGGTACGGAGTTCGTGCTTTGTGCGACGTTTTTTGTAGGCCTCCCTGCGGAATGAGACCGAGCATAAGGGATAAAATCCGGTGCAAAGAAGTCGATCCTCTCGTCTTTTAAGACTTCTAAAAGACTGTTTCATACAGACTGTGTACAGGAAAGGTAGTCCCATAGCAGATACTACCGTATTCACATGAAGTCTTTAGCTTTCACATATTCTAGAACACGACTTATGAGGTGCGTTGGCCAGTTCTCTTTCTTCATCGATTTTCTAGCAAGAAAATTACATTTTTAGGATGTACGCATGTTTCTTAAACTTGGTTGACACCAGATTTATAATTATGGGGAAAATACGAGTAATTCTTCCTTTGCTGAGAAATAAATCTGGACCACTAGCTTAGTAGGCGAGTGTGCTCACTACTATCACAGCGGCTCCCAGCTTTGGGTATAGACAACACAAACATGGATCTACGGCCATGTGAGAATGAAGTTTTGTGTTCAAAAGCATCACAGCTATGGCTATATACCTAGATGGGTACAACAATAGGTTCTTCTCAACTGTTTACTATACATGGGCATTATATAAACAATGCTTCGGCTGGGCATTAGAAGCATTTCGAAAGCAATTGAAAGTAGAGAGAAAGAGAAAGTAGGGGGGGGGGATAAATTGAGGCAGGAGCAGCAAAAGGAAGAAGACGAAGAGGAAGAAGGGCACGACGATGACGACGACAGAGATGGAGAAGAAGAAGAAGGAGAAGGAGGAGGAGGAGGAGAAGGAGCAGCAGCAGCAGCAGCAGGAGAAGAAGAAGAAGAAGAAGAAGAAGAAGAAGAAGAAGAAGAAGAAGAAGAAGAAGAAGAAGAAGAAGAAGAAGAAGTAGAAGAAGAAGAAGAAGAAGAAGAAGAAGAAGAAGAAGAAGAAGAAGAAGAAGAAGAAGAAGAAGAAGAAGAAGAAGAAGAAGAAGAAGGTGGTGGTGGTTGTGGTAAAAAAACACCAGAAAGTATCGTTGAAGAACAGTGTGTACCAGACCCAGTCTCCCAATACGACACTGCAAGCAGACTCGAGCCACATGTGTGTCATCACCTGGAGCCCAGTCTCGTAGATCTACAAATAATAGTTCAAGAGAATTTGTTCATTCACAGGCGGTAAAACGGAGTAACATCTGTTACAAGTCTGGAAGAAATTATCCGATTTGGTAGTTATTTGCATTTAACTCAGTTTCGTGCAATGTGTTTTGCAACAAATTTTCTTGTATTATGTGTAATATATATATTTGCTCGGGTGAGCTATGAACACACATTGCCGTCCGACTGCTAAATATAATCTAGAGGGAAACGGTTAAATTAATCTATGGGGAAAAGTGTAGCGAAACCCCAGTGGCCCATGTCCTCATACCTATCCGCTCAATTCCTTCGGAGTGGGATTCTCTGGGTTACTTTCATAACCCGAGCATTTGACACGAATACTTTGAAATCTATCTGTTCTTCGGGAAAACCCAATGGCACGCCTTGCACCAAATATGACCTAGGGTAATGGTTTGGGCGTGAAATGTCCGTTGTCAACCTTGTCGGTTGTGGTCGGCACAATGTATTGAAGTTTTAAAGAATTTTACAGATAAAGTGCCGCATCCTACTGCTGGGGTATGAAAAGGATCCTTCTTTTGACGGCGAATATAGCCGGAAGTTTCGACAGAGCATCGACATAGAACATTATGTTTACTATGAAGTCCCTGCTGCTGTTGGGCTATACCAGATAGAACCACGGCGGGCCCGAACGAATACTTTCAGAACACCTCGGCAGGCTTTTCGTTGAGCTGGGATCGAGTATGTTTGCATTTTGGGCTAGATCCCGCCTAAGTCACTGACACACCCGTACATATATCCTATTTATTCTCCTTGAGTATTTCCCCACCAAAATTGTGCCACGTGATCCCAGGGCACTTTCCCTAACCATTGGACACACTACATTCGTGTAGGCCACGGAAACTTGGAATCCTGGATCGATGGAACCTTGTTGTTCGAACAACCTACGCGGGAAATAAAGACCAGAGAACTTGCTGTGAGAGGGTTGTGAATTCATGGGACAATATGGAAAACGATGATCTAGGATATTTATATTTGTGTTGATATTGTATGGACTAGTTTTCTCTCTAGATTGTGTGTAGATGTTTATGAGTTAATCGCCAGATATTTTTTCTGTGCTGTTATGTATTGAGTTATTAAATTTCCAATTACAAATATGTTGAAGAATGTCATGTTGTATGCGTGTCAGTCAGAACGACCCTGCAGGAAATAGGTCCTGAGGTCGAAAGAGAGAGTGACAGTGAGTCCGGGGGAAACGGAGGAGGGTTGGCAAGCAAAGACCTATCCCAGCCAGGGCTATAGAATAATATTGAAATATTGTTACATAGTTACTTGGGACCCTCCACGTAGCTTGTTACAAAAAGGTCAAATTATGCTTTTTCTCTTTGTTGTTTGTCCTTTGCAGGATGCTGATCAACCCATCCCAGGTTGATTTACTAGAGAATTTTACTCTCAGTAGCTTGCCACTGCTCTGTGAGCGAAAAGCAAACATTGAAGTCCAATTGACCGTGTAAAGAACCAACCCCCTACCACGCCATCAGCGCATCGGAAGTTTAAGTGGACACGTATTAATTCCTGCGGTCACGCTATCTTCTTATTAATGTAGCTGTATTAAATAAAACCGAGAAAGAAGGGTTAACACAGTTTATTACATGGTGGTAAGTACGAGTAAGACACGTGTACGAGTACAAGCCTATGCATGGTGCGTACAGACAAGAAATGCTTATATTAAAAAAAAAATTATGACTGCAACTGGTACCATCTGTATTGGTGCTCTTTGCTGTTTGTTGAAGATGAGGACGGAGCACAAATGGAAATGTCCCGAGTTCTGTAATGTCGTTTCTCAACATTAATGCAGTCATTGCCGAACAAATTAAGGCAAAATTGGGGAATCCACAACGTATGAAAGAAACCGGAGAAGTACAATACCAAGTCATTGAAAACAAGGGACATTATGTCTTCTGAAAGTCCGTCTGAATCAGTAATTATCCCTAAGCGATCAGAAAAGAAAAAGAATGTGATATTTTGTCAATAGGAAATAAAGGAAGCTACGTATTTAATGTTTACAGCTGCACGAGATTCGGCAGCAGATCACGCCGCGTTGGTTACTTACTGGGGTATGTGAGCCGGTCGTTCAGATAGCAATGGCAAATTACTGATTGTAAACTTGCCAAGACATCAACGGCAGCCGAAATATGCTGGTGTTGACTGCAATGTCATGTAAAGGATATGCGAAAAAGAAATTAGTGTTTGAGTTAAGACGAGACTGGCTAAACACAATCCCTGGTTTGTGCAAGTAAGCAGGGGTCCGTCTTAGAGCGGCTCACAGGGAGAAATATTAATTAAATCATTCAGCATTATCTACAATAGTACCGATAAGGGTTCTTTGACACCCTTGAGGAGCATCGAGCATGTGGTGTGCTAGAACAATATTTTCATAGATCAACCAGAGACGGTCATCCTAATGACACACAGCGACTTGAGACTTCACAAGGGGGCCTTTGCCCCTGGGAAACCTCGAGTCCATTCCCCACATACACACATACACACACGCGCGCACACACACACATACGCGCTCGCACACACACACACACACACAGTCGGCACTCGATGGGTGATGTGCCAATACCTCACCGGCCGACTTGACTTCCCAAGACATTTCCTTGTATCCATTTCTGACTGGATCGACCTGAGAGCTCAGGTCAATTTTTAAACTTCGAATTATGTAGAAGCTGCTTTTCTTTAACGCAGTGAATTACTGAAAGCCAATGAACAGATTAGAAGGGCATTAGAAGCAACGGGGACGTGGTTCCTGAGACGAATGTTGCGAATACCTTGATTTCTCTAGTAACTAACAGTGACTGCTTGAAAGGCTAATGAAAGAAAAACATTATATATTCTTATACAACTATAATCTTCCCATCTGTTCTATATTTATTAAAATGGTTTTACAAATCTTGTCAAGTCCGTTACATTGTATTTTCTAGAATATTCTTCTTTGTGCATGTTTCATCTCGTCGCTGGAGCTGCACTCGTTCACACCGGAACTCTATGTATGGCTTGTTCCCCTCATTCGACTTCAGGGCATTTTAGATCGAATGTGTTTTATTTTTTTAATTCTCTTTCATTTGGTAATTACACTTTCCGCATGAGTTACATTTATATTTTTAAAATATGCATATGATTAGAAAATGCACAAGTTAAATAAACTCTTTTACACATACCTGTTAATGTTCTCTTTATACTTTCCGCAAAGTGTGCAGGCGGCATTTCTGTCTGTCTGTCTGTCTGTCTGTCTGTCTGTCTGTCTGTCTGTCTGTCTGCCTGCCTGCCTGCCTGTCTGTCTGTCTGTCTGTCTGCCTGCCTGCCTGCCTGTCTGTCTGTCTGTCTGTCTGTCTGTCTGTCTGTCTGTTAATCTTAAATCTTCCAAAATAAAGTTCGTTTGTTCGTTCATACTGTCTGTCTAACTGTATGGATGTCTATCAGTCTGTTTGTTTGTCTGTTGTTTGTCTTATATGTCTGTCCCGCCTGTCAACCCTTCTGTTTATCTATCTGGGTCTGTGATTGATCGGCTGATGCTTCAGTGTGTCTGTCTATGTGTTGATCGGTCACATAGTATATCTCTCTGTATTTCCCCACCAGTCTCTCCTCTTTCTTCCATTCTCTCTGTTTCTGCCGGAACCATCTTACCTTCTTGTAAGGCTTGAAATGCAGATCGTTCCACATCCTGTTCTCAATGAGCAAGTCGTAGTTTGACAAAGGCACGTTCACCTCCCCCAGATACTCCGGTAGCTTCAGATGGTGCGCCTTGTGGAACGTCATGATCCTTAATCGCAAATTTTTCATTTCCTCCAGACTCAAATCAGTGAAGAAATACTCCTTATCTAAAATAGGAGCAGACGTATGTCGTTTAGGTTCGGAACTCTGTTTCTGCAATTTGCCAGGCATAAGACAGACTTTGAAGAATGGATTAAGGACCAACTCAGGTTTTGAGGGAAACCGAAGTCCTTCGGCCCGTATGAGGATCACCTTGAGACGCTTGGTTGCTGGGAAGTACTGAAAAGAGAATTTGACATCCCCACGTTCTGTTTCTGTCATTGTCATTCTTGGAGGTTCTGTTGAATCGTGTGAAGAAAGTCTGTTCAGAGAGTTGGATTTCATTTTCTCAAAATGTTCTATTCTTCTAGATTCTATGTTGGAGACTTCTGGTGAGGAATGTCGTTTGTCATGAAGTGAGTCTATGGGAGCAAGTTGCCTTCTGTTTCTGACATGTCTAGGACTGCCATTTGAGCAATTTTCATATCCTAAGCTCTGACGGTGATACAGCAGACGCATGACATCAGAGGTAACCAGCGAGGAGCGACGCCTGTAGTATCGCTGAGAGCGTTGGAAAGATTCTTTTACTGGTAGATATTCATTTTTATCTGTCATTCCAGTGTAAATACCTCTGTAATCCGGCGATATATGATTGACTTGAAGCGTATTTGGGGATGCAGCACGTTCGTCGTGGTGATAGTAGAAGTCCTGGAAGGATCTGTGCATCCGGCGAGTTCGATGTCTTGTATCTGATGCTGGGATTGTCAATGAGCCTTTTCTTGATGATGCTCTTTGATCTTGGAGACAATACCCCAGGGTTGTGAGAGTATTTCCACTGTTATAGAACTTCCAGACAGGCATTGAGGCGTGTCCATTTGCCAGTGGGGATTGATCTCCGTGCACGTGTGGCAACTGGCACATAGAGCGAATGCCAAAGTCTCTTAAGAAGCCATGCGAATCTCTTCGTGGTGAAACTGGTGCGGATCTTATGCGGACGCTATTGTAAGCAGGAGCTGTAAGGGCAGAGAACGATGATCTTGGAGAGATACCAGGGCTGGTTGAGGCTGACCACGATGTCATGCTAGGCTCTCCACTGGAATGGCTGAGAAATTCCTCGTTAGAACCAATACTCGGATGTCTGGATGAGTCAGTAGAACCAGGAATAACGAACTGAGGAATGGTTCTTGGGGTCACTAAGTTAGCAGAAAATGGCTGAGATTGAGCTGCAGTTCTGTCTTTTGCTTCATTTGACACATTTCCTTTTCCGTTTACTGTTTTACTGCGATGGTCAGTTCCGAAGCCTGGTAAGCGGCATTTTGTCACTAGCCAGTCTCGAAGTTCTTTCATTGTATCTACGCTCTTCTTTGTTTCTGCCATTTCACATAAAATTATTGGCAATATAAAGATATCTCAAACTTGCAAAGTAAATATATAATCTGCATTTATATAAACATTTCCTAATAACGTAATTGTCATGCCTCACGACTTCGAAGATTTAAATCCAAGTTGCTAGTGGCACAATTGAAATTTCCAATCTTGTGAGCCTGAACCAATTTTGATTTCCAAAAGTGACATGTGTCATCCTTCAGCTGCATGACACAGAACTCGATCCAGGGGCACACCTGTAAAGACATCAATGTGTAATAGTTACAAAAAATTAGAACACAGCTACAAATCAGCATTTCATTAGTATTTGGCAGTCAGTTTATAACAATTAAATTACCTTTAGCTGTCGATTTCTATTACAGTGCAAAGATGTATGTAAACGGGGTATAATGATTGATTGATTGATTGATTTAGGAATCGACATCACAGCATTCGGGGCATTCCCATAAGCGCTCCGTCCCCATCCTCAGCAGCCAGCGAAGAGTTCCAACCCCAATAGTACCAGTAGCAATCTGATTTATATGTCCGTCTCGCCTTTCCTCTGAGCGTTGAGCGTCGGCCAGATCCTCTCGTTACTCCTCGCTGTCTCATTCTTGCCAGACCATGGTAATCCATTTGTTCCTTCGAGGTGTACACGTGCTCCCACAAGGCCGCAACCACGCCTGCCTTGTCATGTATCAATACTCCACCAAGCGGGGTATAAATGGTACGGGAATTATAAGGAAACATTTAGAGCAAGTTGTCGCTGAAAGTGCTGCATGGAGGGCAAAGATCAAGAATGTAATAAAGACAAAGGAGAACATTACTGCAGATAGTTCACACATCGAGCAATGAGATGTCAGATGAAGCGGGACTGTAGAAACGACCATGTGATCATGAGCACCCATTTTAGGCATGCATATACTACAGGAATGGAATATTTCAAGTCATATTCGCGTTGTGGTTGGTATGCCCTTTTTGAAGCAGAATATAACAAACTATCTTCTGTTAAAACGGCAAAGTGCCATCAGCAGTTACTTCTTACGTGATTCAAACATCATGTTCTTCAAACAATTGTCTACGGCACTGAGTAAGCAATAAATGAAGGACATTTCCTTCAATGCTGAATAAATCTATAGCATACTGTAACATATGCATTTGTAAAGTTGTTAAGAAGTAATTGTCCGGTCCCAAAAGATGTTCTTTTGATACTCTGTACACTGACACCTGAGATACCATCTTAACATATTCATCCAAAGAAGCTTCTCAAATACATTATGCACGTGTCTTAACAATAAGGTATGTTACACAGAGACCTCAATTTTAATAAAAGTAACTTTACTTCACAAGAATGTCATATCACCTGTGGCCATTAAGAGCGAACTATCTGATTTCAGAATAGTTTTTAGTTTTAAAGTAAATCACACTTTTTCACGCCTTGATGCGTATTGGGTATATAGTGTAGTCTTGTATTTAAATATACCAATGGGAACTGGGTGGATTGTGTGATTAACATCGCAAAACCGCCTTCATTTCCCATAACATTTCCTGGTACCCATGTTATTTTTGAATCCACATGGAAGACCAGATTCATTCTTTAAAACTTCCCGCCTGGAAGGGGATTAGAACACATACCACCAGATGGAACGAACGAACGAACGAACGAACTTTATTTTCGAAGGTTAACAAATTGGGCACGCAGGCCCGTCTTACAATCGGCCCTTCCAATCACTCATCTTTCGTTCATCAGTGCATAGTGCATTCACATAGGAAAAAAAACATTGTCAAATGCATGTTGTAAGCATAAACATTGCATGTTACCATGTTATGAGACAAATCCCCCACCCACCCACCCATCCCCTATCCACCCGTGTGTCCCCCACACACACATCCACCACCCAACCACACACATACCCACAGGCACATACATGACCCCATACATCCACCCATCCCCCAACCCACACACACCCCCACATACATCATCTCTCCACCCACACACATACATCTCGCACCCACCACACATCCCCCCACATACATCCCCCACCACATCCCCCACATACATCCCCCACCCACCCACACACAAACCCAGGCACATATGCATGCAACCACCCATCCATACTCACCCACACATCCCCCCACCTTAACACATCTCCCCACCCACACGGCAAGCTAGCTAGCCAAAGCGATACATCGGCTCCCAGTCAACTCCTTATTAGGGCGAGAGATAGTGACTAATGTTGACAGCAAGCAGCGTGCAAATGTAGATTTTAACTACAACAATATATGGACAAATAAGTGATTCGAATGTATAACATCAGCGCAATGAATTGGTTTGGTCATCAGACAAGAATGCTTGCATAACTGCATACCTTGCAAGCTTTGGTCAAATGACAAGAATGCTTACATACCTGCATACCTTGTAAACTTTGGTTATCCAGTTGAAAATAGTATAGACAACGGGCAAGAAAAATAACTAGATCATATACAATGAAACAGGTGTGTGTGTGTGTGTGTGTGTGTGTGTGTGTGTGTGTGTGTGTGAGAGAGAGAGAGAGAGAGAGAGAGAGAGAGAGAGAGAGAGAGAGAGAGAGAGAGAGAGAGAGAGAGAGAGAGTAACCGAACGACAAACCAATGGACAAAACTTTATTTTCAAAGGGTTAAGAATTGGGCACTCAGGCTTGTCTTGCATTTCGCCCTTCTTCTTTCCCTGCTCTCATATATTACTTCATTCATAACTCACTCATGAAGCTAATCTTAGACAACATTAATACATCACTCATGAAGCTAATCTTAGACAAGAATGACAACAACTGAAACGACATGCATTAATATGCATGGAAAATGTGCAATAATCAATAATACATGACTAACTAAAATCTTTGTAAAATTACCTATAGAAAGAAAGATAGTGGAAGAAGAATGGGAGATGTTCAAATCAAGCATTTTAAATACTGCACAGATAACATGTGGAACCACGAAAACAAAACGCAAAACACGGATAAAGAAAATAACAAGTTGGTGGAACGCAGAAGTAAAGAAAGCTGTAAAAGACAAAAAAGGAAAAATATAAAAAGTGGTCGAAGAGCAAACAGGAATGCGATTACATAGAATATAGAATAGAGAGAATACATGTGAATAGAATAGTAAAGACAGAAAAACAAAAAGACTGGGAGGAGTATGGAGAAACCCTAAATAAAAACTACAAGGTGGCAACTAGAAACTTCTATAAAAAGATAAGTGCAATGAGAACCTGAGGAGAACTCTTTGACCCAACAGAAATAATCAACAACGAAAATGGAGAACCAATAAGTGAACAAAAAACAAATCCTAATAAGATGGAAAAAGTACTTCGAACAACTTCTCAACATTCCATCAGATGTCACAGGAATTTAAAAAACAGACACAGATGTCACCGAAGAAATAGAACCAGACATACTGAAAGAAGAAATTATAGAAGTAGAAGTAGAGTGTAGATTAGCCCCGTTAAACAAATCACCAGGACAAGATGAAATACCAAATGAACTAATTAAAGCAGCAAAAGAAGTAGGAACAGCATGGCTACATAGACTATTCAACCACGTTTGGGTAGAACAACAGACACCACGAGACTGAGAAAACGCCATAATTATCCCAATTTGGAAAAATAAAGGCAGCAAAAGAGACTGCACACAATACAGAGGCATTTCACTATTAAGTCATACTGTGAAAATATGTTACAAAATTCTTGAAAACGATTAAGAACTATATTAGAACCCCAGTTAAGCGAAACACAACTTGGATTTAGGAAAAACAAAGGATGCACATATGTCATTTTTTCTCTTAGACAACTTATAGAAAAATCAATCGAATTCAATGAAACACTCTACTTAGCCTTTGTCGACCAAGAAAAGACATTTGATAGAGTGGATAGAAACAAGCTGTGGGAAATCCTTAAACAATATGGATCTTCTTCTTCTTCTTCTTCTTCTTCTTCTTCTTCTTCTTCTTCTTCTTCTTCTTCTTCTTCTTCTTCTTCTTCTTCTTCTTCTTCTTCTTCTTCTTCTTTTCCTCCTCCTCCTCCTCCTCCTCCTCCTCCTTCTTCTTCTCTTCTCTTCTTCTTCTTCTTCTTCTTCTTCTTCTTCTTCTTCTTTCTCTTCTTCTTCTTCTTCTTCTTCTTCTTCTCTTCTTCTTCTTCTTCTTCTTCTTCTCTTCTTCTTCTTCTTCTTGGTGTGTGTGTGGGTGGGGAAATGTGTGTGGGTGGGGGGATCAGTGGGTAGGTGGCGGCATGTATGTTTGCCTGGTTCTGTAAGAGTGCGTGGAGGTATGTGTAGGTGGGTGGGGGTGGTTTGGTGGATGGGGGATGTGTCTCACAACATTGCAATATGCACTGTTTATGTTTACAACTTTCATTTGATAATGTTTTTGTTTTTGTTTTCCTCATGTGAATGTATCATGCGTAATATGCATTGTTTATGCTTACAAAATCCATTTGACAATGCTTTTTCCCCCCATGTTAATGTAACATGCACATTTGATGAATGAAAGATGAATGATTGAAAGGGCCGAATGTAAGACGGGCCTGCGTGCCCAATTTGTTACCCTTGTAAATAAAGTTTGTTCGCTCGTTGTTCGTTTTTTTGGAGTGAGTACACATCTAATGAACCTATGTAGAAGCTTATACAACAATAGTGAATGCATAGTGAGAGCAACTGGAGAACACTCAGAACCCTTCAGCATAAGATCCGGAGTACGATAAGGTTGTGTCCTGCCCCCTCTCTTGTTTATAACATATATAGACAACATATGTAAAGAAACCCGCCAAACAGAGACCGCAAGCACACCGCATGACGAGAACACAGAAGAAGAAGCCATCTGCAAATCTAACCATTAGAGAACTCCTGTTTGCGGACGACCAAGCACTAATAGCAAAATCAGAAGCTGAATTACAAGACCACATGAATAGTCTAAACGAAATGTGTAGGGAACATAACATGAAAATTAGCACAAGTAAAACAGAGGTACTGACTATAACTAAAGAAGAAAAAGCAACAACGATTTACCTAAACGAACATCCCTTGAAACAAGTAAAGAGTTTCAAGTACCTAGGAAGTATAATATCATCAAATGGCAAATCAGAAGACGAGATCGAAAATAGATGCAATAAGGCAAACCAACTCATTGGACAAATGGCACCAATACTAAAGAACAAACATGTATCAATAACTACTAAGAAAGCACTTTACAATACAATCTTCCTACCAACTCTATGTTACCAATGCCAAACCTGGACAATGACAGAAAAAGAGAAAAGAAAAATCGCAACAACAGAAATTAGATTCCTGAGAAGAATACTCAATGTACCAAGAAGAGATAAGATCAGAAATGAAGAAATTAGGACTAAAGTGGGTGTTACAGCTGCACTAGATTTTATTAGAAAGGAGCAAGTCAAATGATTTGGCCATGCAAGTAGGTTACCAATTAACAGTATACCACAACAAGCAATGATGTATAGACCAGAGGGAAACAGAGGGAGTCTGCACTGAGATCGTGTTCAAATATGTTGGGATTGTATGTGTAAAGGTATTGATGGCGCCTTTGATTTCTTGTGGAAGATTGTTGCACAGCTGAAATGCGAAATACGCTAAGCCTGTTTTGTATGTATAAGTCTATCCTAGGTTTACGGACATGAAGTATGTATAGTTGTTCGCTATCATGTGTGTGTGTGTGTGTGTGTGTGTGTGTGTGTGTGTGTGTGTGTGCGTATATATATATATATATATATATATATATATATATATATATATATATATATATATATATATATATATATATATATATATATGAGAGAGATAGAGAGAGAGACAGAAAGAGAGACAGAGAAAGGGAGAGACATAGACAAATAGATAAACAACATCGATAAAGCATACACACCTTACATCGAACACAATTCCGGTAAACAAATCACAGTTGTTAAATGGACAGGTAAAATAGACAATAATAATGTTATTAAAATAATGATGTTAATACAGAAAAACAAAGTTCAGCAAAATATATAATACATATGCTAAACTACGACACAGTGAATCCGACGTTTCGATCGTAATGATCTTTTTCAGGAACAGCACAGTAGGATCTAAAGAAAACAACAATTGTAAATGAAATTAAACAGGAGTATAAACGCTTACAAGTATAAATACACACGAATGAACAAACAGATCGATTGACGACGTTCAACTAAAGATCTGTTATAGTAACAAGGTCTCAAAATAACAACGGTAGAACAACTCATTCAAGTGAAGTGACATCTTTGTGTAACG
Organism: Cepaea nemoralis; assembly: GCA_014155875.1. Classification (NCBI taxonomy): domain Eukaryota; kingdom Metazoa; phylum Mollusca; class Gastropoda; order Stylommatophora; family Helicidae; genus Cepaea; species Cepaea nemoralis. Next base: position 148,246 of record JACEFZ010005091.1, read on the forward strand.
TCACTCGCTCCAACGACAAGTGATAGAATAATCAATAGTATCATCTTGTCATGGTGGACACAACAGATTTATTCATAATTCATACGAGCAGAGATGGCGTAGAATTTAGTGCATTGTGGTGAGTGTATGTTTTTGATCACAGTGAGAAGAGATGGCGTAATAGTTAGTGCATTGTCATCAGTGCATGTGTTTGCTTTGTTCATAGTGAGCTGAGATGGCGTAGAAGTTAGTGCATTGTGATAAGAGTTGGCGTAATAGTTAGTGTATTGTTATCAGTGCATGTGTTTGCTTTGTTCATAGTGAGCTGATATGATATAAAAGTTGGTGCATTGTTATCAGTGAATGTTTGTTTTGTTCATAGTGAGCAGGGATAGCGTAACAGTTAGTGCATTGTGATCAGTGAATGTTTGCTTTGTTCATAGTGAGCTGAGATGGCGTAGAAGGTAGTGCATTGTGATCAGTGAATGTTTGCTTTGTTCATAGTGAGCAGAGATGGCGTAGAAGTAAGTGCATTGTGATCAGTGAATGTTTGCTTTGTTCATAGTGAGCTGAGATGACATAGAAGTTGGTGCATTGTTACCAGTGAATGTTTGCTTTGGTCATAGTGAGCAGTGATGGCGTATTAGTACATTTTCTTACCAAGACAGTAATCCCATTTCAGTTATTAATTTCTTGTAAGGGTTATTTGTCGAGGGCAAAAATCTGGAATGAAATAAAGACAAAGGAGAAAACGATTCTAGATAGGTCACACACCGAGTGTATGTCAGATGGTGTGTGGTGGTGGAAATGACCATGTATTCGCATGCATCCACTGTAGACGAACATTTACCTCGCAAATGGTCTGCTCAGTCATATTTGCACCCGCCATGGGTTGTAGTTATTTTACCTGTTTAAAAAAAAATTAAGTTGCATGTCCTTCACAGGACCGTAGCAGTCAACCCCAGCATTTTCGCTGTTCGTGATTCCTTGGAAAATTTTACGTTCAGTAGTTTGCCATTGCTTTCTGAACGACCGGCTCAGCACCGCTGTGTTTCGAACCCAGGAATACGGGCTCACAAACCGCGTTCGCAAGCCCTTAGCCACAGAGACCGATGTCTGTCTTAAGCAAACAGTAAAAATCTATCATCTGTCAAGACGGTAATGTGTCAGTTAGAATGTCACATATCAAAGGCGGTATCTGTCAATGGTATACTTTTACTTTTGCCATTTTGCTCATTCATATGTAGCTACATGTCAGTCGCTCTTGTCAAAAACTCAGTAAGAAATAAATTAAAAGGCATTGACTCACACTCACAGAAGACGAAGAAAAGAATGGAAATTATAAACCATACCTAGAAAAAACACACACTAGCAAGGGTTGAGCTCACTGGGATTCGAACCGACCACCTCTAAATAATAGCCTATTCGATTCATCTATAAACATATAGCGCTTAACTGTGTTGTAATATCGTGTATTATCACATTTCTATGTCTCGTGGCCTCTGTGAGTGCCGATCAATACCTGTTATTTCTCACTGAGTTCCAATGCCCTCCAGGGTCGCTCAGCAGTAATTAATATACAATGTTGTAAACAACCCCCTGCCACGTCTTGGGTGTAATGGGTATATGGTGCTAGTCTCATAGTGTCATATACGAATCTGGACACTTTTACTCTCCACACATTTCCTGGTATACATTTTAGACCTTGTAGATATGGGAGACCAGGTCATTTAAAAGCATGTCCCCACCCCCCTGGAAAGCTGTTGGAAACTATCACAAGCGGGCGGGCAGGCTGCCTGTTGGCCCCTGCGCTACCACCACTACCCACTGATTCGTTATCTATGTAATACATACACACACACAGGGTGTCAGTCATTGGTAGCACCTGTGGCAAGGACTATCTTTACAGGGCCCATCCCTCACTGGTCCAAGATCACGCCTGTGGCTCCTAGTAGCCGTCAGCATGCGACAGCGGCTCCCCCCCCCCCCTCCTCACGGGCTTCAGCTGTGGCAGGCTGGTTAAACCAAGCGTGGGAAGCCGGTTTGGTGTCAAACCAATCGGTGAACTAGGGTATTCATAGGCATCATGTGAAGACAGGATTCGGCAGATTGCGCAGAAGAAATCATTGTTGATTCAACGGACAAGACGGCGTTTACCTGCAAAGCGTTGTGGCACGTAATGAGCACGGCAAGACACGCAGAGCGCCCTGGTCATCCACTGCACCTGTATTCGTTTCCAGTCGTCTTGACTTGTCTTGCCATTGGACTCAGATTGACTCAGGCGAGAGCGTGAGGTCGACGAACTGCGCAACTCTTCCCCACTTTAATCCAATTGATCGCGAAAGTCATTCTTCATCCAACTTCATATATCACCTTCAAGTCATATCCCTCAGCAGAGGGCCTTACAGCAAGTATCTGGACCTGTATAAGCGCGTACACCTCTCAATCTTAAGTGTCCCGACCAATGTAAGCGTGCACTACCGTCAGAATCCCTGCCTGACTCTGCGAATCCCGCGACCAGCGAGAATAGGCCCGCCGAAGATATTGCTCGTATGCTACACCCTTCATGTGTCTTCACTAAGTCGGACTAGAGTCTAGCTCAACAGGTCTTCTTTCCCCGCTGATTCTACCAAGCCCGTTCCCTTGGCTGTGGTTTCGCTAGATAGTAGATAGGTAAGCATTTAGTAGCTCTAGAATTGCTGCAGTTATCCATACTTCTAGAACTGAATATTGAAGAAGATTGGCTATTAAAGACGATAAAACAAAGAAAATTGAAATATTTTGGTCACTTGAAACGCCTTGAAAGTTTGGAGAGAACAATAATCGAGGGGTATATGCCTGGGAAGAGAAGAAGAGGAAGGCCAAAGAGAAGATGGGTGCAGGATGTGGCGGATAATCTCCAGATGGGTGCATCGGACGCGGGACATCTTGCTTATATTCGAGAGGTTTTCCGGAAGGTTGTTATGGGAGCGAGGTTCTGCAAAGGACATGCTACTGAATGAATGAATCCAAGTAGGATCGTGTCATCTAAGGAACCTCGACTGATTTAATGAGCCATTCGCGGTTTCACCGTGAGACAGTGTGAACTTAGACATGCATGGCTTAATACATACATAAAAAGTAAAAACGGGTAAAGCTAACAGAGCAAATCATATTCCCTTGACAATCGGAACTTGGAATGTACGCACCCTACTTGATAGAGATGGCACGTCTGGCCCAGAGAGACGAACATCACTGATTGGGAGAGAGCTAGGCAGGTACAACATAGATATTGCAGCCTTGTGCGAGACACGACTTGCAGATGAAGGCCAAATCTGTGAAGTAGGTGCCGGCTACACATTCTTCTGGAGTGGAATGAAAAGCTAGAAAAGACGCCAGTCCGGTGTGGCATTTACCATTTAGTTGGCCCTGGTTGGCAAACAAGCTGGATTTCCAAAGGCTATAAACGACAGGCTTATGACCATTAAGTTGCCTGTGCTGAATGGAAGGAAGCATGCAACCATCGCGTGTGTCTACGCACCATCCATGATCAATGAAGATAACGTCAAGAACAAGTTCTATGAGGACCTGCACAATCAATTAACATCTATTCCCAAAGGAGACAAACTTATACTCCTTGGGGATTTAAATGCCAGAGTAGGCACGGACGCCACCTCTTGGAGTGCATTATTGGCGAGCACGGAGTCGGAAATTGTAACAGCAATGGACTCCTCCTTCTTCAGACCTGTGGCGAATACCATCTTCTGATTACCAACACAATTTTCTGTCTTCCGATGAGAAATAGGACATTGTGGATCTACCCTCGCTCGAAACACTGGCACCTCATTGACTATGTCATCGTCAAGAGTGACAAAATCCATGTGTGGTGCCGAATGTTGGACAGACCATCGTCTCATTATCTCGAAAATAAACATACACATCAAATCAACACGGCTTCCTCGAGGAGTAAAAATGAGAAATGAAACAAAAATAACTAAATGTCACCTGCCTAAACAGCCCAACAAAAAATGCAGCTGTCGTTTGAAAATATGCTGGAAGACCGCCGCAAGCCAAATGCTGCAGCTAAATAGGATGCGAAACAGAGTGGAGAGCCCTAAGGGACATAAGTTTCAACACTGCTATTGAAATCCTGGGCCCAGCCCCCTAAAAGCATAAAGACAGGTTTGATCAAAATTCCGAAGACATTAACCAATTGCTGGCCGAGAAACATCTTCTCCTCAAGGCACATTTGAATGACCCGAAGTCAACATAAAAAATAGATGCCTTCAATAACATTCGGAGAGTAGTGCAGCAGAAACTTCGGCACATTCGGGGCTCCTAGCTGAGCAACAAAGCTGATGAAATTCAAGACTTTGCTGACAGACATGATATGAAAAATGTCTACGACACACTGAAAGCGGTCTATGATCCTATATCACCAGGCATAGTTCCCCTCCTCAGTGCAGATAGGGGGGGGGGGGGCATTGGTCACCGGTAAGAAAGAAATTCCTCAAAGCTGAGCAGATCATTTCAGCAACATCTTAAATGCAACTTCCTTCTTCGATGATGTAACCATAAACTGCCTTCCTCAAGTTTCCACTAATGATACACTTGATGGCCTGCCAACCATTTTGGAAGAAAACAAAGCCATCCGGAAACTTTCCAGTGGTAAGGCGCCTGGTCCTGACTTCATCCCAGCAGAGATATACAAGGCAGGTGGGCCGGTCCTAATAGAGCAGCTTCACCATGTCTTTACAAACATATGGGTGAACAAGACCATGCCACAGGATTTCATGTACGCGTCAAAAGTCTACCTTTACAAATGTTAAGGAAACCGCCAATCCTGTGACAAGCACCGAGGAATCTCCTTGCTCTCAATTGCAGGGAAGATACTCGTCAGAATTCTTCTCAATCGCCTCACGGCCCATCTCGACCAAGGTCTTCTTCCTGAGAGTCAATATGGTCTCAGAAAACAACGAGGAACTGTTGGCATGATTTTCACTGCAAGGCAGCTGCAAGAGAAATGTCAGGAACAGAAGTCCTAAATGTTCTCTACTTTTATTGACGTTACCAAGGCTTCTGATACAGTATGCAAAGAAGGACTGTGGAAGATTATTGCAAAATATGGCTGTCCATGAAAGTTTGTCCAAATAGTGCCGCTATTTCTTGATGGTACGTAGGCAAGAGTACAGGAAAATGGTGACCTGTCTGAGCCCTTTCCTGTCACTATGGAGTGAAGAAAGGATGTGTCCTGGTACCAACATTGTTCAGCTTCATATTTTCAGCAATGTTGACGAATCCCTTCGCGAACAACGACATTGGAATAGACATCAACTACTGTATGGATGGAAAGTTGTTGAATCTCAGAAGGCTGAAAGCTAAAACCAAAAATACAAGTGACACCGTTAGAGAACTTCTGTTCGCTGATGATTGCGCTATATGTGCCAACTCAGAGGCAGACATGCAACACAATTTTTCAGCTTTCTCATATGCCAGTGCCAACCTTGGGCTCAATATCAACTTGGAGAAGACTGTAGTTATGTACCAGCCAGCTCCAGGGAATAATCACACCGTGTCGAATATCACAGCGAATGGTCATAGACTAAATATTGTGGACAAAAATCACCTATCTTGGCAGCACTATGTCACAAGCTGCCACAGTTGATGACAAAATGAATGCAAGAATCGCCAAGGCCAGAGCGCTTTGCAGACTGTACAAGAATGTATGGGACAGAAATGGAATAAGCCTGCAAACAAAGCTGACAGTCTACAAAGCAGTTGTATTATCCGCATAGCTTGTGAAACCTGGACTGTTTATCAGCGACATGCTAGGAAATTAAACCACTTCCACGCAGTCTGCCTTAGCCAGCTATTGAAGATTAAATGACAAGACAAGATCCCAGACACCGAAGTCCTAGGAAGAGCGTCCATGCCCAGTATCCGCACTCTAATAATGAAGAATCAGATTCGCTGGGCTGATCACTTAACTCGGATGCCAGATCACAGGCTCCCTAAACGAAACTTTTATGGCGAGCTGTGTTGTGGCAAACGCTCCCAAGTCGGCCAGAGGAAACGCTTTAAAGACACTGAAAATCTCACAGAAAGCTTTTGGAATTCATCATGACACCTGACAGGCTGCTGCCAAAGACCGAAATTCGTGGCGTACATCATTACGCAAGGGTGCAGCCACTTGTGAAGCAACCAGGACAACAAGAGCTGAGAAGAAAAGGCTGGACAGAAAAACCACAGCACGAGATCTTCCTCCTGGAACGTCAATCATTCTTTGCCCACATTGTCAAAGAACAATTTGAGCCAAAATAGGCCCAACCAGCCATCTTAGAACTCACGGCTCCATACTTTCAACCCCATTGGTTGAAAATGGTCATCATCACTCTTAATGGACACACTACACATACACACACACACTCACACATACATACACACACACACACACACACACACACACACACACACACACACACACACACACACATACACATGCATTATAGTTGATGTCTAGTTAGTTTAGTTTAGTTTAGTCGATGGATCAACATCACGGCACATGGGTGCAACCCATATTTGCTCCATTCTCCTCCTAACTCAAACCTGAGTCTGGAGAAACTCAGCTCAATGCATGAACTCCGTAGCACCGGCGAGGATCCTGAAATACTTGGGTAGATTTTAACTCGAAATTTTGCCCGGTCAGCGCCGTTAGGATACTCTTTTTAGATTTCCAACTGCAAGGGATTTTTTACTTGCACAACAATACACACGGGCGTCCGATCTCACTACCCAGAGACCAGGGGAAATTTTATTACTAGAAGTCCACGAGAAAAAGTCCCGGTCCTCACCGGGGCTTGAACCCGGGACCTCCAGCACTCGAGGCGGACACCATACCTCGAGACCACGCAGCCCCCCCCCCCCCCCCCCCGATGTCTGATTCAGATCACCAATTTCAGAAGAAGAGGAGGTGGAAGAGGAAGAGGAGGGAGAGGAAGAAGAAGTAGGATTGAATGGAGTTTTTCAGCAGATATAATGCTGAATGACTTAAGATTTCTCCCCATGAGACCTTCCGCGACAAACTCCTACTTTCTTGCCTAGACCAGGGATCTGTGTTTAGACACGACTGGTCTTAGCTGAAATTTTAAACAGCTTCCATTAGTTCCTATTGAGAAGCCGCCAAATGCTTTCTTTTTCTGATCGCTTAGGGACAGTCACTGATTGACAAGGATTTTAAAGACACATTATCATGTCCCTCGGTTTCGTTGACTTGCTATTTTGTTTTCCAGTGTGTTTCAAACAAAAAACAAATAAATTCCTAACACAATCGTGGGTCGAAATAGTAGCATGATAATGATATTCCTTTCAGCATTCAGGCTAGCCATCATATTATTTGACTGAGCAAAGCATCCATCTGTCCACGTCCTTTCCAAGCATATTATCAATATTATATTGAGCTAGGTGTTCTGATGTTAAATGTTTCGTTCCCAAAAGTCGAGGTATTTCTCTGTTTTGCATTTGTCGCATGTTCATGTTTATTTCATTCACACATTTGTTGATACACATTCATTCAGTAGCATGTCCTTTGCAGAATCTCGTTCCCATAACAACCTTACAGAAAACGTCTCGGTCATAAGCAAGATGTCCCGCGTCCGATACACCCATCTGAAGATCATCTGCCACATCCTGCAACCATCTTCTCTTTGGCCTTCCTGGTCCTCTCTTCCCAGGCATATAACCCTCTATGATTGTTCTCTCCAAACTTTCTTGACGTTTCAAGTGACCAAAATATTTAAATTTTCTTTGTATCGTCGTCTTTAGTAGCCAACCCTTTTCAATATTCAGCTCCTGTCATATGGATGCATTTGTTCTTTTCTGTATCCAAGATATTCTTAAAAGCCGTCTATAACATTTATGCGCCGTTCAGCTTGCTTAATAAGTTTCCAGGTCTCACAGGTGTATGTTGCAATGGGAAAGATGCATGCTGATAACAATCTAATTCTCTCCCCCCCCCCCCCCCCCCCCCCCCCCCCCGATGTGTCTCAACCTTGTCGCTGTGGGGGGCGGGGGCGGCTTGTGTGTCCCAATGACCCCCAAGATCTAAGCCGACGGAAGCACAACTATGTGTCGGACAGGACTTGGGATAGGGGCCAGACTAAGCGACTGCTCTGCAGGTATACTGAGGATAGCAGTCAAAAGTTCAAATCAGGCGTACGTAGGCAGAAATTCTTGGTCCGGAGACATACTCTTAGGCTCTCAGCTGAAGGATATGGCTGAACGCCTCAAAGCTATGAGCCCTCGGATGTGAGAGCCGGGCCGATACTCACCTACTGCAAAATGGAGGTGAGATGCTGAGCACGTTACATTCTTAGTTTAGATACCTGTTCAAAGGCTCTCAGCTGGGGGATACGAGGGATCCTCGGATGAGACCTGACCGCTACTCGCTCATTGATACATAGAGGTAAGATGTTGGGCCACCAGCACGTGTGGCCTACCTCGTGAGCGGTTACTAAAGGTGGAAAATGCACCCAGTCCCACCCAATCGTTAAGATGAAAGTCTATATCTATACTCATAGAGTGAGCGTAGACAAAGGTGGAAGATGTCTCGTTTACACGAAATGGAACGCTTGGCTAGTGAATCCATTACGTGGAAGTTCCAAGTGAAAGCTTCCTGAGTGGATGTCGTCCGCAGTCTGTCTGTCCCTGGTTTGTGCTTGAGCGACCAGTGGCAAAAGAAATGCCCAGTACATGGAAGTGAGGAATTAAAGCAGCCATGAGCAGGACGTGGCAATTCCTCGAGGGACTCCAGTCTCAGAGCAATATGTGCCGGCTCTGCAATTATGGTAGCCTCCTTGGATAGCGGGAAATGCCCATGGTCTGCTCGTGCCTTACCTTGAGGGTTAACCGTGATGTCTCTGACCGTTCTACCTTGATCAGCTGAGATGTGGGCGACACCATAACAGTAAGAGTCTAACGTCCCTAGAAACCCAAGGAAGGCTAACCTCAGTAAAAAAAATGTCTGCCAAAATCAGATTGCCGGCCTAAGGGTGGCAAATAAAAACTGGCGCTACGCATTTACGTCCGAGTGAAATGTCGATCGTGCCCGGAACAGCTCTGACTAACTAGTCTTCCGAATGTAATGGAACAGCTATGAAAAGCTAGTTTTCCGATTGTCCGTCGTGCTTGGAACAGCTCTAATTATTTTATTTTCCGGGCACAACGACTAAGCACATGTCCGAAACGAAAGCTCGCTGAGTGGATACCATCTGCAATCCGACCGTCCCTGGTTTGTGTGGGGAACGGCACGTAGCGAACAAAAGGCCCAATACATTGAAGTGAGGAATTAAATCGAGTTAGCCTTGTACACTCAACAACCCAGTGAACTGGATTGGAATGATTCACACGTGAATTGAACCCATGATTCACGTAGAATCTTACTTTCTCCATGATACGCAACTCTGGCGTGAAGTTGGAATTGAGCTCAACTCAGCTGCTAGCCCTGTTGCCAATCAGTTTCACTTCAACCTTCCTCCAGCATAGATGCTCTTGAACCAGCTTGTTTTGTCTAGTAGGGCATAGAAGGGCAGTCCAGTGCCCGACAGTAACTACAGTTGAACGCGGTCCCGACACCTGGTCAAAGGTAAATACCTAAGTTATTCCTTTTGTGTCGTGATAAAGAGAATTTGGCAATTATAAACATGTCGTACTGTGAGTCCGAATACTAATTAATATTTGTGAGGTCGGGCGATCAATAACTGAGCCGAAAACTGTGTCGCTGCGTGTTTGTGTACTTAGGCAGTGTAACAGTTATTCTGTAAACTTAAGTTAGATTTAAGGATGTAAACAAGTCCTTTAAATAGGCAATTTCTATGAGACCCATATTATATTTGTGTGCTTTGAACTCGCAGTAGTTTACAGGAATGTTATAGTTGTAGTGAAGTTATTACGGCTATTCACGAATGTACCTTTTTCAGGACAGACTGAGCTTAGTTTAGCATGTATTAGGTTACTGGTGATCATAGATTAAACAGATAGGTTGAAGTGATGCGGAACTCTTTCACAGATGTGTTAAAGATATTTCGTGCTGTGAATGTGGTGCTACGCTGATACAGTAATGCGGTTATGTCAGTTACATGAAAATAGTGGTGCCAGTCCAGGAACTGGTGTTGCTAAATATGTTAGTGAAATTGTGGTGGTGAAATATATATTGAGCCATTGTAGCGTATATATTTGGTGATCCTGTGCGGTGCGAAATGAACAACGGTGAGTGGTACGACGTGTGTCGATGCGATATGCCTGTGCGTTTACGTCGTGATTTTGGGGGACCGATTCGTGATGTTTGGGGAACCGATTTATTATTTGGCGAACCGTTTGATGAATTCCTCTACACTTTCCTGTGAGCTATCTTTACAGTCTGGGATCCTCTATACTAAGTTTTGACTGATAACTGATAAAGAATTGTTGAATTTTCACAGTTGATTGAACTGGCCTACTAGGCCGGTTGAACCGTTCAGACTTTGCCAACGGCTAATCTAGGTGGTAATGGAACGGGAGTTGGATTTACACCTTCGACATGGGGTGGAAAGCTACATGTTTACAACTGAGACTTCTTGCCTCTGGAGCAGTGGGGTTATCAAGGAGTGTTTCACCAGGACATGGGACGGAAATCACAGACAAGAAACCGATAGATGAATGGATTTATTATTTAACTTGTTAATTATTTAATTGGTTAATTAATTAGTTAATGAAGATGTTTATGTTGACAATGATGGAGATTTGTCCGGTCGGACATCTATACCGGAGACCTATGTTCTACTGGTATAGTATATTTGGTAACTGTACTTAGAGAAACCATAGGAGAAATAGAGAGATCCATCCATCCATCATGTGCCATGCCGGTAAGCGTGGGCGGTACATGTTCTCCCATCTCACTCGATCACCAGAGTCGTGGATCAGCTCCGAGTTTCTGTCTCGACCATGCCACAAGGCCAAGCCATCCAGGTACTTGCTTCTAGGTCTTCCCCTTGGTCTGTTCCCTTCGATCTTACCAGTTGTCACCAAGTTCTCCAATCCATTTCTTCTCATAACATGCCCAAAAAATTTTAACTGTCTACGTCTAATTTCTCTAATCAATTTACGATCTTCATTTGTTTCTTGAAGGACTTGTTCATTGGTCTTTCTGGCTGTCCATGGTATTCTTTGCATTTTCCTCAGAAACCACATCTCTACAGCCATCAGATGTTTTTCAGCCTGACTGCTCATTGTCCACGCTTCACATCCATATAAAAGTACAGGTTCTATGTAGCATCTCAACACTCTTTTCCTCGTTTCAATTGACATCTTTTTATTGGTCAGTATGTTTTTCATCTTGCTAAAGGCTACTTTTGCCATGGTGATTCTTGTTCTAATCTCTTCAAGGCATCTCCCATCAGATGTTATTACTGTTCCGAGATAATTGTACCTATTCACTTGTTGAAGAATATTCCCATTTACATGTATATTACATTGTGGTATTTCGTTCTTCCTAGTGACAACCATAATCTGTGTCGTTTTACAATTTAATTCTAACCCTAGTTGTTCACTGTGTGTAACAATCGCATCTACTAAATTTTGCAGGTCCTGTTCATTATCTACAATCAAGACTGTATCATCTGCATATCTAATGTTATTGATGCATCGTCCCCCAATGTTGATTCCTTCCATATCTTCAATATTTCTGAAAATACTTTCACTGTACAGAGAGATAGGTACCAGGAAAAGGGGACGGAAGTGCTATACGACCAGACTAGTACTTCTTGGCACCGCTCCTCTCTGACGGGCAATTCAAGCGCACCTTGACAGAGGATTCACATACTTGCCTGCCCATCGTCCTTGATAGAGAAGATTCCGTAACCTTTTTTAGATTGGTTATTTATTTACTGAGGGCAATGGTAATTTGATGATGTGTATTGGTTATTTATTTTCTGAGGGCAATGGTAATTTGATGATGTGTATAGAAGTCAGTGTTGGTGCCGAATACTCTCACCTACCGATCTCCTTGCAGGGTTTATCATCGTAATAGTAACCACGAAGCTGAGATATAGATGGGGAGATTTGACTTCAAGGTCATTCCAGAGAAACTGTCCAGGCTTGAGTGAAGTCAACGTTTTGGGAGCGAGTTAACATCATCGACTTCGTGAAACGTAACCATACCCTACACAATCCAGGTAGTACATTTGAAACTATTGTTGATCACCCGTTGTGGTGAAGTCCGACGAGATTAATCTACTAGATCACAACTTGATCTGCCTGATAAGTCGTCTAGTGAGGCTAACTGGCTGGTAGACAGCTGAATCAACATCATGAAGACATTTTGATGAGTCCAGACTCAGGGCGAGTCATGCCAGTCATAATGTTCGTCAACCGACGGTGATCAATCTGCTATAGTTGACGACTGCTACATCCATGAAGACTGGTGAACCTGCTGAATTTCAGTCAATGGTATTATGACATTTTTCCTGTTACATCGTATAATGACTGGCGAACCTTCGGTAGTACAGGTAGTGGTGTTATCTGCTATGTTCCAAGATGATTTAGATGAACTTCTTTAACCCAGCCAAGGGATTCTCTGACATTTAGTTGCTAGAGATAATGAGTGTATATGAAGTTCATTGATCCAGTCATAGTTGCAGAAACATTTGAATAGGTACTTGAATTATTAAATTATACTATGGAAGCTACACTTAGTGATGGTCAACAGGGGACACCTCAGGCCAGAGGGTCGCCCCAACTAGACTGAATAGAAGTCATAGTGACTACACGTTAAGTGAACATTTATACAGATATCTGTGGTGGTAGTCCGGTCAAGTCAAAGAGTCTATTTGGCTAATCCCATTTTGTATCACCGGGTACTTGTTTGAGGCCGGGACAGTCCACAAGTGTCCCGACAGCATTGCTTGAAGAGAGCCCGGTGAGTCTCAGAGACCGACTAGACGGATACACACACACACCAGATCTTCCAGTGCCTTATGATGATCATGGGATCATCTCTTTCTCTTACTCTACTCTGCCATCTAATATGTACATAGTTATCATTCCTATCAGGATCTTCAACATCTTGCTTCGACGCTAGTGTACAATAAGCTTCTTGTTTGGTTAATATGTCTTTACTCAAGTATATGTGTGATGTCTTGGATGAGACCCTAGGGTTCAAGGTCCCTAGGTAGTGAGAATAGGATAGCGGGAGTCCGGAATCTATTGGGGGTCTTGTAGACTGAAACTACTTAGCTTACTTGTGAGGTGGTCAGTGCAGGTGGAAGGGTCAAGTGTATCTATCTGTCTAGCCCCAGGGGTCAGTATACACAGTAACAGTGATACGTCGGCTGGGTAATGCCTACGAATCCCGTTACAGGTGCCTAACAGACACACCGCAATTACATCTGAAAAATCACTCCGGATGAACGCAGAAGAAGAAGCAGAAGAAAATCTACTGTTTGTAGTTCTGTCTGTCCCCCTCCACAATTTATTCAGTTGTTCTAGTTTGTGAAGGGCAATAGATATTCGTCTTTTAATTTCTTTGAATGTGTCATCATTGTTGGTAATTAATGACCCAAGATATTCGAAATTTTCCACCACCTCCAATTTTCCTCATTAACATATATTTCTTTCTCCATATTTGTTTTATATGTATGCATTGTCTTTGCTTTTGCTATGTTAAGATATAAGTTGATAGTCGTGGATCAGCTCCATGTTTCTGCCTCGACCATGCCACGTGGCCAAGCCATCCAGGTATGTACTTCTCTGTCTTCCCCTTGGTCTCTTAGATTCTATCTTGCCAGTTGTCACCAAAATCTCCAACTCATTTCTTCTCATAACATGCTTGATGGTTCCGTCGCCCTGCTACTGAGTGAGTGCGTGGCGCGACACTGTGAGCTGTGAGTTTTGCGTGAAGTGCTTTTGAATCTGCCCAAGTTTTTTTTTTTTTTTGGAACGTGACTGCATGTTCGGAGCGATGGCAGGTGGCTATGTCCCAGAGTTGACCGGTGTTTGCCTTATGCAGAAATGTATGGCTGCTGGGCTTCTGGTTGACTGCCACTGCCGTCGGTGAAGAACTGTATTTTCGTGGACTGTGTGAGTGAACATCTAGGAAACATCCAGATATGAAAATTACTGTCGATTCCATCAGAGATGAATTGGATGTTTCGTGGGGGACTGGTGTGTTGACATTCTGGCGGCGCCATTATGCACAGTGTATCTGTGCAGGCTGTTGTTTGTCGAGACTCCTGTCTTTTCCACTTTTCACATTGGGCAGTGGGGAGCGTTTTGTGTGATATTCACTGGCACAGGAACGGAGCATAATGGGGACGACCCGTTGCTGTGAAGTTGGAACTGCGACTAACTAATAACGTTGCCCGAAGAATTTTGACAGCCTACGTCTAATGTCTCTAATCAGTTTACAATCTTCATTTGTTTCTTGAAGGACTTGTTCATTGGTTTTTGTTGTTGTTGTCTGTCCATGATATTCTTTCCAAATACCTCAGAAACCACATTTCCACAGCCATCAGATGTTTTTTCAGCTTGTCTGCTCATTGTCCACGCTTCACATCCATACAAACGTACAGGTTCTATGTAGCACGTCAAAAAATGTTCTTGTTTCAACTGATATCTTTTTACTGGTCAGAATGTTTTTCATCTTGCAAAAGGCTACCTTCGCAATGGCAATTCTTGTTCTAATCTCTTCAAGGCATCTCCAATCAGATGTTATGACTGTTCCAAGATAACTGTACAGATTAACATGCTTAAGAATATGCCCATTTACTCGTATGTTACATTGTGGTATTTTTTTTCTTCCCAGTGACGACCATAATCTGTGTCTTTTTACAATTCAATTCTAACCCTAGTTGTTCACTGTGTACAACAACCGCATCTACTAATGCTGCAGGTCCTGTTCATTGTCTGCAATCAAGGTTGTATCATCTGCATATCTAATGTTATTGATGCATCGTCCCCCAATGTTGATTCCTTCCATATCTTCTATATTTCTGAAAATATTTTCACTGTACAGGGATAGCAGATGTGGATACATTACACATACCTGTCTCACCTCTCTCTCTCTCTCTCTCTCTCTCTCTCTCTCTCTCTCTCTCTCTCTCTCTCTCTCTCTCTCTCTCTCTCTCTCTCTCTCTCTCTCTCTCTCTTATATCCCTTACAGGACATTGCAGTAAACATCAGCATTTTTCAGCTGCTGTTGATGTACTAGGCAAGATTACGCTCAGTAGTTTGCCATTGCTTTCTGCCTATTTCATTATCAATTCTTATGGCGGCTTGTTGTTTCCAATATTTGTTTTTTTTTTACAAGTCTAAGGTCTTTTCCATCAATTTCTTCAAGCATCCTTATCATGTCGACATGGGTCACTTTATCGAAAGCCTTTGTGTAGTCCATAAAGCAACGCTGTAGATGTTTGTTTACTTCTATAAAACGTTCAATTATAGTTCTCACTATATGCACAACATTTGCTGTAGCCTTGCCTTCTACAAAACCACATTGTTCTTCTCCTATTTCAGGTTTTATTTTTTTCCTATCTCTTTGCATAAGAATTCTTAGCAAAATCTTCGCGATGTGACTCATTATACTAATTATTCGCTGTTGATCACATTACAAGGCTCCTGATTTCTTTGGGATTGCAATAAACGCAGAATTACATAATTCATGAGATATATCTCCAGTATCATATATTGTCTTCAGCAGTCTGGTAACTTTATCTATTCCGTATTCATCTAAAGCATTAATCATTTCTGTTGTGAAGCTGTCTGGACCAGTTACACAAATAGACAACCATAGTATTATTCTGCGCTCACAGAAGAAGAAGAAGCAAATAGAGATTAGAAGACGCACGAGACAATATGAAATCTGAAAGCTTTAGTTACCGACCGGGATCGAACCTGTCGCCTCCAAATGACGACGGCGCATCACTGCAGGAACAAGTGTACTTCGAAGCACGACCAACTAGACACTCTTCTCCTTTTACAATTTAATTATAATCCCGGTTATTCACTGTGTGCAATAACCGCATCTACTAAATGTTGCAGATCCGTTTCATTGTCTGCAATCAATACTGTATCATCTGCATATATAATGTTATTGATACTATGTCCCTCAATGGTGATTCCTCTCATATCTTCTAAATTTCTAAAAATATGTCCACGGTATACAGAAAAAGATCTGGAGAGATTACATATTCTTGTCGCAAACATCTCTTAATAGACTGATATTAACCTACTTCATTATCAATTTTTATGGCAGCTTGCTGTTTCATATATATATATATATATCTATAAAAATCTTTGTATGTATGTATGTATGTATGTATGTATGTATGTATGTATGTATGTATGTATGTATGTATGTATGTATGTATGTATGTATGTATGTATGTATGTATGTATGTATGTATGTATGTATGTATGTATGTATGTATGTATGTATGTATGTATGTATGTATGTATGTATGTATGTATGTATGTATGTATGTATGTATGTATGTATGTATGTATGTATGTATGTATGTATGTATGTATGTATGTATGTATGTATGTATGTATGTATGTATGTATGTATGTATGTATGTATGTATGTATGTATGTATGTATGTATGTATGTATGTATGTATGTATGTATGTATGTATGTATGTATGTATGTATGTATGTATGTATGTATGTATGTATGTATGTATGTATGTATGTATGTATGTATGTATGTATGTATGTATGTATGTATGTATGTATGTATGTATGTATGTATGTATGTATGTATGTATGTATGTATGTATGTATGTATGTATGTATGTATGTATGTATGTATGTATGTATGTATGTATGTATGTATGTATGTATGTATGTATGTATGTATGTATGTATGTATGTATGTATGTATGTATGTATGTATGTATGTATGTATGTATGTATGTATGTATGTATGTATGTATGTATGTATGTATGTATGTATGTATGTATGTATGTATGTATGTATGTATGTATGTATGTATGTATGTATGTATGTATGTATGTATGTATGTATGTATGTATGTATGTATGTATGTATGTATGTATGTATGTATGTATGTATGTATGTATGTATGTATGTATGTATGTATGTATGTATGTATGTATGTATGTATGTATGTATGTATGTATGTATGTATGTATGTATGTATGTATGTATGTATGTATGTATGTATGTATGTATGTATGTATGTATGTATGTATGTATGTATGTATGTATGTATGTATGTATGTATGTATGTATGTATGTATGTATGTATGTATGTATGTATGTATGTATGTATGTATGTATGTATGTATGTATGTATGTATGTATGTATGTATGTATGTATGTATGTATGTATGTATGTATGTATGTATGTATGTATGTATGTATGTATGTATGTATGTATGTATGTATGTATGTATGTATGTATGTATGTATGTATGTATGTATGTATGTATGTATGTATGTATGTATGTATGTATGTATGTATGTATGTATGTATGTATGTATGTATGTATGTATGTATGTATGTATGTATGTATGTATGTATGTATGTATGTATGTATGTATGTATGTATGTATGTATGTATGTATGTATGTATGTATGTATGTATGTATGTATGTATGTATGTATGTATGTATGTATGTATGTATGTATGTATGTATGTATGTATGTATGTATGTATGTATGTATGTATGTATGTATGTATGTATGTATGTATGTATGTATGTATGTATGTATGTATGTATGTATGTATGTATGTATGTATGTATGTATGTATGTATGTATGTATGTATGTATGTATGTATGTATGTATGTATGTATGTATGTATGTATGTATGTATGTATGTATGTATGTATGTATGTATGTATGTATGTATGTATGTATGTATGTATGTATGTATGTATGTATGTATGTATGTATGTATGTATGTATGTATGTATGTATGTATGTATGTATGTATGTATGTATGTATGTATGTATGTATGTATGTATGTATGTATGTATGTATGTATGTATGTATGTATGTATGTATGTATGTATGTATGTATGTATGTATGTATGTATGTATGTATGTATGTATGTATGTATGTATGTATGTATGTATGTATGTATGTATGTATGTATGTATGTATGTATGTATGTATGTATGTATGTATGTATGTATGTATGTATGTATGTATGTATGTATGTATGTATGTATGTATGTATGTATGTATGTATGTATGTATGTATGTATGTATGTATGTATGTATGTATGTATGTATGTATGTATGTATGTATGTATGTATGTATGTATGTATGTATGTATGTATGTATGTATGTATGTATGTATGTATGTATGTATGTATGTATGTATGTATGTATGTATGTATGTATGTATGTATGTATGTATGTATGTATGTATGTATGTATGTATGTATGTATGTATGTATGTATGTATGTATGTATGTATGTATGTATGTATGTATGTATGTATGTATGTATGTATGTATGTATGTATGTATGTATGTATGTATGTATGTATGTATGTATGTATGTATGTATGTATGTATGTATGTATGTATGTATGTATGTATGTATGTATGTATGTATGTATGTATGTATGTATGTATGTATGTATGTATGTATGTATGTATGTATGTATGTATGTATGTATGTATGTATGTATGTATGTATGTATGTATGTATGTATGTATGTATGTATGTATGTATGTATGTATGTATGTATGTATGTATGTATGTATGTATGTATGTATGTATGTATGTATGTATGTATGTATGTATGTATGTATGTATGTATGTATGTATGTATGTATGTATGTATGTATGTATGTATGTATGTATGTATGTATGTATGTATGTATGTATGTATGTATGTATGTATGTATGTATGTATGTATGTATGTATGTATGTATGTATGTATGTATGTATGTATGTATGTATGTATGTATGTATGTATGTATGTATGTATGTATGTATGTATGTATGTATGTATGTATGTATGTATGTATGTATGTATGTATGTATGTATGTATGTATGTATGTATGTATGTATGTATGTATGTATGTATGTATGTATGTATGTATGTATGTATGTATGTATGTATGTATGTATGTATGTATGTATGTATGTATGTATGTATGTATGTATGTATGTATGTATGTATGTATGTATGTATGTATGTATGTATGTATGTATGTATGTATGTATGTATGTATGTATGTATGTATGTATGTATGTATGTATGTATGTATGTATGTAT
>JACEFZ010005091.1:170000-360000 GCA_014155875.1 Cepaea nemoralis
AGCTGTATGTTGATTCCTAGGCTAGATTGGAAACTACTTTCTATCTGCCTTTAAAGTTGCTAAAGTGTATCCTCTACTTAAAAATGGCTCAACTGGGTAATTATAGACCTATTTCCTTACTATCGTCGCTATCAAAGCCATTAGAAAAACACATGCATAAAATAACACTTTTTCTTCTTCTTCTTCTTCAGCGTTCCGAGCCATTGAGGTTCTTTGCTGCAAAATCTGTCTCCATTCGTCTCTCTGGTGGACCTTCTCTTGCCAGTCGTTGATTCCAAGTGCTTGTAGGTCTGTACATGTATTATCTCTCCACCGCCTTCTTGGTCTACCTCGGGGTCTACGGTCATTTATTTCCTGAGTGTAAGCGAGTTTTGTTTCCTTATTATCTTCCATTCTTTCTATATGACCCAGCCATTGTAGTCTATTAGCCTTCATGATACCAGTGATTAGCGGGGACTTAAACAAATCATAAATGTCTTTGTTACTTCTTCTTTTCCACTGTCCACTTTGTGTATCCCTAATGGGTCCAAAGATGCGTCTTAAAATTTTGTTCTCAAAGGTTTGTAACAAGGCTTCGTCTCCTTTCGTTGTACTCCAGGTTTCAGAGCCATACAGCACAACTGGTCTGATCAGTGTTTTGTATATTGTGATTTTGGTGTTACTAGATAGCGCCTTTGATTTTAGTAGATGTTGTAGTGCATAGTATATCTTATTTCCAGAGTTGATTCTAGTTTGTATTTCTTCCCTTATGATGTTGGAGCAGTTGAAGATTGTACCCAGGTATTTGTATGTTTCCGTTTTTTTAATGGTCATATTATCTATTTGTATGTGGCCAGAGTTTTTAGCCATTCCGTCTCTTGAAATTACCATATATTCTGTCTTATCTTGGTTGATAATCAGCCCAGGGCTTTTTCCTTTAAGTGAGTCAATATTTCCAACGTCTTTTGTTCACTTTGCCTTATAATATCTATATCATCTGCATAACCAAGCAGCTTGGATGTTCCTCCAATATCACATTCCTCCTTTACCTTCCTTACAACTTTCTCTAGAGCCAGATTGAAGAGTAGCGGCGATAGTGCATCACCCTGTTTCAAGCCAGATGTTATTTGGAAGGGGTCTGATTTCCTGCCTTTATATGTTACTATATTATAAGTATCTTCCATGCATAGTCTGGTCATGTTGATTAACTTCCTTGGTATTCCAAATTCCTGCATAGCATTCCATAGACTATTCCTATGGACACTATCATAAGCCTTTTTAAAATCCACAAAAATGTTATGGAGATCTCTTTTATATTCCCAATGTTTCTCGGCTATTTGTCGTAAGATAAATATATGATCTATTGTTGATCTGTTTTGTCTAAAACCCGCCTGGTAGTCACCTAATATGTCTTCTGAATATGGTTTTAGTCTATTTAGTAATACTGCGGATAGTATCTTATAGTTTGTGGACAGTAGTGATATTCCTCTATAATTTCCACATTGGAACTTGTCTCCTTTCTTAAAGATAGGTATCAATAATGACTCTTTCCAGTCATGGGGTAATTCTTCTGTCCTCCAGATTTTTATTATTAGTTCGTATAGCTTTAGATGTAATGCATGGCCACCTGCCTTTATAAATTCAGCAGCAATTCCATCAGTCCCAGTTGCCTTATTGTTTTTAAGTCGTGTGATTACATATAGGATTTCTTCAAATGTAGGTTCTTCAATTTGTGGTTCACATGTTAGAACCTCTTCCTGTGGGAAAATGTTACTTGGAGCTTCACAATTTAGTAATTCAATAAAATATTCTTTCCATGTGTTGCACTTTCCTCATTGGTATTTATCATATTCCCATTTTTTTCTTTTAAACCATATGTGTTTTGTTGATGCCCTCGTTTCATTGACTTCAGTTCTGTAAAAAATTTTCTGGATTCATTTTTCTGGTGATTAGTTTCCATATCTTTGATTATACTACTCATATATTCTCGCTTCTGCTGTCTGACTATTTTTGTAGCCTCTTTACATTCATTTCTATAATGCTCTTCCTTTTGGATGTTATTGATGTCATTTAACCATACATGTCTGGCATTCTTCTTCCTAATGACTGCTTCTTCACATTTTTGATTGAACCATCTGTTCTTTCTATGCGTGGTTAACACACCGAGACATTCTTCTGCGGTAGATTGAATTGTATTCTTGATGTTCAACCAAGTTTGGTCAACGCTTTCCTCCAAAGGGTTTTGCAAAGTTTCAAGTTTACATTTTATTTCATCTGTAAATTTCTCTTTGACTGTAATGTCTTGTAGTTTTTCTCTGTTATATGTTGGGTGTAATCTTTGTAATTTAGTATAGAAAGCTCTCTTAAGTTTTATTTTAAATTTTGCTCCAACGAGGAAGTGGTCACTGTGGCACTCAGCTCCTCTATAACTTCTGACTTGCTGTATGTTTGATGCATTTCTGTTGTTAATTAAAATGTGATCTATTTGATTATAGGTTCTCTTGTCACATGATTTCCAAGTTTGTTTGTGTATATCCTTTCTTTGTAGTCTGGTACTGCTAATCTGCAGTCCTTTGGCTTCTGCCAGGTTGATGACTCTCCATCCATTATCATTTGAAGTTGTATGTAGGCTTTCCATACCGGCCACTTTTTTATTAGTTTGCTCTCTACCTATTTTTGCATTGAAGTCTCCCAGCACAATCAGGATGTCCTGTTTGGGGTTTCTTCTATGACATCTTCCAGATCATTATAAAAGTCTTCTTTAATATCATCTTCTTTCTCTTCAGTAGGTGCATGTACATTAATCATCGTTATATTTTTCCATTTACCTTTTATTCGTAATTTACTAATCCTGTCATTAAAAGCTTTAAAGTTTAAAACGTTCCCCCATAACTCTTTTTTGATGACAAATCCTGTTCCTAATTCATGTTTATTTTGGGTGTTTCCTCCATATATTATAATCATTCCATTTTGCTCTAAAGTACCCTCTCCTGGCCACCTTATTTCTTGAATTGCTGTTATATCCATTTGATATTCAACCAGCTCCCGGGTTAGTTCTTCGGCCGCTCCAGCTCGATATAGTGTCCGTACATTCCATGTTCCAAATCTCAAAAGTCCTTTAACGTTCCAAGGTCGTTGTCCAGATAAGTCAGTCCGATATCGAGGCTCATGTATTTGTTTCGTAACAAAGAAAGGTTTTTACAAAGGTGGGGATGTTAACCCCATGCTTCAACCTCCAACCTGGAGGACCAGGGTGTTTCTCTTTGTCTGTTCTCTACCCTTTGACCTGTACCGGCTTGGGAGGCCCTGCTGGTAGCTAAGCTACCGCCGGCATAGCTCTCAGGGTCATTGAGAAACTCAAGCTCCCCCACCACGACAAGGTGGAAACATCATCGGGGGAAATAACACTACATCATTTAATTAACAACGATCTAATAATTGAGAGTCAATCTGGGTTTCGACCTAAATATTCTTGCCATAGTACCCTTACAAAAATGACCGATAACTGGCATCTTTGTATCAACAATGGCAACATTTGTGGAGCAGTATTTGTAGACTTTAAAAAAGCCTTTGATATGGTAGATCATGATATCTTAATTAAAAGATTAAAACAAATGAAGACTAGCACCAATATGGTGAACCTAATTACGTCATTTTTATCTGACAGACAACAAGTAGTGTCCTTCAATAACTGTCTATCAAGACCCACACAACTTAATTTTGGTGTGCCTCAGGGCTCAATACTAGGTCCGCTGCTTTTTGAGACAAGACCGCCGGGGCTTGGTCTGGTTTGCCACGATAGATACTATCCCCTGCCTTTGCTCCAACCACCTCAATAGCACTCTACATCTACCAGGCCCCACACAAGCCGGGACAGCTTAACCTTCCCCTCCCTCACCTAGGGTTCCAAACCCCAAGGGGGCTCGGACCAGACACCAGTCATATCACTGCACAAAGTCATAGCTAAGAGAACAAAAATTTAATTCTGAACTACGTCAACCACAACACAGAGAAGGATGGCTGAAAGCCAGACTAGAAGAACTATGTACAATATCAGAGATGCAGATGAGTAGTCATCATCATGGAGGCGGACGATAGCTCGTGCGGTTGTCCAGTCGTGGTAGCGACTCACCCAGGCTCCTCCAGTGGACTGGAACTCCAAGGTCTGCTGCCTCTCCAAAGTTCCCTCTTCCCACAGAGAACCAATCACGGGCTGATCAAGCGCAGTACCACTGCCTGACTGACACTGCACCGAATGAACAAGGATCCTTCCTTGCTGTCGTCCTATATTCACTCGTCACACTCCTGATGAAGTCTGGGCCGACCCTAGAACATTAGCGGTCTCCCACTTGCCGAAAAAGTACATGTAGCACAGTCTCAAAATACACAAGAGCCTGGTCACTCTTCTATCTCATAAGTGACCCACACACTGATATGTCACCTACAAAATGAGCGGTTGCTCCACATGAACACACAATGTCACTGGTAAAGTCTATTAGGTGACTATAACACTTCACCTTGATTTCATGTCCCTGGACAAATAGATCTTCACACAGTCTCATGTAACTACCCTGATCAATGGGTAGTAATCACAACCTAGCATACACTGTCAACAGTTCACCACGATGGCATGAGGTAGCTCCCTACCTTAACAAACATTGTCAACAGTTCATCACATTGGCATGAGGTAGCTCCCTACCTTAACAAACATGTCACTCTGGTGTTCCCACCAATGTTGTAATCAATGTCCTAGGTCACTGGACCACATGTTGGCTTCATAAAGGTAACCAATGTAGAAACACTATTTAAGCATCACTTGATACATGGTGTCCCATAACCCAGCCGGGCCAGAAGCATATAACACAGGTCATGGTGACCGGTAACAATGATCACTCTGCTCAACTTGAAAGTTCACTACCTTGCAATCACCAAGGTTTACCCTGAGGTTGAATGTCACCAGTGCTTCACTGGCTAGAATCACCAGACGTTTCAGTGTTGGATCCTCTCAGGATCGGATGACACTCGTCGGACTCTTGACGGAGGTCCTAACCTAGACCTACCGACTTATTCAGCACTCAGCTCCTTTCAACATTGATCTCGCAGAATCAGACGACCACTCCCAGTATGGCCTCAATCAACTTCTGGATAGGCACTGGAATGAGTGGGCCCATAGAGCTCATGGTGAAGCTCTTGAATCTTCTTCTGTATAGTAATAACAGATCCTGAAACACGGAGAGGTTGGTGTGAGTACTCAACTACAACAAAGACTACTAGCATCTCCACCCCGTCACCTGCCTCTCAGACATTCATGTCTACCAACATGAGTATGAAATCATCACATCATAGATCTACTTAGTCACTATAATATATAGGCATAATGATAGTAGAAACAGCAATAGCACACCTGTTCAGTCAAGTAACACTTCTGGGCTACCAATAACCCCTAGCACCAGAGTCGACTGTATGACTCTGTCAAGCATCCTTCGCCTGGTGCCAGTCCAATCCGGTTTCATCTTCCATCATCAATCAACATATACACTTACTTTCCTTTCAGTGTAGGGATTACTGTATCGAGAAGGTGTCCAGCCGGACATCTCCTTCCTGACAGACTCATCAATTCATCAATCCCTTAACCCATGGACTGATCAATTACACACATTAATAACTATATGTCCATAATGAATTATACTCCTGATAATTCATTACTATAGCATTAACCAAGGAGAACTCATGACTTGTTACACTTAAATAACAAACTCATATCACAGCCATAGTGTCAGGTCTGGGATCCCTGCCCCAGATCCTGAGTTGCCCTTGTATTCACTGACTATCTTTCAGGTCAGTCATACCTGTGCCGGTCGAGCACAGCTGTGGTGGCCATCCACCATTACACTTTCCCACAGCTACTGTGGGTCCCGTGTACCTTGTCCCGTGACGACTTAAGTCACGTCATCCAATGTAGCAAACCTCCAGACTCCACTACCAAACTTTGACTCCACCTTTTGGGGGGGGATTATTCTTCTCATATACTACTACTTCACGGCAGTACTCCAAGTACTCCATGAACCGAATCAGGGTTCCAGAAGAGTAGAATATTAGAGACAGAAACGGTTAGGTTCAAACCTCGATCTATCTAGACACCACGGCCTCGAATTACGGAGTGCCGCTTCACCCTCGATCGGGTATGTTCACTCTTCGGATCTGCACGATCGCATTGGGTCGGACCTATTACCTATCGGGTTGGGGGTACCGGCCTACCTCCCGCTGCCTAGACAAACGTAAGATGGAACATGCACGGTCATCATAGCGGACGGACATGACAACAGCAGTAACTATAGTATCATGAATACCTTCTATCAACTGTTATCCTACCGATGCAACACCATTCGGCTTACGCGGAATAACACGGCTATCTGCACACAGCAAATACACCACTGCTGATCTCACCTTGATTCCTCGAAAAATCACCACCACTGATAGAACAATTAAGTTACAATTCTAATGTCACGAAGCACATTCAACATCTTTAATAATAAGCTCTACCTTATCATTTACAGCGTCATCGCATGTTGATGTAATGACTGACAAACTGTCGCCTTGCCTGCGTAATTAATAAACCAAACCAGTAACTGCTACACACTGTAACGCACATCGTTCGGCCTATTTTATTTACACACCACTCGCTGTGGAATACGGCTTGTACCGTCAGGTAACACATTACATCGCTGATCGATAAAGCCTACTTAAATATGCAACCGCCAACTGTAACGGATAACTCAATTTTGCGACGGCAATTAATTCATTCCGGGAACTCAGCACGGCATCACGACAACAATTAAATAATAGAATAAGTATTCAACTAACCTGTGATTGAAGAATCACAACCTTGACTGCAGATGTCCGCACTGGCCGCGAATAGTGACATCAAAATTACATCAGCCTGTTGGCTGCGATCTGTTCACGCTGAGATTTGGTGGGCGACTGACCACGACAATGTCAGTGCGCCTGCCACTCGCCTACACGGGCCGCGTGACTTTCATGTTTCATGAAGAAAACCAGAGTCACGATAAGTTCCACCAACCCGTGCTGCCTGAAGCACTCGTGAACTTAGAGCTATTTCCCACGTACGCACTTGAGGGAACATTCTAGATTGTTCTATAAATAACTAGAATAGCTCCGCCCGCACTACGTTTCTAGGGAAATCCCCTATTAATTGATATTAATTTCAAGGGAGACCAACGCCTCGCACTCCCTTCAAAGGGCTATTATGCAGAGATATGCCGATCTGTAGCCGTTTCGTCACATAGGCCCCCACTTAAGATGGTCGACCCGGTCGAACTCACTAGACAAAGATCGGTCTGAACTCTGAACCTCTACTCTATCAAGATTGGATTTCCCAGGAAAGGACGTTCCATAACGTTCACTTTCCCTGGGGAGATCCACCAGAATGGTATGGATGCTGGATCACCAACCACCGCCTCAAACATACGTTATCTCCAGCGATTAGGCCCGAAACGTAACGGCCTGGTGATTGGCTTACAGGATCTGTCTACACTGGACTGTTCCGCATCCACCTGGTGTAGGCCATCGGTTACTTTACTGAGGGTTCGTTCGTCCCTTCCGACAATAGGATATTTCCTATCCCGACTAGGCATCACCCTCGTGGACTGTTCGCGGATGTCGACCGAAATGAATGGTCGCTTACTCCAGGTTCGTCTGGAGTACCCTTGCTCCTGCCTTCTCTCCCGCGAGTAAGGACAGTGAGCCTGTCGGCGTATCGAGTCACCCGACGATCCCGTCGTGCCAGATGTGACTTCGCCTGTCCGACCTCGATTCCCAGTGTGCTTAACACCATGGGCCTCTTCCCGACGGAGCCTGTTCGCCCTATCTACGGTTGAACGCTCAGGAGACCGCAGACCCTCCCCACAGGATGTACTGCGTAGGACTGAGTCTTCCTCGCCCTCGTCTGGACCCAGAACCGAATCTAGCGCGATGGTAGTCGCACTATCTTGTGGAGAAACTACCTCGGACCTCTCCAAATTCTGAAGGAGAGTACAATGGAACTTACGCAATTCCCCGCGGACCTTCACCTCATACGTGGATCGGGACATTATCCGTTCCACAGGAAAAGGGCCCTGCCATCCGAGTTCGAATTCCGCCCCCTCGATTGGGAGAAGCGCGAGAACCCTATCTCCAATCTGCAGAGATAAACCGTTTCTGGTCCTGTGCTTTGGTGCTGCCAGACAACACTTTGGGCACGACCGGATATATCTCCGCACGTCGCCTGTCATTCCAGGCCAGTGGTAGTGGCTGGAAAGACACTGGACTGTTGCCCCCACATCCTTATGTCCGGTTAAGGATAAGGTATGCACTCTATGTATCAAGCGGGATCTGTAGTCAGTAGGGACTACCATCTGACCGTACTGGCTATCCCCTTGCCCGGCTCTACGATAAAGCAACCGGTTTTCTACATAGAACTGACCCGGAGTTGGCGGGACAGAACTTTGGGACACCTCCAGTAAGTAAGGACGCAAAGTCTGGTCCCTACTTTGAGCACTGCTCACTAACCTCGCAAGAGAATGGTCTATTTCCTTACCACACTGCCTTTCTCCATCCTTAGCCCTGGCCTGCCTAGCGCTCACTAGACAATGTTCCCTGGGGTCCCCCAGGAATACATGCGGACGACCGAGGATCAAAGGGTAAATAGGATCAGGCAGCACAGCCGCCTGGATGCTACCCGTAACGTACCTGCACCGAATGTCAATCCGAGCAATCGGCAAGTCCATAGCTACGGAGCTCCTCATGGCCAGCTGAAATTCTCTTGTCTCGCCGGTGAGCTGCCCTGGGCTCACAAGGTGGGATGAGATTACAGCTTCAAACTGTAATCCTGTATCGTATAGACATTCCACCTGCTTCCCATTCACCTCTATCGTTTCGATCACAGGTGATTTCTCAGACTTTGGTTTCTCCCGACCCTTAGGTGTGGTCTCGCTAGGTCTACCCCTAATAGAGGCGAGACACGCAAAGTGCAAGTCCTTTGGCTTCCTCAGACAATCTACAGTATTATGGGAAGGAGACTTACAGTGCTTACACCACCTCTTACTCCACTTCCGTTTTGGGGAGGCGGGAGGGCTTTGCTTATCGGGTTTCTTACCAGAGTCTTTTACCACAGGATCTGCTACATTGGATGATTCTTTGGGACCTTTGGTCTTGGGCTTCTGATCAAGCCCCTTCTGCCTTTTCTGTGAATCAGTCTGACTGGAATCCCCAGTCTCACCATAGACTTCCACATACCTTTCAGCTAACTTATTTACTATGTCTAGCCTTTCCGCCCCATTTTCCCCTAAGAAATTCCTTAAAGGCTTGGACATCTGCATCTTCATTTGATCCACCACCATCAACTCTCTCAGACTCTCATAATCCTCTTTGAAATTGGCCAACGCCATCCATTTCAACAGGTATGAGTTCAGCCTCACACTATAGGCCGAGAACATCTCACCTGGTTCTCTCTTGGAAGTTCTGAACCTCCGCCTGTAAGCATGGGCTGTCATTTCGAATCTTTTCAAAAGAGCCGATTTCAGGGTTGGATAATCATTTTCCATCCCTGGGGGAAGACGCGCATACACTTCGTACGCGGTGCCACGGAGTCCCTGTGAAAGCTTAAGATTCCAACGCTCAGGCTCTAAACCCATAGCTTTACACATTGCCTCGAACTTCTCTAAGAATTGATCTATCTTCTCTTGGTCCGGTTCAAATGGTGGAAACGGCCATTTCATAGCATGGTAAGCTGGTCTGCTGGCTACTGATGAGCTAGGTAAAGCTACTCCACCTACTGCTCCCTCAGACTCACCAACAGATTTAGCCTCTACCTCAAGTTGCTTCATACGGAACTCATGTTCCATTTCCAACTTCCTAGCATCTAATTTCTTAGACTCTAGGTCAGCTGCCAGTTTTTGTGCCTGTTGGTCTGCCACCAACTTTTGCTCTTCAAGTGCTACCTTTCGAGCTTCAAGCTCAATTTCTGACCTTCTTCGCTCCCTCTCTTCTGCTCTGAAGTCTCTCTCGACTTCCAGTACATAGGCTTTGAACTCCTCACCTTCCAATCCCATCTCAGTTGCAGATGCCCGCACCTTAGCTAAATCTAAAGTACGAGTAGCCATGCTTAGTGTAACTTAGTATCAGTATAGATATGCAATACTCAATCACAATGCTAACTGTTCTCCAACCAACACTGTAACTATGTATCTATACTAACTTAACTAAATGTCTGTCCACGTCGAAGAGAAAGGTATCAGTAGCCCTACTCGTCAAGTAGACAATAGGTATAGGACAGATGACACTATAACCTATTCCTACGAGATGTCAGAACAAAGAGAAGATCCCGGACGAGCCCCCACTCTATCTTGTGACAAGACCGCCGGGGCTTGGTCTGGTTTGCCACGATAGATACTATCCCCTGCCTTTGCTCCAACCACCTCAATAGCACTCTACATCTACCAGGCCCCACACAAGCCGGGACAGCTTAACCTCCCCTCCCTCACCTAGGGTTCCAAACCCCAAGGGGGCTCGGACCAGACACCAGTCATATCACTGCACAAAGTCATAGCTAAGAGAACAAAAATTTAATTCTGAACTACGTCAACCACAACACAGAGAAGGATGGCTGAAAGCCAGACTAGAAGAACTATGTACAATATCAGAGATGCAGATGAGTAGTCATCATCATGGAGGCGGACGATAGCTCGTGCGGTTGTCCAGTCGTGGTAGCGACTCACCCAGGCTCCTCCAGTGGACTGGAACTCCAAGGTCTGCTGCCTCTCCAAAGTTCCCTCTTCCCACAGAGAACCAATCACGGGCTGATCAAGCGCAGTACCACTGCCTGACTGACACTGCACCGAATGAACAAGGATCCTTCCTTGCTGTCGTCCTATATCACTCGTCACACTCCTGATGAAGTCTGGGCCGACCCTAGAACATTAGCGGTCTCCCACTTGCCGAAAAAGTACATGTAGCACAGTCTCAAAATATACAAGAGCCTGGTCACTCTTCCTATCTCATAAGTGACCCACACACTGATATGTCACCTACAAAATGAGCGGTTGCTCCACATGAACACACAATGTCACTGGTAAAGTCTATTAGGTGACTATAACACTTCACCTTGATTTCATGTCCCTGGACAAATAGATCTTCACACAGTCTCATGTAACTACCCTGATCAATGGGTAGTAATCACAACCTAGCATACACTGTCAACAGTTCACCACGATGGCATGAGGTAGCTCCCTACCTTAACAAACATTGTCAACAGTTCATCACATTGGCATGAGGTAGCTCCCTACCTTAACAAACATGTCACTCTGGTGTTCCCACCAATGTTGTAATCAATGTCCTAGGTCACTGGACCACATGTTGGCTTCATAAAGGTAACCAATGTAGAAACACTATTTAAGCATCACTTGATACATGGTGTCCCATAACCCAGCCGGGCCAGAAGCATATAACACAGGTCATGGTGACCGGTAACAATGATCACTCTGCTCAACTTGAAAGTTCACTACCTTGCAATCACCAAGGTTTACCCTGAGGTTGAATGTCACCAGTGCTTCACTGGCTAGAATCACCAGACGTTTCAGTGTTGGATCCTCTCAGGATCGGATGACACTCGTCGGACTCTTGACGGAGGTCCTAACCTAGACCTACCGACTTATTCAGCACTCAGCTCCTTTCAACATTGATCTCGCAGAATCAGACGACCACTCCCAGTATGGCCTCAATCAACTTCTGGATAGGCACTGGAATGAGTGGGCCCATAGAGCTCATGGTGAAGCTCTTGAATCTTCTTCTGTATAGTAATAACAGATCCTGAAACACGGAGAGGTTGGTGTGAGTACTCAACTACAACAAAGACTACTAGCATCTCCACCCCGTCACCTGCCTCTCAGACATTCCTCATGTCTACCAACATGAGTATGAAATCATCACATCATAGATCTACTTAGTCACTATAATATATAGGCATAATGATAGTAGAAACAGCAATAGCACACCTGTTCAGTCAAGTAACACTTCTGGGCTACAATAACCCCTAGCACCAGAGTCGACTGTATGACTCTGTCAAGCATCCTTCGCCTGGTGCCAGTCCAATCCGGTTTCATCTTCCATCATCAATCAACATATACACTTACTTTCCTTTCAGTGTAGGGATTACTGTATCGAGAAGGTGTCCAGCCGGACATCTCCTTCCTGACAGACTCATCAATTCATCAATCCCTTAACCCATGGACTGATCAATTACACACATTAATAACTATATGCCCATAATGAATTATACTCCTGATAATTCATTACTATAGCATTAACCAAGGAGAACTCATGACTTGTTACACTTAAATAACAAACTCATATCACAGCCATAGTGTCAGGTCTGGGATCCCTGCCCCAGATCCTGAGTTGCCCTTGTATTCACTGACTATCTTTCAGGTCAGTCATACCTGTGCCGGTCGAGCACAGCTGTGGTGGCCATCCACCATTACACTTTCCCACAGCTACTGTGGGTCCCGTGTACCTTGTCCCGTGACGACTTAAGTCACGTCATCCAATGTAGCAAACCTCCAGACTCCACTACCAAACTTTGACTCCACCTTTTGGGGGGGGGATTATTCTTCTCATATACTACTACTTCACGGCAGTACTCCAAGTACTCCATGAACCGAATCAGGGTTCCAGAAGAGTAGAATATTAGAGACAGAAACGGTTAGGTTCAAACCTCGATCTATCTAGACACCACGGCCTCGAATTACGGAGTGCCGCTTCACCCTCGATCGGGTATGTTCACTCTTCGGATCTGCACGATCGCATTGGGTCGGACCTATTACCTATCGGGTTGGGGGTACCGGCCTACCTCCCGCTGCCTAGACAAACGTAAGATGGAACATGCACGGTCATCATAGCGGACGGACATGACAACAGCAGTAACTATAGTATCATGAATACCTTCTATCAACTGTTATCCTACCGATGCAACACCATTCGGCTTACGCGGAATAACACGGCTATCTGCACACAGCAAATACACCACTGCTGATCTCACCTTGATTCCTCGAAAAATCACCACCACTGATAGAACAATTAAGTTACAATTCTAATGTCACGAAGCACATTCAACATCTTTAATAATAAGCTCTACCTTATCATTTACAGCGTCATGCATGTTGATGTAATGACTGACAAACTGTCGCCTTGCCTGCGTAATTAATAAACCAAACCAGTAACTGCTACACACTGTAACGCACATCGTTCGGCCTATTTTATTTACACACCACTCGCTGTGGAATACGGCTTGTTCCGTCAGGTAACACATTACATCGCTGATCGATAAAGCCTACTTAAATATGCAACCGCCAACTGTAACGGATAACTCAATTTTGCGACGGCAATTAATTCATTCCGGGAACTCAGCACGGCATCACGACAACAATTAAATAATAGAATAAGTATTCAACTAACCTGTGATTGAAGAATCACAACCTTGACTGCAGATGTCCGCACTGGCCGCGAATAGTGACATCAAAATTACATCAGCCTGTTGGCTGCGATCTGTTCACGCTGAGATTTGGTGGGCGACTGACCACGACAATGTCAGTGCGCCTGCCACTCGCCTACACGGGCCGCGTGACTTTCATGTTTCATGAAGAAAACCAGAGTCACGATAAGTTCCACCAACCCGTGCTGCCTGAAGCACTCGTGAACTTAGAGCTATTTCCCACGTACGCACTTGAGGGAACATTCTAGATTGTTCTATAAATAACTAGAATAGCTCCGCCCCGCACTACGTTTCTAGGGAAATCCCCTATTAATTGATATTAATTTCAAGGGAGACCAACGCCTCGCACTCCCTTCAAAGGGCTATTATGCAGAGATATGCCGATCTGTAGCCGTTTCGTCACAGCAGTGTATATTAACTATCTTCCTTTATACCTCAATACTTCGTGTGACCTATTTGCGGACAACTGCACTATTTACACTAGTCAAGAGAGCCTTTGTGACTTAGAGAGCTCTTTACAAAACGAACTTAATAACCTTAGTAGATGGAGCAATGAAAATCGCATGTTAATTAACATCGACAAAACCAAATCCATGCTAATAACGACAAGACGAAAACTACAGACCCTAGCCATAACTGGGACACCGCTCGAGCTCCACGTGGACACGTTACCTATGATTAATGTAAATGAACATAAAACATTAGGTCTTTTAATTGATAGACATTTAAACTGGAGCCCTCATGTTCACGTCTTTACCAAGAGAATAGCACAAAAAGTTTACCAACTTGCTAAAATTCAACACTTTTTGGATGAAAGCACACGAAAAATATTCTATGCATCCTATATCCAATCACCTCTCGATTATTGTTCCACAGTCTGGGATGGTTGCCCTAAATCTAATATGAAACGATTGTGTCGCTTCAAAACTGCGCTATACGTCTAGTTTCTAGCATAAAGCACGTTGAAAGTAATAAATTAAACAGCCATCTAAAACTTCTACCACTTCGAAAGCGCTTCCTTTTTAACAAAGCCAAATTAGTGAATAAAATTATATCTGCACATACCCCAGAGTGTCTTCTACCGTTAATTCAATCTAATGAAATGAACAGTAAGCGCTTAAATTTATTACAGCTTTCTAAGCCTAGATTGGACTTATACAAAACTTGTTTCGCATATTCTGGTGCTCACTTGTGGAATAGCCTTCCACAAGATCTGAAGACACCAATGAGTCGCTACACATTCAACCGAAAACTCTTTCAATACTTACTTCACACCGACTATATGCCTCCATAAGTCACCTACTGGTATCATTTTTCCGCTGTATCATTTTTCCACTATCATTCTTCAATGTATGTGTGTGAGCGAGACAGTGGGTGAGAGAGTGAGTGAGAAAGAGTGTGAGTGGAAGAATTAGTATGAGTGAGAGTGAGAGAGTATGCATGCGCGTGTGCCTGAGTGAGTGTAAAAGTGAGTGAGTGTGTGTGGACATATGTGTGAGAGATTTAGTTAGAGAATGAGTGAATCTGAGAGAGTGGGTGTGTTGTGTGTCTGCCTGTCTGTGTGATAGACTGTGAAAGTTAGTGAGTGAGTGTGAGTTAGAGAGTCAGCGAGTAAGTGAGTGAGTAAGGGAGCGTGAGTGAGTGAGAGAGAATTTGTGGATATGCGTGTATGTGCGCGAATGAGTGAGTGTGAGAGCAAGTGAGTATGTAAAAGAGAGACCGTCGGTGAATGAGAGAGTACATGAGAAAGTGTGGATGTATGTGTGTGCATGTCTGTATGTGTGTATGGGTGTATATGTGTATGTACATGTGTGTATCTGTGTGTGCCTCTGTGTGTATGTATGTACGTGTATTAAGGTGTGCGTTCATGTGTTTATATGCTTTTATATGCATGTGCTTGTGTATATGTGTGTATGGATGAGTGTGTGTGTGTGCTCGTGTATGTATTGTATATCTTTGTGTGTGTAAGTGTGCATGCATGCAGTGTATGCGAGGGAGTGTATATTCAGGCGTTATGTGAGTACGTGTGCGTAAGTATGTGGATGTGTGTAGGTGTGTGTATGTGCGTGGGTATATGTGTATTTGCATGTGTATGTTGTGTGTGGGTGTGTGTACATGTGTGTGAGAGAGAAGAGAGAGAGAGAGAGAGAGAGAGAGAGAGAGAGAGAGAGAGAGAGAGAGAGAGAGAGAGAGAGAGTTGAGCGCACGCATGTCATCTAACATGCTGTTCAACATGTTCTGTGTATTCTGATTTTCATATTATCATTTTGATGCACTTGATTTTAACATGCAGAAAATGAATTCATGTAAATTACTGTACAGTAAGTGAGAGAATTAGTGAGTGTGAGTGAGAGAGAGAGTGAATGAGTGTGAGAGTGTGTGTATGTAAAGAGAGAGAGAGAGAGAGAGAGAGAGAGAGAGAGAGAGATTGAGAGAGAGAGAGGGAGAGTTGAGCCCATGCATGTCATGTAACATGCTATTCCATATTTTTTATGTATTCTCATCTTTCATATTACGAGGTATCATTTTGTATGCCACTTGATTGTCCTGTAACATGCCATTCCATATTTTTGTTTTTTGTTTTTTTGTTTTTTTTTTTTTGTTTTTTTTTTGTTTATTCTCGTCTTATTATTTTTTATGCCACTTGATTGTATCATGTTTAATATAACATTACTGTGATGTCAGTGAGAGTGTTAGTGAGTGGGGGGGAGAGAGAGAGAGAGAGAGAGAGAGAGAGAGAGAGAGAGAGAGAGAGAGAGAGGAGAGAGAGCAAGAGAGAGGAGGAGAGAAAAAAAAAGAGAGAGTTGAATTGCATCACTAATTTTTATGCTGCATATTGTACATGTACAATTTTTTCTCCACTTCTTGCAATTGCGAGAATTCTGACGACAATCGTCAGTGTCTCAATTGTGTGTAAAGTGTGGGAGTTTGTTCTTATTAGTTTCAGTGATCATGTGAGGCATCATGTATGTGTCTAGATGTGAGGATGTGTGTATGTGAGGGATATGTGTGTGTGTGTGTGGGGGGGGGATGTATGTGTGGAGGGGTTGTATGTGGGTGAGGTGTATGGGTTAATGGGTGATGTGTGGATGTGTGAAGGGATGTGTAGTCGGTGGTGGATGTATGTGTGTGTGAGGGATATGTGTGTGTGGGGGGATATTTGAGAGGATAGTTGGAAGTATGTGGGTGTTGGTGGGTTGGGAGAGGGTGTGGGTAGGGAATGGGTGTTTGGGTAGGTGAATGGGTGTATAGGAGATTGTGTATGTTGTGTGTGGGTGTGTGTGTGTACATGTAAATTTAAAGTTACCTTATCCTAAGTAAGTGGGTAAATTAATGATTTATCTAAACTACCAAAAACAAAAACAAAATTCTATCATATTCCCTAATTCTATTCTAAATGTATATTGAAGTAACTAATCTAACTATAATTTATCACTATATTAAAAACATGTTATATTACATATCACAATAAATAAATATATATACATGGTATTTAACTACCTCAGGTTAGTGGTCGCCATATCGTTCAGAAATTGCTTTTGTTGGCACAGTTCATAGATACACACTTGTCCTGGGTATATTAAATAGACTTCACAGTCATACTTGTGTAATGGGTAATCTTCCACTCGTAGAGTCCGCTGGTGTCGTAGACATGTATATTCGTGTCTGTTATTTACGCATTGTTCTGACACTGCTCTTTCGTGATTAACACAGTTGATTCACCGGAACACAAATGGAGCATAGTAAGTAACGAGCTGTCTATGTACACACGGTGATTCACTGTTCTTGGAGCACAGTTCTTATTCTGCTGTCTATGGACACATGGTTATTCACTGTTATTAGCACACAGTCCTGATCATGATGTCTATGTATTACATAGGATATTTTACACAGGATATTTTAAGTGTACTAAATTACATTATCTTAGACTCAATCTTCATGTGGAGTATCAGGTATTTCTACCTCAGATGGTCGACTCCCCTCTGCTGTGTGTCCACCGTGACGAGGTAGAGGGGCTTGTGCGTCCCAATGACCCCAAGAGCTATGCCGACGGTAGCACAGCTACTGGTAGGGCCACCCATGTCGGACAGGTCAAGGGAGAGGGACCAGACGAAGAGACACACAAACCTGCTGCCTTGTAGGTAGACTGGGGACAGTCAAAGGCTAGGGAAAGCACCCCAAATACATGCTTGTCGAAATCGGATGTACTGAGCCACAGGCTTGACAAAGCAGTGCAACGTGAAACCTGCTGCCTTGTAGGTAGACTGGGGACAGTCAAAGGCTAGGGAAAGCATCCCGAATAAATGCTTGTCGAAATCGGATGTACTGAGCCACAGGCTTGACAAAGCAGTGCAACGTAACTTAATTCATGATGTCACAAATCAAAATTAATCGATATGGTGCTAATCCCGTGAAGTCCCATCAGGCGGTGATAGTGCCGGGCCCCCTGCCTCGAGGGGGTCCACCCATGACTACTGGTGGTCACCTTCCCCTGTGCTGTGGAGTCAAGGCACAGAGGAGTAGGTTAAGAGCTATTGACCAAATACCCCGGACACTCAACATACTACAGTGGAATGCCGAAGGAGTTTACAAGAAGAAAGACTCCCTAACACAGCGTCTTCATAAAGATAGAATAGATGTGGCATGCATTCAAGAGACACACCTCAACGCCAATCACAAATTCTCAGTCAGAGGATATCAGGCCACACGTTTCGACCGCGAAGGACACAAAGGAGGAGTTCTAATACTTACACGAAATACAATACCTTGCAGCGAAGTATCTGTGATCTCTAACAACCAAACGGAAATTATAGGTGTTGATATAATGATAAAGGACGTGAAAATAAGAATCTACAATCTGTATAGCCCAGCAGATAAGGACCTTACACTCTCAAACATGAAAATAACTGACACAAACTGCATTATTGTCGGAGACTTTAATAGCCGTTCAGAAAGATGGGGATACCCAGATACTGACAAAAGAGGAGATGAATTGGAGGACTGGGAAATAGACTCAAATCTCCATCTACTCAACAAAGCGGATGACACACCGAGCTTCTACTCCAGAAGATGGCTTACCACTTCTACTCCAGACTTAGCTTTCTGCACAGGAGACATCCTCCACAAAATCGATCGCCATGTGCTGGACCAATTAGCAGGTAGTGACCACAGACCAATCAAGCTTGAAATGAATATGGAGTATGTTCCACAGGAGCAAAAGCCCTTGCCCCGCTGGAATTACAAACGAGCAGATTGGGACAGATTTGCCATACTAACAGACAAATATTGTGAAAACATAAATACACGATATGGCAACATAAAGCAAATGGTGGAAAGTCTAAACAGAGCGATAATACAGGCAGCCACTGAGTCCATTCCAAGAGGAGCGAGGAAAAATTACAAACCATACTGGACTGAAGAACTACAAAGTTTGGAGGACAAAGTTGAAGATGCCAGGAAGACAGCAGAGAGAGAACAAACAATTGAAGCAAACATCTCTCTCAAAGCCATCTCAGCAAAATATAAAAGAACAGTAAATCAAACAACAAGAGATTGTTGGAGGGAAAAAACAGAAAACCTGAATTTTGACAGGGATGGAAACAAACTATGGAAACTAGTGAAAGCTATGAACAATGAAGGACCTAGAAACAAACAAATAACAATTAAACAAGGAAATGCCTTGCTTACAGGCAAAAAGGCTGCAAATGCACTAATGGAACACTATGCAAATGCAAACCACATTGATATTACAACCGAACAGAAGAAAGCAATCAAAGACAAACAGATACATCATAGAAATAAAGAGACAGCAGCAGAATATATGATGGCAAATCTAACAATGGAAGAAATGGAACAGGCAATGAATACCCTAAAAAAGAAGAAATCACCAGGAAAGGATGGAATCACAAATGAAATGCTAATAGGACTAGGCACCAAGGCAAAGAAAAAACTACTAGCAGTCCTAAATAACAGCTGGAAGAGAGGAATAGTCCCACAGGCATGGAAGGAAGCTATACTAATACCAGTCCCAAAGAAAGGAAAAGACCTGGAAGAACCAAATGGCTATCGACCTATCAGTCTACTTAGCTGTGTAGGAAAATTAATGGAACGCATTATCAATGGCAGGCTAACATGGCATCTGGAAGAAAACAAACTCTTAACACCACACCAAGCAGGATTCAGAAAATACAGATCCACTGAAGATCAAATAACCTATATAGCTCAGGAAATAGAGGATGCCTTCCAAGAGAAAAAGCACACACTAGCAGTCTGGATAGATTTAGAAAAAGCATTTGATAAAGTATGGAAGGAAGGACTGAAAGTAAAACTGCAAAACATGCATGTTTGTGGAAAAATGTATAAATGGATCAGCCACTACCTTGAGAACAGAACTGCCAGGACAAAAGTACAAGGACAAACAAGCAAAATGATGCTGCTGGAGCAAGGTGTCCCCCAAGGAGGAGTTCTTTCACCAACATTATTCCTAGCATATATAAATGACATCACAGAAAATTTTCCAGCCAGAGTACACACATCCTCCTTTGCAGATGACCTAGCCATATGGACATCTGAAGAATATATTAGTACAGCTAACAGCAGAATACAGCAAGCCTTATTAGCGCTAGAGGACTGGTCAAAATCATGGCTAGTGAAGATAAGTGAGGAGAAAACAACATGCACAGTGTTCTCCCTCTCAAATAAAACTCAGCAACCTAAGCTGGTATTGAATGGAAAAATATTGCGCCATGAAGAAAATCCAAACTATCTAGGAGTCACCTTTGATCGTCGCCTGACATGGAAGACACAGGTTGAGAAAAATCGAACAAGAGCAAGGCAGAGAATGGCAATCATGAAAAAGCTTGCTGGTACAACGTGGGGAGCAGATGAGAAAGTTCTCAAGAAGTTATATACTGGACGGGTGAGGCCAGTACTGGAATATGGTATTGCAGCTTGGGCAACAGCAGCTAAGTCAAACTTTAACAAAATAAGTAGAGTCCAAAACCAAGGAATGCGAATCATAACTGGAAGCCTGAAGACAACGCCTATTAATGAACTAGAAAAGATCACTTGTTTACAACCAATGCAGGATAGAAGAGACAGCAGAGCCCAGCAACAAGCAGAAAAATTTAGAAGATTGACAGACCACCCTATGTACAACAGATTTAATGGTTTTGGAAAGGGAAGACTGAAGCGTAGCAACTTTGTAGAAACTGCAAAACGAAGGATTAGGGCAGATCCTATACTTAACATATCAACAGTCAAGCCCATACACAATGCACACAAGTTCCCAGCTTGGAGACAGCAGCAACTGCCTGAGATGATAGAAAACATTCCTGGTATTGAGAAAAAGAACACTCAGCATGAAACCGAAAGAAGAGAAATAACCCTAAACTACATAAAAGAACATTACCCAAGCAGGAATTGGATCCATGCATATACAGATGGATCAGCCAAAAATTCAATAGAGAATGGAGGAGGAGGAATTCTCCTAAATTTAAAAAATGGAGTGAAAAAAACACATTCAATGGCAACTGGAAAATTTTCAAGTAACTTCAAAGCGGAGGTAGAGGCTTTGAAAACTGCAGCAGAAATGCTCCTGATGGAGGAAAATAAAGAGAAGCAAATAGCTATCTTCACAGATGCAAAGTCAGCTGTCTCAATACTCAAGAGCAATAACAGCACAGAACTAACTGACCTAAGAGCAGCACTCCATGGTCTATGCCAGAAATCCAAAAAAGTTGTAATACAGTGGATCCCATCACATTGCAGTATACCTGGAAACGAAGAGGCTGACAGACTGGCAAAAGAGGGCGGACGACTACCACAGCCTGACATAGACATAACCTATAATGAGGCAAAGAGGTTGATAAAAAGCACTTATAGAACCAAATGGGAATCTGAGCATCCAGGCCATCAGAAGGATGATGCATATTACGAACTCGACCGAAGAGAACAAGTAGCAATCTTCAGACTCCGCACAGGACATAACAGGCTGAAATACCACTTGTTCAATAAACTAAAGTTAGGAGATACCGATGAATGTAATTGTAGAACTGGAAAAATGACAGCAAAACATTTGCTGCAGGATTGCCCAACGTATGCAGAACAGAGAAAGATATTTTGGCCCACACCTGCTTCATTTGAGGACAAGCTCTATGGAGATATCAACAAGCTCAAGTTGACCGCAGCTTACTTTAACTACATACAGGTTGACATTTAAAGGTGCATGAAGACCCAGAGGCATGAAATGGAATATTGCTTGGATAGCAAATCCATTATGTGGAAAGTCCAAATCGAAAGCTCGCTGTGTGGGCTTCATAAAAGGTGGAAAAGTGTCCTAGTGGCACGAAATGGAATATTGCTTGGATAGCAAATCCATTACGTGGAAAGTCCGAATCAAAAGCCCATTGTGTGGGCTTCATAAAAGGTGGAAAAGTGTTCTAGTGGCATGAAATGGAATATTGCTTGGATAGCAAATCCATTACGTGGAAAGTCCGTATCTAAAGCCCACTGTGTGGACTTTATAAAAGGTGGAAAAGTGTCCTAGTGGCACGAAATGGAATATTGCTTGGATAGCAAATCCATTACATGGAAAGTCCGAATCGAAAGCTCACTGTGTGGATGTCATCTGCAGACTGCATACTTCTGGTTTCCGGAAGAACAGCCTATGGTGAACGGAAGGCCCAATATACGGAAGTGAGGCTAAGCAGCCATGTGCAGGACGTGACGATTCCTTGGGTGAGCCCAGTACCAGAGCGCTATGTATCGGCTCTGCAATTATGGAAGCCTCCTTGGATGGCGGGGAATGCCCATGGTCTGCCCCTGCCTTCCCTTGAGGGCTGACCAGGATCTTTGGCTGTTCTATATGGACCAGCTGGGATGGGGGATAACACCACAACAGTGAGAGTCAAACGTCCTAAGAAACCCCCGGGAAGGTTAACCCGGTCAACAAATGCCCGCAGAAGTCGGATGTGTCGGCCTAACGGCGCAAGAACGCAGCTCTGCTGTAAACAGGCACAACGCAATCACATCCGAAAAAAAACTCCGGATGAACGAAGAAGAAGAAGATGGTCGACTAAGGGTATCAGCCAGAATGTTGTCCCTACCCTTAATATGCTCTATACTAAAAGTATAATTTTGTAATATTAACGACCACCTGTAGATGCGGTCATTGCGATGCACCCCACTTTGTATGACCGTGATTGGGGAGTTGTCGGTCTGTACTACGAAGTGATTACCCGCTAGAAATCGATGTAACTTCCTTACTGAATAGATGACACTTAGGGCTTCCAACTCTGATATGGAATATCTGGACTCAGCAGGTGTGATCTTGCGGCTCACGTAGCAAATTGGATGGAAGATGCCATCGTAA
This sequence comes from Cepaea nemoralis, assembly GCA_014155875.1. Lineage (NCBI taxonomy): Eukaryota > Metazoa > Mollusca > Gastropoda > Stylommatophora > Helicidae > Cepaea > Cepaea nemoralis. Next base: position 192,899 of record JACEFZ010005091.1, read on the forward strand.
AACTGGCCTAGTACTGCAGCGATGGAAATCCTGCTGGCATCTGTCCTAAGATAATAAACGAGCCTAGGATTAGGCAAACGGCAGGATTGGTACATTACTAAATAGGATTTTCAATTTTGACAATGCAGAAATTAATAATGCATCTTTGACATCTAATTTTACTGATGCTTTCAAAACATTTGAAAATACACTCGTGATTTCAGCTAAGTTCGGTATGAACTTACTATAATAATTTACTAAACCCAAAAGGCTCCTGACCTGCTTCTTTGTTGTAGGCATGGTCAGGTTCATAATTTTAGTAACAATTCTATTGTCAGTTTTTAGTTGACCTTGTGAAATGACATGACCCAGAAAATCAATTTCTTGTAGGCCCAGTTCAACTTTGCTCGGTTTGACAGTGAGACCGAAGAGTCGCAACCTATCGAAGACATGTCTAAGTTTCAGTAAGTGTGTTGTCCAGTCATCTGTATGGACACAAATATCATCTATATATGTCACCGTATTCGTCACTCCATGTAGTAAATCTCTAGTTAGGCGTACGAAAGTGGCAGGAGCGTTACGAAGTCCGAAAGGAAGAAACCGCCACTCGTAAAGACCTAAAGGTGTTGAGAATGCAGTAAGATGGATGGATTGAGTCTGCATAGGGACCTGCCAATATCCCTTAGTAAGGTCTAATTTAGAGAAGATTTTGGAGGTGGACATATCAAGAATAAGATCTTCGCAGGAAGGAATTGGTTCTGCGTCGATCTTAGTGACATTGTTGAGTTTTCTATAGTCCACACAGAGACGAATTGTGGAGTCCTTTTTCTTTACCAAGACGATTGGAAAGGAGTACTCAGATGTAGATTTCTGGATGATTCCACTAGCTTCTAAATTAAGAATTTCCTTATTTAGACTTTCTCTGTAGCTAAGTGGGATAGAGTACGGCCTGCATTTGATAGGCTTAGAGTCCGAAAGAAGGATGGAGTGCTCGATTCTGTCCGTCCTACCTGGAATGTCGGAAAATATGTCCTTGTACTCTGTTACTAACTCTAATGTCTGTCGTCGTTGCTCTTCTGTTAGTCCCGGTTCTAACCGTATACAATCTAATGTCGCAGTCTTGTCTACAATTGGAACAGGTAGTTCCATACCGTCGTCGTCTACCTGATTCAGTACGGTGGTGGTGCTAAGTGCGTTTTCTGTATGCTCACTAAGGTGTATGCATGTCGTCGTCATTGCCAGTCTCGCTAACTAGTGTAGTTGCGTTATGTATGTCTGTCGTCTCATCAATAGGTGTGGGTGCATTGTGTTCGTCTGTCTCTAGTTCTGTCTCTTGTCGTGAAAAGTAGGGTTTCAACATGTTGATATGAAATATCTTTAAGTGTCCGTTTATCGATATTTCATAATCGACATCTGAAATTCTTTGTATCACCTTGAAAGGCCCTTGCCATGAAGTTACCATATTATTACGTTTGTCAGGTAGTAATAGCAATACATCTTGACCAGGTTCAAGAATTATGGGTCTAGCACTTTTGTCGGGATTGTGATTGAGGATATATGCACTGTTCACTGGAGTGAGTCTATTCTTCTCCTCCCAGGCAGATATTTCTTCATCTGTGCAGTGTCTTAGCTGGGGTAGACACCCAAGAATTAACTCAGTACAAGGGTTGTCTAGTATTGCACATGTAAAGGTACCAGAAAGGAATGGGGTGTTTATACGGACTCTTGCCAGAGGATAGGTTTCTATATTTCCAGAAAAAGTACGGCATTTTACAGAGTCACCAGTATAATCTTTTGGATCAACCAGTTCCTTTTTTACCCCAATAATAGAGCTACCACTGTCAAGCAAACATCGGCATGGCTTATCATTGACCAATGCAGTGTGAAACATCAAATTGCCTCTGGAGGCTACAGCTGCGTTTGCATTCTCAAAGGAGGATGTTACAATGTGTCCACATGTAAGTTTGCCGTCTGCATGAAACTGGTGGCATTGCTTACAACTATCAAAGTTTAAAATATCGTTGGCACAACAGACGTCTTCACATTGGTTGAATGGTAATACATTCTCGACCTCACACTCAGTCTCACTCCCACTATCAGAAGATGTATCAATTAACATTGCACTGTTGGCCTTCATTCTTTGACGGCCTAGGCACTTACTGGAATAATGCCCGTAGCTAGAACAGAAGAAACATTTGACTGCACGCCTGTATGCATTTCTCTTGTTTTGTTGTTTCTTAATGACCATCTCAAGATGTGTCGGATAGTTTGGTGATTTATCACACATAGCGTAAGTATCATGAAAAAGTTGGCAATACACACATTTAGGCAATTTTTGATCTTTCTTGTCGACTCTCTGAAATGGTTTTTTATTGCTACGATAGCTTTTAGGTTGGTCCTTAACAAAAGAGACTATTTCAGAGTCGATGTTTGATGTTTTAAAAATTTCCCTATTCGAGGAAAAATATGCGGAGCCTTTCTTCTCGAATTGTTCTATTGTTTCGATGTCTGACTGCTGAAGGAACTTAGCGAAAGGAGTTGGGACTGTGGATATAACTTTATCCATGGCTATTAAATTTTTAAGTTTTTCAAAGTCCTTTCCTATTTTTGCTGCGTTAAGCCATCCTATTCAGCACGCTTTGGACATTCGAGACATAATCGATGAAGGTTTCATTTGATTTTGGTTTTAAGTTAGAAAATTGTACTTGATACCCAGGGGCATCAAGTAAAAAATGTTGCATTATCCTATCGTGAATGTACTGATAGTTAGATCTAAGATCAGTTGGTATTGATTCAATAACTTTAAGGGGCTCCCCACTGAGGTTTTTCATGTAGATCATGGCCCACATATCGATTGGTACTTGATGGTATTTCAGCTGATACTCGACATTTTCTGTCCAAGCTGATATGGAATCTTCTTTACAGAATGGCTTAATAATATGTTTGTATTTATTAAGTTTATTCTCTTCTTGCTGACTCTTTAGTTTTGTAGCGGAGATCTCTAAGTGTGAATCTACTTCCTATACCTTTCATCTTTAACTGTGTCTCTGATTCAATCTGTATTTGTTTTTCTTTCACTCTTGCCATTTCATCTATCTCTCTTTGCTTTAACTCTCTCTCCTGATCTAATTGTTTTTGCTTTAATTCTCTCTCCTGATCTAATTGTTTTTGCTTTAACTCTAATTCTTTTTGTTTAATCTCCTTATCTTGTTCTAACTGTTTCTGTTTAGTTATTTCAGCTAATTGTGCTAATCTCTTTTTGGTGTTAGTTATTTCAGCTAGTTCTACCATCTCCTTCTGGATGTTGTCTTTCTCGTGCACGTTCATCTCTATCAGCATCTTTTGCTTCCCTAAATTTTTGATCAGCATATTGCTCTAATTCCTTTCCGGTGTGTCCTAATTCCTTGCCTGCTTGTATGCAATCAGCTAATGTTGACATGTTGTTGGATAATTAGCTAGAGTTGATAGGCACTCAAATATTCACTCAGGTATATTAGATCTGTTAAGTTTTTAAATGCCTGTGTACAAAAATTACTATTAGATTACACCCTGAAAAAGAGATGCATTATTAATTATATTGCATTCAAAATACTTTGGGTATACTCATCTTAACAATCCAGAACAATCAGGTACAATCGTTTGGCACCTCAGGTACAATCGTTTGGCACTTCGACATACACTTTGCGTTCACTCCTCTAAATAGCTCTGTTATACCTGGTTTACAAGAGCATCAATAATTAACCATTTGTAAACGACATATGACTTTAGACATTTGTTTGACAATCACAATTACATGCCCCAGGACAACACAATGTGGTATAGTTAATAGTAAATGTCACTGTCCTGTCTTCGTTCTAATGTCTTCTGCGTTCCCTAACTATTGCTGTTTAATTTATGAAAGTGCTGTGCCGACCGAATCTTATTTGCATAAAGAAAGTAGTGCCATCGTGACGGTAGAAAATAGAAAATGTCTATAAATAAATAAATAAATGCTTTAAAATAAATATAAAGGAAATAATAATGTTTAAATTAATAAATATATTCAATAAATAGCTTGTATAAACCAATAATACTTAATATAATTCAAAGATTCAGGCGAGCAGCCGCTTGGCGATTTGTAAACAATCTGTCGCTGATTGCCAATGGCGTAGGGCAGCTGTTTGTCAACCGCGATACGTCACAGGCGCAGCGCTATTTTTAGATTGAAAAAATCGATATTGTCGCCGGCTCATTATTTTGTGTATCGCTCCGCCGTGAATCATGTTTCATAAATACACATAAATAAACAAATAATTGTCGAAATAAATGATACAAAACTATAATAATAATACTTACAAATCAGAAGAAAACATATTCATAAAGCACAAAACATTTCAATAAGCATAAATAAACGTTAATCGGTCACGATGGGCACAGCTCGCATCTTGTTCTAGTCTGCACACGCCATTTTGCACTAACACAAATTAAACCCTGTGATTAACTGACAGTAATACTATTTTAGAGCCGTGGGTGAGTGTTTTAGCTTGAACAATTGTCCAAGCCACACTTCTGACACCACTTTTATCCTAGCCTGTCATCAAGCGATGCTACAGGCATTATGGGATAAACTTCTCTCGCACCACACAAAAAGATTTGTCAGTCGTACGAGAGGAATTGATTACACATTTTATTGCCACTGGCTCTTACAATACATCAATGCACAAAACTGTCTCTAATGAATCACACATGAATACACAGAATTTCCTATCACTAGTCGTCCCTAGCCCTACTGCTAAATCTATCTATTCGTCTAAAGAAATACGCATCGACGCTAAGCGATGTGTTCCCTACGAAGTCTGTCCCCCGTCTGACAATTCTCCGCGTGCTGATTACACAGTACGCGGAAGGACCTCGTGCGCACTTCGGCTTTTGCGTGCTACATCATTCAACACGCTTAGAGTAGTAGCCTACTCTTGAGTTCTCTTCTAGTTCCTTGGTGTCTATCATGTTGGCGTGATTACACCGTGACCAGAGTGCTTACTCTCTGGTTGACACTTCCGTGTCTCATGAGAGAACTGTTTGACAGTTCCCCTTCCTATCTACTCCCTACACCTACCCTGCCCTCATGTTGGGGCACTGGGTTACCTCTAATCTACTTGAGGTAGACCACTCATTCAGGGTGGTCTTCCCTCCTATCTATTTTAGTCTTTGACAGTAAGCATCTTCATCATGTTGACATGTCTTGGGTATCATCAGAACAAACTATAGAATAACCAACTGATCACATCGGAATTAACAACATGTTTAGATCGTCTCTGAATGAGGTTAAATTTGTAGACGTGCAGAAATTGATTCAGACCATCAACTGCTGATTAATAACATTTCGGTTAATCTCAAGAGATACATAACATCTTAAAAATATGAACCTCAATATAATTTAGGAAATATCATAAATGAAGACAGGCAGACAGACAGACAGACAGACAGACAGACAGACAGACAGACAGACAGACAGACAGACAGACAGACAGACAGACAGACAGGCAGGCAGGCAGGCAGGCAGGCAGGCAGGCAGGCAGGCAGATGTTCACAATGCATGAAATAATTCCCAGAGAAACGAAACAGAAACACCCATACTGTATTGAACACGGGAAAAACTCTTCGGGATACAAGGTTTACATTTTCAATTCACTTATTATATTGAAGTGTGATATCTGTAGAATTCCGAATAGTTTCTTGAAAAGTCTCTTTGATGTTCCAGACGTCATCTTGAAATGGCTGAATCGTAAGATTAAAAGCCTTGCCACTACTACGAGATTAAAACTGTATATGTTGATAATAGCAGATATGTAATAGGTTCTGCATCATGCGAACATTTTATTAATGGATTATGTTTTCTTCGGCAGAAAAAATGTTTTCTTTATGCATTTTGTATGGATCGCAACTATATTATGTACCACAATTCTTCATCTTCCCTTTCGTGTGATCTTCTTTCCTCTCCCAATTTAGCGCAGACGGTCAACAATTTAATGTCAAGCTCTTTACAGACTTGCCCATGATTGATTAACTTTATAGCTACAATTATCAAGGAGAGAAGGTAGTCAATAAATCAATCAATCAATTAGGTAACGCCTCCACAATGAAAGTTGGCTGTAATGAATATCTAACACTGTATATATCTTTGTGATGTATGATAACTCATGTTACGCATACATCGATCTCTTTGTGATGTGTGATAACCTATGTTACACATGCATCGATCTCTTTGTGATGTAAGATAACCTATGTAATACATACACAGATCTTTTTGTGATGTAAGATAACCTATGTTACACATAGAATGCAGAAATGCTTGGTTGCTGGGCTTCTGGTTGACTGCCACTGCCATCGTCGATGAACTGTATTTTCGTGGACTGTGTGGGTGAACATCTAGGAAACATCCAGATGGGAAATGACTGCCGATTCCATCAGAGATAAACTTGATGTTTCGTGGGGGACTATTGTGTTGACATTCTGGCGGCGGCATTATGCACAGTGTATCTGTGCGGGCTGTTGTTTGTCGAGACTCCTGTCTTTTCCACTTTTCACATTGGGCACTGGGGAGCGTTTTATGCGATATTCACTGGCACAGGAACGGAGCATAATGGGGACGACCCGTTGCTGTGAAGTTGGAACCGTGACTAACTAACTAACTAACTATGTTACACATGCACCGATCTCTTTGTGATGTAAGATAATCTATGTTGCACACTTATCGATCTCTTTGTGATGAATGATAACCTATGTTTCACAGACATCGATCTCTTTGTTATGTATGATAACCTATGTTACACATACATCGATCTCATTTTCATGTATGATAACCTATGTTACACACTCATCTATCTCTTTGTGATGTATGATAACCAATGTTACACACTTATCTATCTCTTTGTGATGTATGATAACCTATGTTACACACTCATCGATCTCATTTTCATGTATGATAACCTATGTTACACACTCATCTATCTCTTTGTGATGTATGATAACCTATGTTACACACTCATCGATCTCATTGTGATGTAAGATAACATATGTTACACACTCATCTATCTCTTTGTGATGTAAGATAACATATGTTACACACTCATCGGTCTCTTTGTGATGTATGATAACCTATGTTACACACTCATCGATCTCATTGTGATGTATGATAACCTATGTTACACACTCATCGATCTCTTTGTGATGTAAGATAACATATGTTACACACTCATCTATCTCTTTGTGATGTAAGATAACATATGTTACACACTCATCGGTCTCTTTGTGATGTATGATAACCTATGTTACACACTCATCGATCTCATTGTGATGTATGATAACCTATGTTACACACTCAACGATCTCATTGTGATGTATGATAACCTATGTTACACACTCATCTATCTCTTTGTGATGTATGATAACCTATGTTACACACTCATCTATCTCATTGTGATGTATGATAATCTATGTTACACACTCATCGGTCTCTTTGTGATGTAAGATAACATATGTTACACACTCATCGGTCTCTTTGTGATGTATGATAACCTATGTTACACACTCATCGATCTCATTGTGATGTATGATAACCTATGTTACACACTCATCGATCTCTTTGTGATGTAAGATAACATATGTTACACACTCATCTATCTCTTTGTGATGTAAGATAACATATGTTACACACTCATCGGTCTCTTTGTGATGTATGATAACCTATGTTACACACTCATCGATCTCATTGTGATGTATGATAACCTATGTTACACACTCATCTATCTCTTTGTGATGTAATATAACCTATGTTACACACTCATCTATCTCATTGTGATGTATGATAATCTATGTTACACACTCATCGGTCTCTTTGTGATGTAAGATAACATATGTTACACACTCATCGGTCTCTTTGTGATGTATGATAACCTATGTTACACACTCATCGATCTCATTGTGATGTATGATAACCTATGTTACACACTCATCGATCTCTTTGTGATGTAAGATAACATATGTTACACACTCATCGGTCTCTTTGTGATGTATGATAACCTATGTTACACACTCATCGATCTCTTTGTGATGTAAGATAACATATGTTACACACTCATCGGTCTTTTTGTGATGTATGATAACCTATGTTACACACTCATCGATCTCATTGTGATGTATGATAACCTATGTTACACACTCATCTATCTCTTTGTGATGTATGATAACCTATGTTACACACTCATCGATCTCATTGTGATGTAATATAACCTATGTTACACACTCATCTATCTCATTGTGATGTATGATAATCTATGTTACACACTCATCGGTCTCTTTGTGATGTAAGATAACATATGTTACACACTCATCGGTCTCTTTGTGATGTATGATAACCTTAGTGACACACTCATCGATCTCATTGTGATGTATGATAACCTATGTTACACACTCATCAATCTCTTTGTGATGTAAGATAACATATGTTACACACTCATCGGTCTCTTTGTGATGTATGATAACCTATGTTACACACTCATTGGTCTCTTTGTGATGTATGATAATCTATGTTACACACTCATCGGTCTCTGTGTGATGTATGATAACCCATGTTACACACTCATCGGTCTCTTTGTGATGTATGATAACCTTAGTGACACACTCATCGGTCTCTTTGTGATGTATGATAATCTATGTTACACACTCATCGGTCTCTTTGTGATGTATGATAATCTATGTTACACACTCATCGGTCTCTTTGTGATGTATGATAATCTATGTTACACACTCATCGGTCTCTTTGTGATGTATGATAACCAATGTTACACACTCATCGGTCTCTTTGTGATGTATGATAACCTTAGTTACACACTCATCGGTCTCTTTGTGATGTATGATAATCTATGTTACACACTCATCTGTCTCTTTGTGATGTATGATAACCTTAGTTACACACTCATCGGTCTCTTTGTGATAGATGATAATCTATGTTACACACTCATCGGTCTCTTTGTGATGTATGATAATCTATGTTACACACTCATCGGTCTCTTTGTGATGTATGATAATCTATGTTACACACTCATCGGTATCTTTGTGATGTATGATAATCTATGTTACACACTCATCGGTCTCTTTGTGATGTATGATAATCTATGTTACACACTCATCGGTCTCTTTGTGATGTATGTCAGAATCCCCAATAAGGCCTTACAGAGGCAATGAGTTAACACTAGTCTAGTAGGGAGACACCAGACAGGAGAGACACGGAGTACTATTAATAGCCTCACAAGGAGACACATTTGTGTCAGACCAGAGGTCGATGAGTACAGATGAGCGAGGGCTTTCCCCAAGCAATTGGGAAGCTTGGTAACCGTGAAGTGCCCGGTTACTCGAGCTCACTAGCCAGCGTGCTGGCGAGACCATGCACGCAATAATAGCTACTGCACGGAGTGGAGTGTCCGTGCTTGTCCACGCAATGTGTAGCGTGTGGACAGACTGACTGGAGACGGTAGAGAGAGCAGACGTATCCTTGACCAATGCTAGAGTTTCTAGGCAATAGGCAAACATAGGGCTGTGCATTTAGATTGTGAAATACTAGCATCATCTATCATCACGTTAATGCATTCATGTTATATAATGATGATGAAATATAACGCTCGTAGAGCCATTCAAATGTCTGGCTCTGAATAAATTGCATTCCTTTCGCAAAATATCACGAGTTGTTATTTCGTGCAGTGCGAAAGTAGGGGAGTCTTGAGAATCTGCAGCGCACAAGTCGCTGACAGGCTAGACCCCGAATTGGTGTCAGAACACAGTGAACCAACGCCAGATTACAGTGAACGTTTCTGTGCAGGCAGTTGTTGTAATATTCAACGAACAGTTAACGCCAGCAGGCAAGTGGTATTATAAACCACTGAACGAACGCTAGCTATCGATTGATATTACAAAATTCTGAACCAGCATCAGTTCATTGCACGATTCAACATCATTACTGTGTGATATATTTCAAAGTAATGCAAATTTGTTTCGATACATGCCATAAATAAATTTTTTCCTTGTGGTAAATTATACACTTGAGTCAATGAAGTCAAATTAGATCGGTAAAGTGTGAAATTCTACCAATATTAATTAGAAAGTGTGTTATTATACTAAAGGCAATTGAAATGTATAAAATCATCAGTAAACATTACCATCGTAACCACCGTGTACATTTCATTGCATGTGATACAGCCATCAATGTCACCATTTTACGAAATCAGTAAATAGATTAGCGACGAACTGCAGCCTAGAACGAAGTTACGCCAGAGTCAAACAGCGGAGACAAGACGACATTGACGGCCATACGACTAATCATCTCATTTATCATCTAACAATCATTCAGACGATCATATCATTCATCCATTAATACCATTTATCATTATTTATCACATTGTCATTCACCATTCGCATGAAACATGAGATTGTATTGACAACTTAATGGAATATGAAATATTCGATGAAATATGATGAAATATGAGCTTATATTGACAACTTAAGCGTGTGTCTAATTTTTGCTGCTCTACTAACCAGAAGCAGCCCTTGTGTTATCAAGTCAAACCATTGTGTAGTGTCAAAGACAGCGGTGGAACATCCCAAGTACCGTACTTTCCAACAATTTAGATGAGTATATTTTCCGAATATTTTGGTATGCTCTAACTTAATCATGCATCTTCTTTTTCAGTAAAAGATGTACACTTACTAACACATTATTATAAACTATTGTGTGAAAATTATTGTATTATCATTTTGAACTAACATTACGCCACAAAATGGCGTCACTAAATGAATGTATCCAGGCGGGCATCGCAATGGGCCATACTGGTGAAAAATTAGAAAAATGGGCGGATGAAAAGTATAAAGAAGAGATAGCTCGACAGAGAGATGAAAGAGCATTCGAAAGGCAACATCAAAAAGAAATGAAAGAGGTCGAGGAGGCTACCAAACGGAAACAATTAGAGTTAGATCAAATTACCAAACAGAAACAATTAGAGGCGGATCAAGCTATCAAGCAGAAACAATTAGACATAGATTATGCCAACAAACAAGCAGAACAAGCTATCAAACAGAAACAGTTAGACTTAGAACATGCTAACAAACAAGCAGAGGAAGCCACCAAACAAAAGCAGATACAAGTAGATTCAGAAACTAAACTAAAGATGAAGGAAATGGAGGTAGATTCTAACATACAAATAGCCTCTAGCAAACAAAAGAGCCAAGAAGAACAGAACAAATTTAGTAAGTACAAGGGCCTTATCAAACCATACAGTGTAGGTGATTCAATCAGCGCATGGACTGAAAATATAAAGTTCCAACTAAAAACACAGAAAATACCGTTAGAGGATTGGGCAATGATTTACATGAGGAACCTGAGTGGGGAGCCTTTAAAAGTAATAGAATCCATACCTACAGATCTTAGAAACAATTACCAGTACATACACGATAGGATAACGCAACATTTTCTTTTGGAAGCTACTGGGTACCAAATTCAATTCTCACAGATTAAGCCAAAAGCAACTGAAACTTTCTTAGACTACATCTCTAACGTGCAAAGCACATTTAAAAAATGGACTAAAGCTGCTAAAGTAGGTAACAGCTATGAAAAACTAGAAGAACTAATGGTAATGGACAAAGTCATTTCTACCGTACCTACCCCTTTTGCAAAGTTCTTACAACAGTCCGATATTGATTCCATTCAACAATTAGAGAAACGGGGGTCAGCTTATTTTTCATCTAATCGGGACATATTTAAAACTACATCACATAACACAGAAATTACAGCTTTTGCAAATAGAGTTCCTGATAGATCCTACAACCAGAAAGATTACCGTAAAAAGGACAAACCATATCAGAAACCACCTCGATGTAATTATTGCAATCTTTTTCATCCGACTTACTCGATGTGTGATAAGAACCCCACATATCCGTCACACCTAGAAGCAGTGTTAAAGAAGCAAGAAAGCAGAAGATCATCGTTTAAACTAGCTGTAAAATGTTATTTTTGTTCAAGTTATGGCCACTATAGCAATAAATGTCTGGGGAGACAGAGAATGAAGGCAAACAATGCAGCACTCATCGATACATCATCAGACGATGAGAGTGACATAGATCCCGAACTTGTGAATGTGTTGCCAACGAATGAATGTCAGAGTGTATCATCAGTAACCGATATTTTAGACTTTAAGACATGTAAAGTATGCCAGCAGTTTCATGCGGAGGGGAGATTGAAATGTGGACACGTAATATCATGGTCAAATGAAGAAGCTAACGCAGTATGTGCCTCCAGAGGTAAACTTAAGTTCTACGATGCACTGGTCAATGGTAAACCATGCCAATGTTTAGTTGATAGCGGCAGCACTCTACTGGGTTTAAGGAGAGAACTTGCTAGACCAGAAGATTATACGGGTGAATTTGTCAAATGCCGTACTTTCTCGGGAACCATCGAGAAATATCCACTGGCAAAAGCGCATATCAATACCCCGTTCCTTACCGGCACATTTACGTGCGCTATCCTCCAAGATGCATGTACGGATCTTATTTTGGGATGCCTAGATGCATTGAAAGAATGTACAGACGACAACATAAAAACCTGGCAAGAGACACACATGGCCAACGCTGTTACTAAGTCAGATACAGAAACAAATTATACTGACTTACAAAGTGAAACGCTACAGCTATTAACACCAAGTGGTGCAGATACCAACACTACTCGACAAAAGTTGATCGAGGCACAAAGCACCGACCAAACAATCACACCGTATTTTAACTTGTTGTGTGAGCGAAAGAAAGTTTCTAAAAATTCTTCCTGGTACTTTAAAAAAGTGAACGGAAGTCTCATGCGTTATTACACATATAATAACCATGAAATTCAGCAGACGGTGTTACCTGTAACATACCGACAAAATGTGCTAAAAATCGCACATGCACCACCGTTTGCTGAACATTTGGCCTATCAAAAAACGCGAGCCAGAATTCTATCACAATTTTACTGGCCGAAATTCTGTTCGGACATAAAATCTTTCTGTCGCTCTTGTACTGTTTGTCAACATCGTGTACGAAAGAAAAAGCATGTAAAGGCCGAAGTGCAACGGTCAGTGATAGCCTCTAGACCACTTGAGAGTATAGCGGTCGATATTACTGGACCCCTAATGCAGGTGTCGAGTAATGGAAACCATAACTATCCAAACAAGGGTACTAAAACGATTCACCTTAAACCAAACCAGAAGGTTGTGATTCGACTACCTGATAAACATAATATGGTACTAACATCTTACCAAGAGCCTTTCAACGTTGAACGTAAAATATCAGATGCGGATCATGAAATATCGATAAAAGGACACTTAGAGATTATTTCATATCAACATCCTGAAACCATACTTTTCACAAGAACAACAGACAGACGAACAAATTGCACCAACACCAAGCAATGAGACGACAGACATACACAACACAACTTCACTAGATAAGGCGACACACGACGGCGACAACGCAAATACATGTAGCCAGATAACAGCACATACAACTAGCAGCACAACAGTATTGGACGAGATGGAATTACCAGTGTCTACGGGAAACGCAACTGCGACCAATATCTCGACATATCAATCAATCAATCATGTGCCATGCCGGAAAGCGTGGGCGGTCATGACTCGCCATTTCACTCGATCACCAGTGTCGTGGATCAGCTCAGTGTTCCTGTCTCGTCCATGCCATGTGGCCAAGCCATCCAGGTATTTTCCTCTCGGTCTTCCTCTTGGTCTGTTCCCTTCAATCTTGCCAGTTGTCACTAAGTTCTCCAATCCATTTCTTCTCATAACATGTCCAAAAAATTTTGACTGTCTACGTCTAATTTCTCTAATCAGTTTACGTTGTTCATTTGTCTCCTGTAGTACTGTTATCCTGTGATAATCTATGTTTCACACTCATCGGTCTCTTTGTGATGTATGATAATCTATGTTACACACTCATCGGTATCTTTGTGATGTATGATAATCTATGTTACACACCCATCGGTCTCTTTGTGATGTATGATAATCTATGTTACACACTCATCGGTCTCTTTGTGATGTATGATAATCTATGTTACACACTCATCGGTCTCTTTGTGATGTATGATAACCTTAATTACACACTCATTGTTCTCTTTGTGATGTATGATAATCTATGTTACACACTCATCGGTCTCTTTGTGATGTATGATAATCTATGTTACACACTCATCGGTCTCTTTGTGATAGATGATAATCTATGTTACACACTCATCGGTCTCTTTGTAATGTATGATAACCTTAGTAACACTCATCGGTCTCTTTGTGATGTATGATAATCTATGTTACACACTCATCGGTCTCTTTGTGATGTATGATAACCTTAGTTACACACTCATCGGTCTCTTTGTGCTGTATGATAATCTATGTTACACACTCATCGGTCTCTTTGTGATGTATGATAATCTATGTTACACACTCATCGGTCTCTTTGTGATAGATAATAATCTATGTTACACACTCATCGGTCTCTTTGTGATGTATGATAACCGTAGTTACACACTCATCGGTCTCTTTGTGATGTATGATAACCTTAGTTACACACTCATCGGTCTCTTTGTGATGTATGATAACCTTAGTTACACACTCATCGGTCTCTTTGTGATAGATGATAATCTATGTTACACACTCATCGGTCTCTTTGTGATGTATGATAATCTATGTTACACACTAATCGGTCTCTTTGTGATGTATGATAATCTATGTTACACACTCATCGGTCTCTTTGTGATAGATGATAATCTATGTTACACACTCATCGGTCTCTTTGTGATGTATGATAATCTATGTTACACACTCATCGGTCTCTTTGTGATGTATGATAACCTTAGTTACACACTCATCGGTCTCTTTGTGATATATGATAATCTATGTTACACACTCATCGGTCTCTTTGTGATGTATGATAACCTATGTTACACACTCATCGGTCTCTTTGTGATGTATGATAATCTATGTTACACACTCATCGGTCTCTTTGTGATGTATGATAATCTATGTTACACACTCATCGGTCTCTTTGTGATAGATGATAATCTATGTTACACACTCATCGGTTTTTTTTGTGATGTATGATAACCTTAGTTACACACTCATCGGTCTCTTTGTGATATATGATAATCTATGTTACACACTCATTGGTCTCTTTGTGAGTAAATTTTCTTTCACAGACACATTGGGCATATGGCGCTAAGTCCATATACATATAGACCGACCTTCACCCGGTGGCTTATGTGGACGGCAACGTTTGCTTCCCAAGTCATTACCTGTTACTCATTTGAGGCTCAAAATTGCAAAAATTCGAATCCGATTCGATGCGAATTGAACTCATGACAACCGGGTCGGCTGGTGAACGTTCAGCGACTACGCTACCGCGGATTCCCGATCTTTGTGTGGTGTGAGATGATATATTTTATACATCCATATTAATCTCTCTATGTAATTATATATATATATATATATATATATATATATATATATATATATATATATATATATATATATATATATATATATATATATATATATATATATATGGTGTCTGACTTTGAGTCAGATATGACTGAGCTACCGTATGACAGTAGATGGTGCTACCTGCTTTCTGTTAGCTATGAATGTTGGGCGGCGCTCACCAAAGCCAATACCCCACTTTGTACCAACTGCTTTTGGTGGAGGAGTGCAATTGGGAGGGTACAAGTCATACCCTAGTTCGAGGAAATGCAACCTACAGACTAAATATCATGGCAGGGCAGATCAGGCCTTAACCCTTGGTCGTCAACAGGTCTAAGATGGAAGCTCCGACAGGCGGATAGTTAGAGTATTGCTTTGCAGATCCGGCAGCTTCTGCAGCTTGTCTTGTTCCATATGTATTGGTGTTACCTTTTCTCTGGAGTAAACTAGACAGGTCGAGAGAGGGATCACGCTGCATGAGCAACACATGAGAGGTATATCTCCATTTTACAAACTGTCGTCTATCAAGACGGCAAAGTCGCCAGTCAGTATATATACACGTTCACCGATACCACTTTAACAGACTAGACGAGCTTACACTTGGTCGAATAACCACGACTAGGCAAACATTGGGGAAACCTGAAGACGATATAACTAGACACGCTCTTGTTTGGGACCCACAAGGTGAACAAAATAGCGGCAGACCTAAAAACACACGGAGAAAAGAATTACAAACATAGGTGAATAATATTGGAAGGATATAGAACAAAATAGCGGCAGACCTAAAAATACACGGAGAAAAGAATTACAAACATAGGTGAATAATATTGGAAGGATATAGAACAAAATAGCGGCAGACCTAAGAACACACGGAGAAAAGAATTACAAACATAGGTGAATAATATTGGAAGGATATAGAACAAAATAGCGGCAGACCTAAAAACACACGGAGAAAAGAATTACAAACATAGGTGAATAATATTGGAAGGATATAGAACAAAATAGCGGCAGACCTAAGAACACACGGAGAAAAGAATTACAAACATAGGTGAATAATATTGGAAGGATATAGAACAAAATAGCGGCAGACCTAAGAACACACGGAGAAAAGAATTACAAACATAGGTGAATAATATTGGAAGGATATAGAACAAAATAGCGGCAGACCTAAAAACACACGGAGAAAAGAATTACAAACATAGGTGAATAATATTGGAAGGATATAGAACAAAATAGCGGCAGACCTAAAAACACACGGAGAAAAGAATTACAAACATAGGTGAATAATATTGGAAGGATATAGAACAAAATAGCGGCAGTCCTAAAAACACACGGAGGAAAAGAATTACAAACATAGATGAATAATATTGGAAGGATATAGAACAAAATAGCGGCAGACCTAAAAACACACGGAGAAAAGAATTACAAACATAGGTGAATAATATTGGAAGGATATAGAACAAAATAGCGGCAGACCTAAAAACACACGGAGAAAAGAATTACAAACATAGGTGAATAATATTGGAAGGATATGGCGGGAGGTGCAAGAGATAGCGAAAGACAGGACGGCTAAGCGTGGGTTGGGTAAAGGCCTATGTCCTAGTGGGGGATACAAGGAAGAAGAATAAAAGGACAAAAAATATAACAAGCGTTAATAAATTGTGATTTAATGGGACAGAAGATGGCATGATAATCAAGACCCGGTTCTGGCGTTCCAGTACAGAGATGAAAAGAGACCTTTGAGGAGAACGGCAAAACGATTAGGGCAGGAGTCCTAGAGTCAGACACTACAGAATCGATGGATGAAGCGACAGTGGCGTCCAACTGCCTGTGGGAACTTCGTTTACAGGGATGAATAAAAAATATTAAAAAGTCTCTGCACACTTGGGCTAGATTAGACTGTCATACACGCTTCATAAATCCTTTCTCTCTCTCTCTCTCTCTCTCTCTCTCTCTCTCTCTCTCTCTCTCTCTCTCTCTCTCTCTCTCTCTCTCTCTCTCTCTCTCCCTCTCTCGCTGTCTCACCACCGTTTATCTTCCTCTCTCTCGCCCACTTTCTTTCCCTCTTTCTCCTTTCATCTCCCTCTCTGTCGCTATCCCTCTTTTCCTTCTCTCCTGTCCTCGCTTTATCTCTTTCCCTCCCTCCCACATTCCTTCCCTCTCCCTCATGTCCGACTCTCTCTCTCTCTCTTCCATTCTCCACGCCCCCCCCTCTCTCTCTCTCTCTCTCTCTCTCTCTCTCTCTCGCTGTCTCACCATCGTTTATCTTCCTCTCTCTCGCCCACTTTCTTTCCCTCTTTCTCCTTTCATCTCCCTCTCTGTCGCTATCCCTCTTTTCCTTCTCTCCTGTCCTCGCTTTATCTCTTTCCCTCCATCCCACATTCCTTCCCTCTCCCTCATGTCCGACTCTCTCTCTGTCTCTCTCTCTCTCTCTTCCATTCTCCACGCTCCCTCTCTCTCTCTCTCTCTCTCTCTCTCTCTCTCTCTCTCTCTCTCTCTCTCTCTCTCTCTCTCTCTCTCTCTCACTACCCTATTGACAGCAGAGTTTCACACAGGTCGCTTGCTAATGTCACCAAGTTAAAAACCCTTTTACACAACTGAAGACGCCAAAGGCACATGGTGCTACATTCATACTTGTATAGACCTAGCGACACTGGGCGGTGATGAGTTCACTACCACGCCGGCCACTTTTACTTCCCAAGAAATCTCCTGATACATAATTTAGGCCCAGGCCTCGATGAAGATCACCAAATTTAGGCCCAGGCCTCGATGTAGATCATCTAATTTAGGCCCAGGCCTCGATGTAGATCACCAAATTTAGGCCCAGGCCTCGATGTAGATCATCTAATTTAGGCCCAGGCCCCGATGTAGATCACCAATTTAGGCCCAGGCCCCGATGTAGATCACCAAATTTAGGCCCATGCCTCGATGAAGATCATCTAATTTAGGCCCAGGCCTCGATGTAGATCATCTAATTTAGGCCCAGGCCTCGATAGTTAGTTAGTTAGTTAGTTAGTCGACAGATCATCCTCGTTGCACATCGAACCATTCAGTCCATAAGTGCTCGGATCCCCTCCTCAGCAAATCCCGCAGCGTGTAGCGGCTAACGACGCCAGTTCTGTGTTGGTTTATCAATCTTCTTTGGCGTCCTGCGTAGTGTTCTTGTTTGGCCATCCCTCTTTTAATTTGCTGCTCTCGCAGTCTGGCCATTGTTGTAGATTCACATTCATCACTTGGTTCTCGCAAAAGTCTCACTTCTCGTAGAGCATTCAGAATGTCAGCCTGGTCCATGGCGCGTCCGCCCTCCACAGTAGCCTCACCTGCGAGCTTGTCAGCCCGCTCATTTCCTTGTACTCCCGCATGCCCTGGCACGAAGATGAATTTAATCTTTGCCAGCCGAGACCGCTTCAGAGGTAGCAACCATTCTCTTCGGATCGACCCCTCTTCTATCCTCTTGATCATGTTCATTGAGTCGCTAAGGAAACAAGCCCTAGTGAATGTCTGTGTCTCGAGCCATGTTATTGCTTTACTTACTGCCATGACTTCCATGGTCAGGCTACTTGTGGTTTCAGTGAAAGCACCAGAGTCCTCCTTCACAATTCTCCCTCCGGCCCGAGCTGTAAAGGCCCATGAGCTTCTCACATGTCGGACGACCGACCCATCTGTGTAGATGACCGCGTCACCGTCTAGCGAATTCTCGAAAATCAACGCTTGTACTTCAGCCTCCACAGCATCCGGATTTTCTTGTCTGCATTTTCTATCTAGTTGGATGCAAACTGAAAAGGATGTGCAGAAGTCTGTTGGCACTTGCACCCACTCCTCGCCAGGTTCTAAGTCCTCAAGTGAACACACCTGTTGAAGAATGTCTTCGGCTTGACCCATCCACGACCGTCCTCTTTTTAACCTGCTGACCTTCACCTTCCTAATTTCACTATGCAGTGGATGTTGTGTGTTTGCGTTAATTCTGAGGTAGGCGCGTGCCCTGCAAACTTGTATTCTCTCTTCAATGGTTGGAAAATCAAGAAGGTAGCGCATCGCCCTGCATGCTGTATCTCTTGTACATCCAAGAATAATGCGCATAGCTTCATTCTGTATCCTTTCCATCTGCTTATGGCTATGAGTCAGGATTGCCATTGCATACTCCAAAACAGACATGACCAACCCCTTGTACAGAAGACATAGTTGGCGCTGCTCACAGTTTGCTGCCGCCATCACCCGCATCGCTGCCAAACCCCGCTTGGCCTTTGTTTTCACCTGGTCTATGTGCACATTATAAGCAAGGCTTCGATATCGTTGTAATCACCAAATTTAGGCCCAGGCCTCGATTTAGATAATCTAATTTAGGCCCAGGCCTCGATGTAGATCACCAAATTTAGGCCCAGGCCTCGATGTATATCACCAAATTTAGGCCCAGGCCTCGATGTAGATCATCTAATTTAGGCCCAGGCCTCGATGTAGATCATCTAATTTAGGCCCAGGCCTCGATGAAGATCACCTAATTTAGGCCCAGGCCCCGATGAAGATCACCTAATTTAGGCCCAGGCCTCGATGAAGATCACCTAATTTAGGCCCAGGTCCCGATGTAGATCACCTAATTTAGGCCAAGGCCTCGATGAAGATCACCTAATTTAGGCCCAGGCCTCGATGAAGATCACCTAATTTAGGCCCAGGTCCCGATGAAGATCACCTAATTTAGGCCCAGGCCCCGATGAAGATCACCTAATTTAGGCCCAGGCCCCGATGAAGATCACCTAATTTAGGCCCAGGCCCCGATGAAGATCACCTAATTTAGGCCCAGGCCCCGAAGAAGATTTCACTCTTGCATGACATTGTTTACAAACCAATAATGTTTACTATATACTTTCAATAAACAAATTATTAATTTATACACGATGTTGACATAAACATAAATGACAATAATGCTACAGAGAGCCGCCATGTATTCTAAAATATATGTATTACAAGGTAAATTCAATTCAATTCTTGGTAAGTGTTTTAAATCGATCGGTACAGCTGATCGAAGTGTATTGGTACTGGGCACACATCTCATGTATTCTAATGGGCTGGTCTCAATTGGCTTCTCGTGCACTCCGTCGCTCCTTGTCAGCAAGCACCACAGAGTGCACAATCAGGAAATCTTGTCAGTAAGCACCGCAGAGTGCACAATCAGGAAACCTTTCATGCAGAACGTGGTTTACTTCTGGGCGTGCGTTATATCGTATTTCCAACCAAGCAGGAAGACACACACACAGACACAGACACACACACACACGAGAGAGAGAGAGAGAGAGAGAGAGAGAGAGAGAGAGAGAGAGAGAGAGAGATAGAGAGAGAGAGAGAGAGAGAGAGAGAGAGAGAGAGAGAGAGAGAGAGAGATACGTGTAGTCATGATACTAGCTGGAAATATGTTTATATATCAATATATTTTTGTAACACTGGGTAGATGTCTTATGTCTATATTTTTGGAACACTGGACAGAAGTCTTATGTCTATATTTTTGTAACACTGGACAGATGTTTTGTGTCTATATTTTTGTAACACTTGACGGGTGTCTTATGTCAATATATTTGTAACACTGAACAGATGTCTTATGTCTATATTTTTGTAACACTGGACATATGTTTTATATCTATACTTTTGTAACACTGGACATATGTCTTATGTCTATATTTTTGTAACACTGGACTGATAGATGTCTTTTGGGACACTGAACAGAAGTCTAGTGTTGGAATGTTGGAATCTACTGTCCTTATATATGAGACGTTACTTAACGGCTTTCATAAACCCCTCCACCCGCTCCTTCACATGTTTTCCCCCCAAAAAAGAAGCCCTTGGTTTCAAATTCTAATCACATTCCTTCCGTGGTGTGATGGTGATATCAACAAATTCCATCTGTGTTTAGAGACAGGAATGGTCAAGATCGGTAACTAATAGCAGCAAGGTCATTCATAGTGGTTTAGCGAATCGCGAATGCAAAGGCAGCGATAGATACTGCAGATATTGGAAAAAAAGAAGCCAGCTATCTCTCGCCAGATCAAAGTTGTCCTTAACCTCTGTAGTCAGAGTGGATTCGCCTGATGGCGAGGCACTGTTAACAAGGAAAGCTAATCCACACACACAATTCAGTCCAGCACTACTAGAAGCAGTGTGTGTGGACTACGCTTGAGTTCATTGAGAGCGAGCGCAATTTTAAAAAAAAAAGTTGTCATAAGAAAGAGATGAATTAAGATGCAACCCGATACAACCAGGTGTATGATGTTGGCCTTCCTGAGGGTAGGGTGGCTGTAGGTTTGGCAAACAAAGCCGAGTATGTGTGGGACAATTGCAATCGGCGGTGATCACACGACTTGAGGCTGACGTGTAGGGTTCTGAATCACAAAAGGAGAAAGACGTCAGGGAGTCTTAACCCGAGTGAGCCCGACCTTGAGAGTGTAAAGAAGACAAAGAAGCGGAAACATTCGTGCACTCGCGACCTCTCACAACGATCAGACGTTTCATCGTGTGTTTTTTCTATCGTGACTGCAAATACGGAAAAGAAAGTGGGCATATTCTCGCCAAGACATTCTGCGTCTATGCACAAACACATTTAACTAGTTTAGTGTCCAGGAAGTTAAAGACGCGCATTATATTACATCTTATATATAAATTGCGATCTCCGTCCGTCTGTCTGTCTGTCTGTCTGTCTGTATGTATGTATGTATGTATGTATGTATGTATGTATGTATGTATGTATGTAGTATGTATGTATGTATGTATGTATGTATGTATGTATGTATGTATGTCCTTTATTTGTTCGCGAACGGCCCATCCGATTGAGATGAAATTTTCTACACGCCTTCCTTTCATTCCAGCGCTGCCAACTGTCATAGTTTTTTTTTCTTCTTCCTCCTCCTCCCTCCTCCCCCTCCCAAAATACGTACGTAAATATATGATGATGATGATGAAAGAATCCCCGAACCAAAACGCTAGGGAAAGGGAAGAAAATGACGTGACTACACAGAATCGTCACACGGCAATCATCATCATCAAGTGCCGTGCCGGCTGGCGTAGGCGTTCATGGCTCTCCGTAGATCTCAGTCTTTGGTTTTCTGGATTCACTCTGCTGCTGATATTTCTCCATGCCACGGCAATATCAATAACAATTCATCTTTTTATGTGTAAGGAAGTTATCTACAGTCGTGTAGAAGGGAAGAACTAGACGAGTATGAATGCGGAATGGCGAACTCTCTCCTCCTCTCTTCTCCTCCCTCTACCTCCTCCCTCCTCCTCCCTCTACCTCCTCCCTCCACCCTTCTCCTCTTCCTCCTCCCTCTCATCCCTCTCCCTCCTCCCTCCTCCTTCTCCCTCTTCCTTCTCCCTCTTCCTCTCCCCTCCTCCTCCATCCTCCTCCCTCCTACTCCCTCCGCCTCCTCCCTCTCCTCCCTCATCTTCCCTCCTCCTCCCTCTCCCTCCTCATCCCTCCTCCTCCTGCCTCCCTCCTCCTCCTCCTGCCTCCTTCTCCCTCATCATCCTCCCTCCTCCTTCTCCCTTCTTCTCCCTCTTCCCTCTTCCTCCTCCTCCTACCTCCTCCCTCCTCCTCCCTCTACCTCCTCCTCCTCCCTCCACCCTCCTCCTCCCTTCTCCTCCTCTTTCTCCTCCCTTTTCTTCCTCCTCCTCCTCCCTCTACCTCCTCCTCCCCCTACCTCTTTCCTCCTCCCTCCTCCTCCTCTTCCACCTCCCTTTCCTTCCTCCCCTCCTCATTCTCCCTCCTTCCTCTCTGTAACAGTAAGGGAGGAGCATTGGGGTATTATTAGAATCTAGCGGGAAAGAGATACAGCACGATTGAGCATCGAGAGTGAAAAGGGGGGGGGGGGAATGCTCAATCGTGACGTATTGGGTTGGCAAAGGCAGTTAAGACCCAGCCTTCAATGTGAGTGGAGTCTAACATCGACGCTTTGTCATCAAGAACTAATAAACTTTATATTATCAACTGAATCTACGTCTTGCGAGTCTCTATACATTGTTACAGAGCTCGAAATGGAGCCACTTGACCAGGATCCTGAATTTGACCGTCCCGGCCACCACGCGAAGTACTAAAGAGTCCAGACAAAACTGCCAAAACAGGAAGGTATTTCGAGTAAACGTTTTCTCAAATCGGTTTTTGTCAAGGTAGAGAGCCGCCTGTTGTTATGCTCTGGGTAACCGAACTATAGTTGATATCCTCCTGTGAGTTGGACTGCCGTTGCTTTGACCTGGCTGCTCTGAAGGTCACTTGCTGGTTAACGGACTGAGTAAATTATTTCAGCTCTCAAATTCTAGGAAAATGGCCGTTTATGGGACTCTCTGCTATGATTGGCCTGGACCGAAGCTCCTTCGCGGAGTCAGTTGAAATACAGATTTTTCTTGATCATTAAAATCAATCGAGTCGAGTCTAACATCAACGCTTTGTCATCAAGAACTAATAAACTTTATATTATCAACTGAATCTACGTCTTGCGAGTCTCTATACATTGTTACACTCTCCCTCCTTCCTCCTCCTCCTTCCTTCTCCCTCTGTCTCCTCCCTCCTCCTCTCCCCTCATCCTCCCTCCTCCTCTTCCTTCTCCTCCTCCCTCCTTCTCCCTTCTTCTCCTCCTCTCCCCTCCTCCTCCTACCCTCTTCCTCTTCCCCTCCTCCCTCTCCCTCCTCCATCCTCCTCCTCCCTCTTCCTCCTCCTCCCTCTTCCTCATCCTCCCTCTTCCTCCCTCTCCCTCCTCCATCCTCCTCCCTCTTCCTCCTCCTTCTTCCTCCTCTTTCCTTCTCCTCCCTCCTCCTCCCTCTTCCTCCTCCTCCTACCTCCTCCCTCCTCCTCCTCTCTCCTCCTCCCTCCTCCCTTTTCCTCCCTCCTCCTCCCTCCTCCTCTCCACTCTTCCTCCTACCCTCTTCCTCTTCCCCTCCCCCTCCTCCCTCTCCCTCCTCCTCCCTTCACATTCCTCCTCCTCCCTCTTCCTCCTCCTCCTCCCTCCTTCTCCCTCCTCCTCCCTCTTCCTCCCTCCTCCTCCTCCTCCCTCCTCCCCCTCCTCCTTCCTCCTCCTCCCTCTCCTCCTCCTCACTCCTTCTCCTCCCTCCTCCTCCCTCTACCTCCTCCGTCCTCCTCCCTTCACATTCCTCATCCTCCCTCTTCCTCCTCCTCCCTCCTCCTCATCCCTCCTCTTCCCTTCTCCTCCTCCCTCCTCCTCCTCCCTCTACCTCCTCCTCCCTTCACATTCCTCCTCCTCCCTCTTCCTCCTCCTCCCTCCTCCTCCTCATCCCTCCTTCTCCCTCCTCCTCCTTCTTCCTCCCTCCTCCTCCTCCCTCCTCCCCCTCCTACTTCCTCCTCCTCCCTCTCCTCCTCCTCACTCCTCCTCCTCCCTCCTCCTCCCTCTACCTCCTCCCTCCTCCTCCCTTCACATTCCTCCTCCTCCCTCTTCCTCCTCCTCCCTCCTCCTCATCCCTCCTCCTCCCTCTTCCTCTCTCCTCCTCCCTCCTTCTCCTCCCTCCTACTCCTCCCTCCTCCTCCCTCTACCTCCTCCTCCTTCTTCCTCCCTCCTCCTCCTCCCTCTTCCTCCTCCTCCCTCCTCCTCCTCCCTCTACCTCCTCCCTCCTCCCTCCTCCTCCCTTCACATTCCTCCTCCTCCCTCCTCCTCTTCCCCTCCTCCTCTTCCCTTCTCCTCCTCCCCCTCCTTCTCCTCCTTCTCCCTCCTCCTTCTCCCTCTTCCTCCTCCCTCTTCCTCCTTCTTCCTTCTCCCTCCGCCTCCTCCCTCCTCCTACTCTCTCCTCCTCACTCTCCTTCCTCCTCCCTCTCCTCCTCCTGCTCCCTTCTCCTCCTGCGTTCTCCTCCTCCCTCCTTCTCCCTCCTCCTCCCTCTTCCTCCTCCCTCCTCCTCGCCTCCTCCTCCACCCTACTCCTCCCTCCTCCTCCTAATCCCTCCTCCTCCCTCCTATTCCTCCCTACTCCTTCTGTCTCCTCCCTCCTCCTCCCTCCTCTTCCCTCCTCCACCTCCCTCTTCCTCCTCCCTCCTCCATTTACCCAAGACAGACAGACAGTCAGACAGATAGTCGGGAACGGGATCTTATATGACTACTTATATGATTTAAATGAGATGCTCTCCACCATGGGCTGGGCCGGGTCAGACAGACAGACAGATATATAGATAGATAGACAGACAGACAGACAGACAGACAGACAGACAGACAGACAGTCGGGAACGAGAACTTATATGACTACTTATATGAATTAAAAGAGATGCTCTCCATCAGGGTCTGGGCGAAGACGGGCCGGGTCAGACAGACAGACAGACAGACAGACAGATAGACAGACAGACAGACAGACAGATAGTCGGTAACGGGAACGAGAACTTATATGACTACTTATATGAATTAAATGAGATGCTCCCCACCAGGGTCTGGGCGAAGCCGGGCCGGGTCAGCTAGTACATTATAATGGGATACTTATAATCAACGCGTTGTGAGGTCATTCATGATTTAACATTGTATAGGAAATTAATCCCTTCTAATATCATCTATATAAGGCAAAATTATTTCCGGTCTAAATCAATAGCCTAATAAATGTGGCTTCCATTTGTGTTTAAGCCGCCTGAAGTTTCAGTCATACCATGTTTATCCCATGTCCTCTAATGACACTTCTCGTTTGACGGGAAACGATTATTTCACTTTCTAAATGTTCCAAAGATGCTCACGATATATTCTCTCTGACATACCGCTAATGACAATAACTGAAGTATTCACTTACCTCAGCAATCTAAAAAATAGACACCTATCTGGGTTAGATGGAATCAGCAATCGGATATTCCACTGGGTTGCGCCAGTGATATCTGTGTCATTAACCTATTATATAATTCAGTGTCCCACCAAAGGCCACTTTCCATCAGTTCTCAAAATCGCTAAAGTGTATCACCTTCTTAAATCAGCTCATTGGACGATGGAGACCTGAACAATTATAGACCCATTTCCTTACTACCATCACTATCTAAACAACTAGAAAAGCACATTCATAAAGTAACATTACATTATTTAGTTTGCAACAAGCTAGTTTACAGATAGATAGATTATCGATAGATAGTTTACAGTCAATCGGGATTTCGACCAAACTATTCTTGCCATACGGCCCTAACAAAAACATGATAGAAAGTTGGCCCAAGAATATAAACAACAACAGTCTATGTGGAGCTGTGTGTATCAATTTCAGAAAAGCATTTCATATAATAGACATTGGTATTTTAGTTTAAAAAAAAAAAAAATAGATACCATGAAAATTGGCCTTAATGTAGTGACTCTAATAAAATATTTTCTGTCAAACAGAAAGCAATACACAATAAATCTGTCTCAAGCCACTACCTTCAACACTGGAATACCTCAAGGAATACGTTATTTGGAAAGGGTCTGATTTCCTGCCTTTATATGTTACTATATTATAAGTATCTTCCATGCATAGTCTGGTCATGTTAATTAACTTTCTTGGTATTCCAAATTCCTGCATATCATTCCATAGACTATTCCTATGGACACTATCATAAGCCTTTTTAAAATCCACAAAAATGTTATGGAGATCTCTTTTATATTCCCAAATTTTCTCGGCTAGTTGTCATAAGATAAATATCTGATCTATTGTTGATCTGTTTTGTCTAAAACCCGCCTGGTAGTCACCTAATATGTCTTCTGAATATGGTTTTAATATATTTAGTAATACCGCGGATAGTATCTTACAGCTTGTGGACAGTAGTGGTATCCCTCTATAAATTTCACATTGGAACGTGTCTCCTTTCTTAAAGATAGGTATCAATAATTACTCTTTCCAGTCATGGGGTAGTTCTTCTGTCCTCCAGATTTTTATTATTAGTTCATATTGCTTTAGATGTAATGCATGGCTACCTGCCTTTATAAATTCAGCAGCAATTCCATCAGCTCCAGTTGCCTTATTGTTTTTTAAGTCGTGTTATTACATATAGGATTTCTTCAAAAACAGGTTCTTCAATTTGTGGTTCACACGTTAGAACCTCTTCCTGTGGGAAAGTGTTACTTGGAGCTTCACAATTTAGTAATTCAACAAAGTATTCTTTCCATGTGTTACACATTTCCTCATTTGTATTTATCATATTCCCATTTTTGTCTTTTAAACCATATATACTGTGTTGGTGCCCTCGTTTCATTGACTTCAGTTCTTAAAAAACTTTCTGGATTCGTTTTTCTGGTGATTAGTTTCCATATCTTTGATTATATTGCTTATATGTTCTCGCTTCTGCTGCCGAACTATTTTTGTAGCCTCTTTACATTCATTTCTATATTGCTCTTCCTTTTGGATGTTGTTGATGTCATTTAACCACAAATGTCTGGCATTCTTTTTCCTAATGACTGCTTCTTCACATTTTTGATTGAACCATCTGTTCTTTCTATGCGTGGTTACCACACCGAGACATTCTTCTGCGGTAGTTTGAATTGTATTCTTGATGTTCAACCAAGTTTGTTCAACGCTTTCCTCCAACAGGTTTTGTAGAATTTCAAGTTTACATTTTGTTTCATCTGCAAATTTCTCTTTGACTGTAATTTCTTGTAGTTTTTCTCTGTTATATGTTGGGTATAACCTTTGTAGTTTAGCATAGAAAGCTCTCTTAAGTTTTATTTTAAATTTTGCCCCAACGAGGAAGTGGTCGCTGTGACACTCAGCTCCTCTATAACTTCTAACTTGTTGTATATTTGATGCATTTTTGTTGTTAGTTAAAATGTGATCTATTTGATTATAGGTTCTCTTGTCACATGATTTCCAAGTTTGTTTATGTATATCCTTTCGTTGCAGACTGGTACTGCTTATCTTCAGTCCTTTGGCTTCTGCTAGGTTGATGACTCTCCATCCATTATCATTTGAAGTTGTATGTAAGCTTTCCATACCGGCCACTTTTTTTTATGAGTTTGCTCTCTACCTATTTTTGCATTGAAGTCTCCCAGCACAATCAGGATGTCCTGTTTGGGGGTTTCTTCTTTGGCATCTTCCAGATCATTATAAATGTCATCTTTAATATCATCTTCTTTCTCTTCAGTAGGTGCATGTACATTAATCATCGTTATATTTTTTCATTTACCTTTTATTCGTAATTTACTAATCCTTTCATTAACAGCTTTAAAGTTTAGAACGTTCCCCCATAACTCTTTTTTGATGACAAATCCTGTTCCTAATTCATGTTTATTTTGGGTGTTTCCTCCATATATTATAATCATTCCATTTTGCTCTAAAGTACCCTCTCCTGGTCCTGGCCACCTTATTCTTGAATTGCTGTTATATCGATTTGATATTCAACCAGCTCCCGGGTTCCACTTCTTAACCCTTTAAAATTAAGTTTGTTCGTTCGTTCATTCGTTCGTTCGTTCCATGTCCTCTGCCGGATGTTGCGATCACTCGAAAATCAGGTTCATGTTCTCAGCAATTTTACGTTCAGTGGTTTGCCATTTCTTTCTGAACCAGATGCCAACTGGTTGGTGTAGGGGTAAACCGATTTTTCCGCCATTGGCGCACCGGAAGTTTAAACACAAACACATGCAGCCTAGCTGCCACGTAGATCTCTATTGTTTAACACACAAACGAACAGGTACCGGGCAATTATAATTCCGCTACACTCAGTTACGAAATAAGAAGTCATAAGAAAATAGATAGACATTATATTTACAACTGCCATAAATATTTCTACCACCGCTACGCTACCAACCCCAGACTAGGACAATGACAGAAAAAGAGAAAATAAAAACAATAACAACGGAAATGAGATTCCTGACGTGAATACTCAACTTATCATTAAGATATAACACCAGAGACAATGAAATCAGAACAAAGGTTGAGATAAAAGCAGCGCTAGATGTTATTATAAAACAGCAAGTGAAATGGTTCGGCCACATAACTAGGCTACCAACTGATAGTATACCACAACAAGCAATGATGTACAGACCAAATGGAACCAGAAGAAGAGGCCGGCCATGTAAACGATGGACAGAGGGAATAACAGAGTTCATGAGGATATCGATATACGAAGTCCATAAATAGGCATTTTCCCGCTGTTTGTGCCTCACTTCGAGACCACAAGGTACAAGAGGAACCATATGAGATGAGATGATGAGGTAGTACTTCTGGCACCTAATATTAGTAAAGAAACTGCTGCGGACAAAAAGATATCCAGGCTCAAAAAGGCCTGTCACAGACTTCACAGAAAACAATCAACAACTGTTTCTAGTGTCACGAGAGGAGAAAAACTTCCAGGCATTGTGTCCGATTATCCGAGTAATTAGGCAAGCAAATAAACATTGCACTGGGATCATCATGACATAAAACTCTGTTTCACCGTGATTTGTTTTCAGTTATTTTAACAATCGACACCTCAGCATGCAGAACGAATCCATGAGTGCACAGTTTCCTGTAATCAATGTACGGTCCAGATTCTGATTGTTCCAGTTGTACACTGACTGGAAACACGGGGGCATACATCCTCCCATGCGTCCCTCCTCTCCGGAATCCCATTTGAAGCAGTCTGACGTATATTTTGTTATCTGTTATTACACCTTCTTCTTCTTCTTCTTCCTCTTCTTCTTCTTCTTCTTCTTCTTCTTCTTCTTCTTCTTCTTCTTCTTCTTCTTCTTCTTCTTCTTCTTCTTCTTCTTCTTCTTCTTCTTCTTCTTCTTCTTCTTCTTCACTCCGAGCCATTGAGTTTCTTTGCTGCAGATACAAGCCGTCTCCATTCGTCTCTCTGGTTGACCTTCTCTTGCCAGTCGCCGATTTCAAGTGCTTGTAGGTCTGTATGCATATTATCTCTCCACCGTCTTCTTGGTCTACCTCGGGGTCTACGGTCATTTATTCCTCTTCGAGCCTTATTTATCTGTTTCGTAACAAAATATTTTTTACAAGGGTGGGGATTTTAACCCCACGCTTCAACACCCAAACTGGAGGACCAGGGTGTTTCTCTTTGTCTGTTCTCTACCCTTTGACCTATCCGGCTTGGGAGGCCCTACTGGTAGCCACGCTACCGCCGGCATAGCTCTCAGGGTCATTGAGAAACCCAAGCTCCCCCACCACGCCAAGGTGGAAACACCAAATGTATTTTCATCTCTTGCCATTCTTCCTGTCTCACGCACCCTCATGCCAAATGTACTTTCATCACCTTTAACTAAAAAAAAAAATGATGGTACAAGACCAAGGGGGAACCAAAGAGACCAATATCAGGATGGCTTGGCCACATGATATGATCCGGAAAAGAACACATGTCGTATCCAAGACCCTAGTGATTTTTCGAGGGAACAAACCATAACCGAGCAAATTGATCAGTACGGCACTTAATGATGATGATCATTCCACTAGCAGTCGTTCACAGATAGCCTTCAGAATTTCTGCCTTGTCCATTCTGAATATTTCAACTAGTGATCTTCTTGCACCATCACATCTGCTCTCTCGTTACCCCGCACGCCAGCATAACCTGGCAGCGTATTTATGTTAGTCTCTGTATGAAAGACGTCTCTAAACCTGGCGCCCACTCATGCCACATCGCCCCATTTACAACTGTACACATTACAGACTGTAGATCCAACGACTCTCTGATTGATCTGAAACTGGTAAACAAACATAAACGCTTTACGCCTCATTGGGCACATTGTGCCAGCCCCACATTTTTATAGTCCAACCGGCCCTCGGTGTGTGATGTGGCCATTGAAAGCTAAAAAACGCCAAGTAAATCACACAAATGCGGGAGTTGATTATAACGACCTGCAAAAGACATGCAACTAACTAATCGTCATTGTGTGCGTGGTAGGGTTAGTATTCAGACGGGCCGCCTTTACTTTCCAAAGCATGTCCTGGTACCTATTTGAGGCTGGGTAGAATCGATAGACCAAGTCAAGTTTTACAAATACACCTCGATGTGGATTCCAACTGGGCCAGTATGTGATAGTCTAGCCATGAGCATTCCGTGGTTCGCAGTGTGACAAGTATTGGTGTATTTTTTTCCCCGCGTTTCCATCCTGTTGCAGGATATTGCATCTTTCAGCTGTATGTTGATTCCTAGGCTAGATTACGCTCATCAGCACGCCACGACTTTCTGAGCGACCGGCTCCATACTCTCATAAGTCACTTTTGCGATTCGAACCACTGCTAATTCTCGTCGCGTCACGTGACGAGAGTATTCGGGTTAGCGGAGAAAGCTGCTAACCCCTCGGCCATGTATTGGTGTATAACGAAAGGATATTCATTGTCCACCAAAGACAATTTAGATGTTAGTTAGTTAGTTAGTTAGTTAGTTAGTTAGTTAGTTAGTTAGTTTGTTAGTTAGTTAGTTAGTTAGTTAGTTAGTTAGTTAGTCGCAGTTCCAACTTCACAGCAACGGGTTGTCCCCATTATGCTCCGTTCCTGTGCCAGTGAATATCACACAAAACGCTCCCCACTGCCCAAGGTGAAAAGTGGAAAAGACAGAAGTCTCAACAAACAACAGTGCGCACAGATACACTGTGCATAATGCCGCCGCCAGAAT
Source organism: Cepaea nemoralis (assembly GCA_014155875.1). NCBI lineage: Eukaryota > Metazoa > Mollusca > Gastropoda > Stylommatophora > Helicidae > Cepaea > Cepaea nemoralis. The sequence continues at coordinate 224,927 of JACEFZ010005091.1, forward strand.
GTCAACACAATAGTCCCCCACGAAACCCAGAGTTCATCTCTGATGGAATACAGCAGTCTGTATGTTTCTTAGATGTTCACCCACACAGTTCACGAAATACAGTTCATTGTCGATGGTAGTGGCAGTCAACCAGAAGCCCAGCAGCCACGCATTTCTGCATAAGGCAAAAACCGGTCAACTCTGGGACATAGCCATCTGCCATCGCTCCGAACATGCAGTCACGTTCCAAAAAACCTCGGCAGATTCAAAAGCATTTCACACGAAACTCACAGCTCACAGTGTCGCGCCACGCACTCACTCAGAAGCAGGGCGACGGAACCATCAAGCCTCCTTAGTCGCCTCTTACGACATGCGTGGTAGGCTGCAGTGTTGCTATTCTTTGCTTCCCTTATGGGCCCCGGCTACACACGGGAGACAACACTTTAGATGTGTATACATGTATGACTTGATACCAGAACTGTGGCTTAGATGCAGTGAGCGCGTTGCCCGGCGTTTCACAATTCCCCGACAAACCGTCTCTAGTGTTTTAAATAAGCAGGGAGTGATTTGGAAACAGACAGTTTTTCGTTGATTTCGTTAGCATGAGGCGTCGATCGTTAAGAAAGCGTTGGAAAACGCACTATCATGTAGCAGATCCTATGCAGAACGTGGCTCACAACAAGGCGTGTTGGAATGCCCCTTGATCTCTGCCATTCCTCCTGTTTCACGCACCCTCATGCCAAATGTACTTTCATCTTTTGCCATTCTTTCTGTCGCACGCACCCTAATGCCAAATGTACTTTACAGCTCTTGCCATTCCTCCTGTCTCATACACCCTCATGCCAAATGTACTTTCATCTCTTGCCATTCCTCCTGTCTCATACACCCTCATGCCAAATGTACTTTCATCTCTTGCCATTCCTCCTGTCTCACGCACCGTCATGCCAAATTGTCCACCGCCTCACCTTTAGAGATATTAATTAAAGGGCTGCAACTCCAGCCCAAGGGATAGAAGGCGTGTTTGAATGCCCCTTGATCTCTGCCATTCCTCCTGTTTCACGCACCGTCATGCAAATTGTAATAGCTACTAAAAAAAACTCTTAGCCGAGTTAATCCACTTTCACAATAGATTTTATGCCAAAACCGGAAAACTAGCCCCAGAAAAGCCTGTCATCGTCTTGCTCTTATCTAGGTATCTGAGCTCGGGTTCACACAGGCAACAATAACTCCGTTCGCTATGAGATCGAACATTTATTGTATTTCAATATACAGTGCGTTGGCGCAGTGGGTTAACAAACCCGCGCTATATTACATATCACAGATAGTTAACATCAAACACATAGTTATCATACAACAGTCTAGCAAACTATCTAGCCTATGTATATATATATATCTATTGATATCTATTGAGTCCCTCTAAGGCAGGCCCTGTTGCCTCTCTGAAGTCCGTCTGTCCTCTGCCGGTCCACACGTGTCCCAATCCGACACGGGTGGTAACTCTGTCCGAGTTCCCCGTGGACCCCGCAATAGGCGGGCCACGTCAGTGTCCACGGAACCATGGACTCAATGACCAGTCCTTCGAGAAGGCTCTAGATTACTGGGGGCCTCGAGTGACTCACTTCTATCCCTTGGGCTGGAGTTGCAGCCCTTTAATTAATATCTCTAAAGGTGAGGCGGTGACACAAATGTACTTTCATCTCCTGCCATTACTCCTGTCTCACGCACCCTCATGCCAAATGCACTTTCATCTCTTGGCATTCCTCCTGTCTCACCGCACCCTCATGTCAAATGTACTTTCATCTCTTGCCATTCCTCCTGTCTCACGCACCCTCATACCAAATGCACTTTCATCTCTTGTCATACTCCTGTCTCACGCACCCTCATGCCAAATGTACTTTCATCTCTTGCCATTCCTCCTGTCTGACGCACCCTCATGCCAAATGTACTTTCATCTCTTGCCATTCCTCCTGTCTCACGCACCCTCATGCCAAATGTACTTTCATCTCTTGCCATTCCTCCTGTCTCACGCACCCTCATGCCAAATGTTCTTTCACCTCCCTCCATTCCTTCTGTCTCACGCACCCTCATGCCAATGCACTTTCATCTCTTGTCATACCTCCTGTCTCACGCACCCTCATGCCAAATGTACTTTCATCTCTTGCCATTCCTCCCTGTCTGACGCACCCTCATGCAAATGTACTTTCATCTCTTGCCATTCCTCCTGTCTCACGCACCCTCATGCCAAATGTACTTTCATCTCTTGCATTCCTCCTGTCTCACGCACCCTCATGCCAAATGTTCTTTCACCTCCACTCCATTCCTTCTGTCTCACGCACCCTCATGCCAAATGTACTTTCATCTCTTGCCATTCCTCCTGTCTCACGCACCCTCATGCCAAATGTTCTTTCTTCTCCTTCCATTCCTCCTGTCTCACGCACCCTCATGCCAAGGTTGTCTCTGATGTGTGTGTATCCATGGTAGTGGTGGTCGACCGCTAACCTCTGACAGGTACCAACCCCTTCCATCACTGTTCTCTCCACACCGCTGTGGCGTTTGCTATAACTAACGTATTTCAGGTTCCAAGACATGATACAAATATGAAAACACAAATGGGTTTAAAAGCTATGGTTTAAATGACCAGAGGATCGACGTAATTGCAACGAGTTTTAATCCTATATGGCCTGGTGTCTTTCCACAGGGCAGCCTGCAGAAAGCGCCCACAAAGCACGAACTTCGTACCTCCAGCTGCGAACCCCAAGAGTCTCGGGGGCCAAACGACTTAAGCCGGAATCGAACCCACAACCTTTGGAGCATGAGATATGCGGCGTAACAAAGGAGACTCCTGTTTATGAAAAGACAAATGGTAAACTACTGAAAATATTTTTAATGCCCAATAAATCGAAAACAGTCAAAGCATGCAGGGTTGACTGTTTTATCCTGTGAAGGACATGCGACTAACTTGTATCTGGCTTGATAGCTACTAAGTGGAATTAATTGTGTTGGTTCTTGTGAACGGAAGTATTACCAGCGATATCTCCAGGGTCTGTTTCTGTTTTGTCTTTTTGTAGTCTGGCCTTAAGTAAAGGTCATTGTATATCATGATGTCTCCCTGGACGTGGTCTTCACGACATTTTCGACAAAGGTGTGTCTGAATGATCTTTTAGCAATCTCATTATGTCCCTTGTTTGCATTTCTGGCCAAGGAATGGAGTGACATTTTTGTTTCAGGGTAAAGCTGTATGTCGAGATGGATCGATATCTCTGTCTTTATCGGTGATCTGTGAACAAGTGAAGCCACAAATTTGTTTGCTTTTATTGCCAGCTGTTGCTCGAATGTTTCAGGGAGGACAGATAGAGCACCAGTGTCCACATCCGTCTTGTCTGCGTAGGTGTGGGCTTGTAAGACGTTTGGGGAATTTTTTAATTTTTTTGTTGATAAAATGTCGTGGATTCTGTTTGTATTAAATAGAAGAAGATTAAAGTTGGTATTGTTCTGTACATTCTAAGGTAGAAGAGGTGGCACATATAGCCGGTTTGGGAGGACTGATAAAACGATGGGATAAGTGCATCAATGTTGGTGGAAATTATGTTGAGAAATAAAGGGACAATGAATGTATAAAAATAAACTGGTTTCAAGTTGTTATCATGTTTAGTTATTTTTCTACAGCCATTTGTGGCATAATTATTAACTTACCCTCGTATTTCGCTGCATCTCGTCCAGTACATACTGTAGAAACCACACAACATATATTAATTAGATAAATCACTCAAGCTGAAATATACACATATTCACACAGTAATTTCATTTGTCCTACCAGGGTAATCTACATATACTTTTGTGATTTCTTGGCACGCTTACGTTCAATAGTTTGCTAATGCTTTCTGAAAGACCGGCAATCATACCAATGTATGAATAACAATGCTAGGCGATCGGCTTCCAAATTGCCCGCAACTGTGTTTCAAACGGCGCATGCGGATTACGAATTGCATCCGTAACTTCTTCGCCACAGCGCCGGCTAAAGGTGCAGATAAAAGGTAAAATTATTGTTAAAACTAGGTCACTCGTTACCTTCACCACAGAGCCGGCTAAAGGTGCAGATAAAAAGGTAACGTTAGTGTTAAAACTAGGTCACTGTTACCTTCACCACAGAGCCGGTTAACAGGTGCATCATTGGCACCTTTCCGTCTTGACAGACGATAGTTTGGTACATTGTGCTTGAAAACGGCTTAATAACTACGATCCATGGCGGTGGCGAGTGTGGCTGGTAAGGCCAATTCTTGCTGCAAATGTTTGCATGTGGAAAACATGGTCATTTCCACCATTTTGCACCATCTTACGTTCTTTCACGCTCTGTGTGTGCTTTATCTGCAATCATTTTCTCCTTTGTCTTTATTCAATTTCTGATAGTTGCCCTCCATGCAACACGTTCAGTGGCGACGTGCTCCCATTGTGCATTATCAATGCCTGTATCAATCATGTCCCGCTAAACACACATCTTTGTATCGTAGTAGAGGCCGACCCTGAGATCTCTTACCCTTCTGTAATTCACCAAAAAAGATATCCTTTGGTATTCTACCATCATCCATCCTCCTAACGTGTCCTATCCATCTAAGCCTACGAAGACTGAGCATGGAATACACCGTCACACAACCTGATCTTTCCAATACTTCAGTATTTTGTGATTTTGTCTTGCCACTTAATACCAAGTATTCTTCGCAGACACCGCATATGAAAGCTGTTTAAACGTTTCTCTTGGCGTGAGTAAGTTGTCCAGGTTTCACTGCCATAAAGAAGAGTACTAAGGACACAGGCTTGGTAGACGAGGACTTTTGTTTTGGCAGTAAGCTTCCTGTTCTCCCATACTCTTTTTGCTAACATGTTCATTGTTGTTGCTGCCTTGCCAATCCTGATGTTGATTTCCTGATCGAGGGATAATTTGCTATTTACCCTGATCCTAGATATGTAAAATGGTCTACTATCTCCAGTTTGGCGTCGTCAATAAAGATTGATGGTACACCATGTGCACCTTGTGACATAATCTGTGTCTTCTTTTTGTTAATTGTTAAACCAAATTCAGAACAAGCATTGGAGAATGCAGATAGTAGATGTTGTAATTCTTCCTCAGAGTGGGTCGTAATCGCAGCATCATCCGCAAAAAGCAACTCTCTGATTAGTACCCTGCTAATTTTGGTCTTGGCCTTCAATCTCTGAGCATTATAGAGGCCACCATCTGAGCGTGAGTGAATGTATATACCGTCATCCTGATCACGAAAGACATATTTCAGTAGAAGTGAAAAGTATATCCCAAAGAGGGTGTGGAACGATTCCACAATGGAAAGAAGAGTTGGTGGACAGCCAATCATCTTTAGTGCTTTGAACAGACCCTCACGACTGACCAAATCGAATGCCTTTGTGAGGTCGATAAAGGCAATAAACAGTGGCTGATATTGTTCCCGGCATTTTTCTTGCATCTGTCGCAATGAGAATATCATATCAATGGGTAGACCGGTTCTGACGGAAACCGCACTGTGATTCGGGGTAGACTTGATCTCCTAGGACTTGAAGTCTGCGCAGAACAATTCTGGCAAATACTTTCCCAACAATACACAGAAGTGAGATACCCCTATAGTTGTTGCAGTCGCTCCGATCTCCCTTGTTCTTGTACAGCGTTATGATGTTTGAATCTTTGAAATCCTGTGGGACTTGTCCTTCTCGCCAGCATAGCTCTATTAGCTGGTGGATCTGTAGAGCGAGGGTGTCTTGCCCACTCCTGATCACCTCTATTGGAATCCCATCCTTACCTGGAGCCTTGCAAGATGCAAGCTCATTTATAGCACACTTAACTTCTGTTATAGCGGGAAGTGTGTCCAGGTGGTCAAGAGTTGGTAAAGCCTCTATGGCGTTGAGGGCATCATCCGCCAGCTTGGTCTCCTTGAGTAAAGCTCTAAATAGTGCTCGACTCATCTATCCATCTGCTGTTTCTTATCAGTGAGGATTTCATCCAGTCAAGGTTTTCAGCGGTGCACTTCTTTTGATCATTGGACTACAGGCTTTCTTTATCCCTTCATACATGCTTCTGATGTTTCCCTTATCACTTGCGATTTGAATGGACTCAACATAACTTGATCCAATAGTCATTCGCACACTGCCTGGCAGCCTTTTGTACATCCTTCCTCGCTTGCTTCAGCTCACTCAGAGTGTTACGCGTTGGTCTTTTCCTTGTTTCTTAAGAGAGCTATCTTCTTTTTATCAATCAAGGGCTGCAGTATCTGGCTGTTTGCCGCAAACCAGTCCAGCCTCTTATGATCCACAGTGCCGTAAACCCCTACCGCTGTTTTATAAATAGTTTCCTTAAGTTTACTCCATTTATCATTACTATACAATTTTCTGATGTATCATTGAAGTCCAACTGATGCCAATGGCCGGATCTTGGATGTTTCCATGTGACCTTAAGCATCTCTTTTGTTTTAAAAAATGAGTTTATAATACATAGGTCATTTCTATTGCATGCTCCAGCAGCCTTTGCCCATTATCATTCATGCGACCGATGTTGTATTTTTCCAAGGCACACTGGCCATGAACTCGAGTCCTTGCCCACACGAGCATTGAAATCACCGAGCATATAAATGTAGTCGGATTTGGAACTGCCTTGATCGCAGAGTCTAGCTGCTCATAGAACGTATTCTTCACATCATCAGAGGAAGTGAGTGTCGGTGCATATGCAGTGAGAATGGTGGCAAATCCACAAGAGGTTGCCAAGCGCAGTGATAATAATCTTTCATTACCTCCAGCTGGGATATCAATCATTCCCAGTAGCGAATTCTTCACTGCAAAGCCCATACCGTGTTGCCTTTTTTCTGCCTGCCCTCTTCCCTTCCAAAAAAAGGTGCAATTGTTTTCCCTGAGTGACCCTTCATCAGCGAGGCGAGTCTCCTGCAGGCCAGCAATATCAATGTTAAGACGATTGAGTTCAACATCAATCACAGCCGTTTTTCTCACATCGTCAATATTTGTCAAGTCAGTGGAAAATACTGGACACATGGTTCTCACGTTCCAGGTTGCAAGCCGTAGCTTGAGGTTTACTATTATTCTTTTCATTAGTACCTGGTGCATTGGTTTTACAGCCTGCGATTCAAATTTTGTCCTAGCCCCAAGCACCCATTGAAGCAGGCAGGCTATGGCGGATCAGCACCCAATTGGCCCGGGGCTGCCCAGCTTGAGGCGGTAGCTGATCAGTGACACCTGTAGGTGTCTCCCACCGTCAGAGGCAACGCGTGGCGCCCCATGTCTATGCCAACTGATTCCGAGACCGGTTAAGACTAGGGATGGAGTTATTGCCTCTCCATAGCACAAAGCCTGGGCTAAAATAAAGAAACCATGTGTTTGCCCATTGCAGCATGATCCTTCTCTCAGCTGCCTAGTTCACTCCAGAGGAAAGTTAACACCTTTACATCTGGAACAAGACAAGCTGCAGAAGCTGCCGGATCGCAAAGCAATGCTCTAACTGTCCGCCTGTCGGAGCTTCGATCCTAGACCAGCTGCCAACCAAGGCTTAGGGCCTGGTCTGCCCTGCCATGACTTATTTTGTCTTTGGGTTGCATTTCCTCGCACCAGGATAAGGCTAGTACCCTCCCAATTGCGCTCTTCCGCCCGAAGCCGTTGGCACAATGTGGGGTGTCGGGTTTGGTAAGCGCCGCCCAACATTCGGCGATGACAGAAAGCAGGTAGTAACCGTCTACTGTTATACGGTAGCTCAGTCATATCTGACTAAGAACTGACCTGGTTAACAGGTTCAGATAAAAGGTAACGTTATTGTTAAAACTAGGTCGCTGTTACCTTCACCACAGAGCCGGATAAAAGGTGCAGATAAAAGGTAACGTTATTGTTAAAACTAGGTCACTGTTACCTTCGTCACAGAGCCGGGTAAAAGGTGCAGATAAAAGGTAACGTTATTGTTAACACTAGGTCACTGTTACCTTCACCACAGAGCCGGTTAATAGGTGGAGATAAAAGGTAACGTTATTGTTAAAACTAGGTCACTGTTACCTTCGCCACAGAGCCGGCTAAAAGGTGCAGATAAAAGGTAACATTATTGTTAAAACTAGGCCACTGTTACCTTCACCACAGAGCCGGCTAAAAGGTGCAGATAAAAGGTAACATTATTGTTAAACTTGCGCACTGTTACCTTCGCCACAGAGCTGGTGAAAAGGTGCAGATAAAAGGTAACGTTATTGTTAAAACTTGGTCAAGGTAACCTTCACCACAGAGCTGGTTAACAGGTGCAGATAAAAGGTAACTTTATTGTTAAAACTAGTCACTGTTACCTTCACCACAGAGCTGGCTAAAAGGTGCAGATAAAAGGTAAAATTATTGTTAAAACTAGGTCACTGTTACCTTCACCACAGAGCTGGTGAAAAGGTGCAGATAAAGGTAACGTTATTGTTAAAACTAGGCCACTGTTACCTTCATCACAGAGCCGGCTAAAAGATGCAGATAAAAGGTAACGTTATAGTTAAAACTAGGCCACTGTTACCTTCACCACAGAGCCGGCTAAAAGGTGCAGATAAAAGCTAACGTTATTGTTAAAACTAGGTCACTGTTACCTTCGCCACAGAGCCGGTTAACATGTGCAGATAAAAAGTCACGTTATTGTTAAAACTAGATCACTGTTACCTTCGCCACAGAGCCGGTTAACAAGTGCAGATAAAAGGTAACGTTATTGTTTAAAACTAGGTCACTGTTACCTTCGCCACAGAGCCGATTAACAGGTGCAGATAAAAGGTAACGTTATTGTTAAAACTAGGTCACTGTTACCTTCGCCACAGAGCCGGTTAACAGGTGCAGGATAAAAGGTAACGTTATTGTTAAAACTAGGTCACTGTTACCTTCGCCACAGAGCCGGTGAAAAGGTGCAGATAAAAGGTAACGTTATTGTTAAAACTAGGTCACTGTTACCTTCGCCACAGAGCTGGTGAAAGGTGCAGATAAAAAGGTAACGTTATTGTTATAACTAGGTCACTGGTACCTTCGCCACAGAGCCAGCTAAAAGGTACAGATAAAAGGTAACATTATTGTTAAAATTTGGTCACTGTTACTTTCGACACAGAGCCGGCTAAAGGTGCAGATAAAAGGTAACGTTATTGTTAAAACTTGAACACTGTTATCTTCGCCACAGAGCCTATTAAAAGGTGCAGATAAGAGGTAACGTTATTGTTAAAACTTGGTCACTGTTACCTACGTCACATAGCCGGTTAAAAGCTGCAGATAAAAGATAACATTATTGTTAAAAATTGGTTGCTGTTACCTTCACCACAGATCCGGTTAAAAGGTGCAGATAAAAGGTAACATTATTGTTAAAACTAGGTCACTGTTACCTTCACCACAGAGCCGGCTAAAAGGTGCAGATAAAAGGTAACGTTACTGTTTAAAACTATGGTCACTGGTCACGGTTTACCTTCGCCACAGAGCCGGCTAAAAGGTGCAGATAAAAGGTAACGTAAATGTTAAAACTTGATCGCTGTCACCTTCGTCTACTCATTCTTCTTCTCCCTTCTACTTTTTCTTCTACTGATCCTTTCGCTGACCTGTCGTTGCGGTGCTCTTGGGGTCCACAAGCATTAGGGGGTTTCGAATTTTAACAAAATTGACCCGGCTCCCATGTAGAGCCAGCCTAACATTGGTACAAGGAAATGTCTGAGAGTAAATGTCGTTTGGTCTGTAAAAAATATGGACCCAGCACCATATGCCCAGTGCAACTAGGCATGTAATAGAGTCCTGTACTTAACTTCCCCTTTTGATTTTTAATTTAACTCCTCTTTCTTGCCCTTCTCATTCGTCTACCCAGCATTCTAATCCTGGTTATTCTACGGGTGTTTGTAAAGTCTCACTACACTTTGTATTAGAACAGTTGTGAAAAATGAAATACATTATGTTATGCAATCAAAAAATGTATTCCACGGTCCACCGTGAAGCAATATGTAGCGAATGGATGTCGTAGTAATTTTTGCACTCCAAACAGAATGGTGTTTTGAAATTTTCAAATTTGTTCTGCATACAAACTGTAGTGAGACTTAACAAACACCCGGTATATCTGTTGTTGCAGTCAATCCTCAGAAGCAACCTATGTACACGACCTACTGCTCTTCTAGACTCCATCAAAAGGCAGAACAAGCCGCAATTCTTTTGAAAATGACAGAGGCGCCAGTCTGATGGGACAGCTACGCCGCGGCAAACGGGAGGAAAAAGCAAGCGGGTGTTATGTGTGAAATATAGAGGTGATCAAACGAATGGTGGCTGTAACGTCTGTGTTTCAGTGCACATGAAAGGCAATACAAGTTTCAGAATTGTGCTTTCAGTCAATGAGAAAATTTGACAAATATAGACAGACGGACGAATGGACTGACAAACAAACAGATGAACAAACTGACATACAGACAGATTGACGCATATACGGACACACACACACACACACACACACATATATATATATATATATATTATATATATATATATATATATATATATATATATATATATATATAGAGAGAGAGAGAGAGAGAGGAGAGAGAGAGAGACACAGACAGACAGACTGACAGACAGACAGATAGACAGACCGAAGGGTGGGTGGGTGGGTTGATGGATGGGTGGGTGGGTGGGTGGGTGGGTGGGTGGGTTGATGGACGGGTGGGTGGGTGGGTGGGTTGATGGATGGGTGGGTGGGTGGGTAGTTAGACAGACAGACAGACAGACAGACAGACAGACAGAACGACCGAGCGGGCGGGCCGGACGGACAGACAGACAGACTAATCCATCTGTTCGTCCGAACATATATATCTGTCTATCTATCTGTTTGCCTTTAGGAAAATAAGTGAATGTCAACAATGATTAATTAAACTTGTCACTTGACACCAGTGGTCTTGATTATTCGCTAGGAAAAGTTGTGTTGTTTTTTGCAATGTTGTGTCTGAAAAACAATCGGCACAGAAAAGAGATTATTATGAGGTGGTTATTCTTTCTTTCCTGCGATGTTCTGTTTGATATGCTTATCTGAGGTAGTCAGGGAAACAGTTCTTGTCTCCTGAACACATTGTACAATAAAGTTAGATGTATTCGCTTTACATGGTACTCTTTATATATGATCCTGTATACCCTTTATACATATCCTTTGTATCCTTTACAGACAAACTCCATCATTGATTTGGCTGTTTGTGATTTCTTGGCAAGTTAACGTTCAGTAGTTTACCATTGCTCTCTGAACCATCGGAACTTATCCCATTGTATGAAAATCAACACAAGGCGGTCTGCTTCCAATAGCCCGCAGCTGTGCTTTGAACACGGTGACCGTAATCCCTTCGAACAGAGCCGGCAGTAACGGACTGGGTCTAGAACAGTGGTTCTCAACCTTTTTTTGGCCCGTGCCCCCCTTCACCGTATATTCAGAACGTCTTCCCACCCCCCTCTTTCATATTTCCTATCTAAAAATCCCCCACCCCTACACAGTATATGTAAAATTGGAAGGTAAATTTAATACCATATACTAAAACAAGTCTAGACATCCACATAAAACATGATTTGTGGGTCTACTTACTTTATAAAATGAATTTTAGAAGGATGAGACGTACATAACTGTAAAGTATGAAGGAAAAAACAATATCAAGTAATCGGTTCTTGTATTAACGCGATCTTGAAATGGTCTTCACACCCCCCCCCCCTTGGAAATCCCTAAAATTCCCACCTGGAGGGGGGGGGGGAAATTCCCCACCGGTTGAGAACCACTGGTCTAGAAGTTTGTGTTGCCAGGAGACACAGCTGCTACAAGGACATCAACAGTGTTAACATATTGACTCATGTATAAGGGAGCCCACTTCATTAGGCGAGCGTATAAGTACTCCCGACCGGCCTTGTAGGCCAGCGTATAAGTACTCCCGACCGGCCTTGTAGGCGAGCGTTATAAGTACTCCAGACCGGCCTTGTAGGCCAGCGTATAAGTACTACCGACCGGCCTTGTAGGCGAGCGTATAAGTGCTCTCGTGACAGGCCTGTAGGCGAGCGTATAAGTACTCTCGTGACAGGCCTGTAGGCGAGCGTATAAGTACTCCCGACCGGCCTTGTAGGCGAGCGTATAAGTACTCTCGTGACAGGCCTGTAGGCGAGCGTATAAGTACTCTCGTGACAGGCCTGTAGGCGAGCGTTATAAGTACTCCCGACCGGCCTTGTAGGCCAGCGTATAAGTACTCCCGACCGGCCTTGTAGGCGAGCGTATAAGTACTCTCGTGACAGGCCTGTAAGCGAGCGTATAAGTACTCTCGTGACAGGCATGTAGGCGAGCGTATAAGTACTCCCGACCGGCCTTGTAGGCGAGCGTTATAAGTACTCCCGACCGGCCTTGTAGGCGAGCGTATAAGTACTCCCGGCCGGCCTTGTAGGCGAGCGTATAAGTACTCTCGTGACAGGCCTGTAGGCGAGCGTATAAGTACTCTCGTGACAGGCCTGTAGGCGAGCGTATAAGTACTCTCGTGACAGGCCTGTAGGCGAGCGTATAAGTACTCCCGACCGGCCTTGTAGGCAAGCGTATAAGTACTCTCGTGACAGGCCTGTAGGCGAGCGTATAAGTACTCCCGACCGGCCTTGTAGGCGAGCGTATAAGTACTCTCTTGACAGGCCTGTAGGCGAGCGTATAAGTACTCCCGACCGGCCTTGTAGGCGAGCGGTATAAATACTCTCGTGACATGCCTGTAGGCGAGCGTATAAGTACTCTCGTGGCCGGCCTTGTAGGCGAGCGTATAAGTACTCTCGTGACAGGCCTGTAGGCGAGCGTATAAGTACTCCCGACCGGCCTTGTAGGCGAGCGTATAAGTACTCTCGTGACAGGCCTGTAGGCGAGCGTATAAGTACTCTCGTGACCGGCCTTGTAGGCGAGCGTATAAGTACTCTCGTGACAGGCCTGTAGGCGAGCGTATAAGTACTCTCGTGACCGGCCTTGTAGGCGAGCGTATAAGTACTCTCGTGACCGGCCTTGTAGGCGAGCGTATAGGTACTCTCGTGACAGGCCTGTACGCGAGCGTATAAGTACTCCCGACCGGCCTTGTAGGCGAGCGTATAAGTACTCTCGTGACAGGCCTGTAGGCGAGCGTATAAGTACTCTCGTGACCGGCCTTGTAGGCGAGCGTATAAGTACTCTCGTGACAGGCCTGTAGGCGAGCGTATAAAGTACTCCCGACCGGCCTTGTAGGCGAGCGTATAAGTACTCTCGTGACAGGTCTGTAGGCGAGCGTATAAGTACTCCCGACCGGCCTTGTAGGCGAGCGTATAAGTACTCTCGTGATAGGCCTGTAGGCGAGCGAATTACTCCCGTGACCGGCCTTGCAGGCGACTTGTATAAGTACTCCCGTGACCGGCCTTGTAGGCGAGCGTATAAGTACTCCAGTGACCGGCATGGTAAGCGAGCGTAAAAGTACTCCCATGACCACTCCACACAATGCACGAGGAGAGAAGTGGGGAGGGAAACTACAGTGGCTACCTCGACAAACAATGAAGACATGGATCCGTAGAGCTTGTCGCTTATCATATAGTACATTGGCTCTAATGACAACGCTTGTTACGTATCCTACCACTTCTAGACTCTAGCTGCAATGCCTGCTAATTATCCTAACAGTTACTTGGGCAAAACATAAGGTTTGTTACTTTTACCAGATATTTACGTCTCTGTTCTTTTCCCTTCAGTCTTGCCAGTTGTCACCACTTCTTTAATTTATTTTTTTGTCATAGCGTGCACAAAAATGTGTGAGTCTACGTTAAATTTCTCTAATCAGTTTACGGTTTTCATTACAACAAATTGGCAAATTAGATCATATCAAGCAAGAAATGAGAAGCCTGAATATTAACATTTTAGGTATATGTGAGACCATATGGAAAGGAATGGCCACTGATAACATCCGAGGAATATAAAATAATCAATTATGGTGGAGAAAAAACGATGCGAGGGGTAGTACTTATAAAACGATCGAACGAACGAAACGAGCGAACAATCTTTATTTTCAAAGGGTCAAAAATTGGGCACGCAGGCCCGTCTGACATTCTGCTCTTCTTCTTTCTTTCCTCTCATACATTCTTTCATTCAACATCACTCATGAAGCAAATCTTTGACAACAAAGAACAATGAGCATTAAAACGCATAAAAATTAATCATAAATACATGACTCACTGAGGCAATGTTTAACATGGGCATTATAAATACCCAAGGAAGGTGTAACCTGCCATACATATGGGAATATTTTTTGGCTAGCTGTCGTTTGAGATAATTTATCCTTATTATTGTCTTTTATTTATGGGGGACTGTAGTCTATATTGAGGTAGTGTTCAAAATGAATCGTTCTGGAGATATCAAAATCTCCCAAAATAAGCATTTCACTAACAAAATCCAAGGAAACTGAATTAAAACAATACAATAGCCATAATACTAAAATTAAATATATGTATACAGAAGCTGAAGCACAAAGATACGACAAAGGAAAGCACAATTAGTTTATTTGTCGCTGGAACCTGTGGTATAAAAACATGGGCAAGAAATGCAAAGTGAGAATATTTGTCTCTTTAAACTTGAAACACAATAATGTATCCAAGAAAAGCTAAGTGAATATATTTGTTTATTAGAACCTGAAGTACAAAAATATCCCCGAGGGAATGAAAGTAAATATATGTAAACAAGAAAACCGAAGTCTGACAAGAACCGGATAATATCAATAAATTATAGCATAAGATTACACATAGGACAGAATTTTAAAAAAAGGCAGCTGAAGAAAATGTATTCGCAACTGACTCACTGAAAAACTAAACACATTCCAATGAATAAAGAGGCAAGAAGAAGAAACAGAAGAAGAGGAGGAGGAGGAGGTGGATGAGTTATTCATAATTCTCTTCTTCAAAGAAGAATAACGAACGAAAGGACTTTATTTTTAAGGGTCACAGATGGAGCACACAGTTCCCGTCTTACGTTTACCCCTTCCAAACACTCATCTTTCGCACATCAGGTATCTGCCATGAATGTTACAATTACATTGACAAAATAAAAGAAATAAGTACGTACATATATACGTACCTACCAACCAACCTGCCTGCCTGCCATGCATGCATACATACATGTGTGTGTGTGTGTGTGTCTGTCTGTCTGTCTGTCTGTCTGAGTGTCTGTCTGTCTGTCTGTCTGTATGGACGGACGGACGGACGGACGGATGTATATATATCTTGCTGCCTGCCTGCCTGCCTGCCTGCCTGCCTACGCACGCACGTACGAAGAAGAAGAAGAAGAAGAAGAAGAAGAAGAAGAAGAAGAAGAAGAAGAAGAAGAAGAAGAAGAAGAAGAAGAAGAAGAAGAAGAAGTAGGAGGAGGAGGAGGAGAGAAGGAGGAGGAGAGGAGGAGGAGGAGGAGGCGGAAGTGGAGGAGGAGGAGAGGGAGAAGAAGAAGAAAAGCTCATAGTTAAAACATTACTGCACGTACGAAGAAGAGAAGAAGAAGAAGAAGAAGAAGAAGAAGAAGAAGAAGAAGAAGAAGAAGACGAAGAAGAAGAAGAAGAAGAAGAAGCGGAATAATTAATGCTACTGTTAAGACTAAAAATGCACTGTGGTCAAAAAGTAGTACTGAAATTATACCACGTACTTGCTACAGTGAAGAAAAGACAACTGGCCTCTCATCTCATATGTCAGGACATAAATTATCTGAAGACTTCGCGCACTTGACATTACAACGGCACTTTCCTGCCATGGGACTACTTTTCACTTTCTGTTTACAACGTTCATCAAATCAGTATAATGTGTAAATGACGTTGCTAAAAGTTCGTCATTATTTACGTTCGTCATATTAATTTCCCCTCCACGTAAGACGTTGACATGTCATTGTGACATATAAGCCTACAAATTTTTTTAAATGTGTCAGTTTATGGAACTATCAGATATAAGATTGTCAATGTCTATGAATGTCACATGAAAATTAAAGGTTAAATTCAGTACTGTTTTAACTATGAGCTTTTCTTCTTCTTCTCCCTCACCTCCTCCTCCACTTCCTCCTCCTCCTCCTCTCCTCCTTCTCTCCTCCTCCTCCTCCTTCTCCTCCTCCTTCTTCTTCTTCTTCTTCTTCTTCTTCTTCTTCTTCTTCTTCTTCTTCTTCTTCTTCTTCTTCTTCTTCTTCTTCTTCTTCTTCTTCTTCTTCTTCCTCCCTCCTCCTCCTCCTCCTCTCCACTTTCTTTTCTCCTCCTCATCTCCTCTTTCTCCTCCTCCTCCATCTCCTCCTCCCCCTCCACCCTTTTCTTCTTCCACTGCTGCTGCTGATGCTGCTGCTGCTGCTTGCTGCTACTACTACTACTACTACTACTACTTTTATTTCTACTACTTCAACTTCTTCTCATCGTGTTCGTCTCCCCTCGCTCTCCTTCTACGTCTGTTCGTTCGTCTCTTCTACACATTCCATCCGCTATCTTCCTCCAACCTTACTCTCTATCCTTGTATATTAACGTACATTCTGGTATATTTGCACACAACAAGCGTCTGAACATCTCGCTTCTTTGTCCATGCGTATTTCAAAATGTGGCTCTCCCTAATCTATCTATTGATACAATGTATTTTTATCTTTTCTCTTAATGACGTTATATACAGCCACAACATGTTCATCTACCCGAATAATTACGTTTTCGTTTTCCATGTCTGCTCTGCAATCTTCTAAAACATCGACTTTGCTGCCATTGAACTTCCATGAATGTTTAATCATTTGTCTGTGAAATCACATGTCTTCGCTGTCAAGTAATATTCCTTTGCTTGATTAAATTGGCTCTATCTGTCATTTAAGATTTAATCTTGTTTATAGTTTCAGACAATCGGGTGCATTGCATACAGTGGCGGACTGGTCCGGTATCAGGTTGCCCGGTGGCAAATGGGATATGTGGGTCTCTAATGAAATGGACCCCTGTAAGCATTAGACACTATGGTTATCTTGTTCTGTGGTGGTATCATCCTTGCACTCCAGACAAGTCCATTGTTACTCAGATCCTTCCCAAATATATGCATCAGCGTCCGGCGGCTACCAGTGCCAGTTCTGTGAATATATAACCAATATTATTTAGATCCTGTCTGCTACTGATTCCATATCATCAATCAGGCGCTGTCTCCACAATGAGGTTGGCTGGCAATGAATCTCTGACACTGTCTCTTGCCTTGACTTGTACATTCTGTCAAACTTGCTGTTCGTCCATCTCTTGATTCTATATTTCCATGTGTATTATTAACTACCTTTGCTCGCTTGCTTTCAACCTTACCTTCCAGATCCCATAACGTGTTTTAAGTATTGATTTCATGTAAACATGTAATGTTTATCAATCGGATGTTGTTCCGTATATATATATATATATATATATATATATATATATATATATATATTAATCTATATATATATATATATATATATATATATATATATATATTATATATATATATATATATATATATATATATATATAAAGAAATATTTGGTCAATGCGTAAACACTTCTTATTTAGTAATTTATATTTGTAAGCCGGCTCGTGGCTAAGGAGTTACGGATGTAGTTCGAAATCCCGCAAACCGCGTTCGAAACATAGCTGCGGGGATTTAGCCACAGACTGCTTTTGCGTTGTTTTTTTTAACCGAAATGGTATGGTGACGGATAGCCATGGCAAACTACTGAACTTAAACTTGCCAATAGATCGTGAACAGCACATGTTGGGGTTGAATGCAACGTCCTGTAAAGGATATGCAACAACTTATCTTTTATTTGACGTATGCCAGCAGATATTTTTCTTTCCAAAGGATACGCCACATAATTTTTTTCTTCGCATATCCTTTACAGACTTCGCTGGTGAACACCAGCATTTTACCGCTGTCGTTGATTTCTTGGCACATTAAGCTCGGTAGTTTGGAATTGCTTTCTGAACTGCCGGCTCACTTACCCCGTAAGTTACCAACGCGGCGTGAACCGTTTCCAATTCTCGCGCGCTGTGCTATCCTGCGTGGATAAACGGGATACGGAGAAAGTCCGTGTACCCTAGGCCAGAGAGCCGGCGCCACATCATTAGTCATTGTAAATGTTTCGACAAAGGTCTCACAGCAACATAGTTAAAAGTTTGTTGCATATCATATACAGGACTTCGCAGGTCAACCCCAGCATTTCTGGCTGTTTGTGATTTCTGGCAAGTTTACGTTCAGTAGGTTTGCCATTGATTTCTGAACGACAGGCACTAATACCCTTGTATGGAAACCAACGCAAGGCGGTCTTCTTCCAAATATCCCGCAGCTGTGTTTTGAAACGCAGTATGCAGGATTACGAATTGCATTCGTAAACCCCTCGCCAGACCGCAGGCACAGCAATAGAGGCATCACTAACTTGTGGTATGTCACAAATATTACTACGGCCATCCACTATATGTGTAGTAATTGGCACTCATATCAAGAGGACAAGTCAATACCTGTAAATTCATTGTTCATGCTGTCTTAATACTTTTATGGGTTTTCCTACAATTGATATGTGTGATGCAAAAGCAAAGTGATATTTATGTGTGATACAAAAGTAAAGTGATATTTATGTGTAATCCAAATTTATAGTATGTGTATAACTAACGTACAGTTTGTGTGTACAAAAGATAATTATATATATATATATATATATATATATATATATATATATATATATATATATATATATATATATATATATATATATATATATATATATATAATTTTGTTTTGTGTAGCAAAAATAAAGTGATATTTTTTATATACTAGAAAAATAAAGGGTATTCATGTGTGTAACAAAAGTAAAGTGATATGTATGTGTGATGCAAACTTAAAGTGATATTTATGTTTAATACACATTTAAAGTAACGCGTATGTGTGTAACAAACGTACGGTTATATGTATGTGTGTTACAAAAGTAAAATCTCGTAATATGTTTGTGTAGCGAAAGTATAGTGATATTTATTTGCATTACAACAAGTAGAGGGCATGCATGTATGGTACAAAAGTACAGTTATATTTATGTGTGTTACACATCTACGAATTCTTCTTGTTCTTGTTCTTGGCAGATACAATTTTGCTAAATGCTATTTCAATACCCTCAAGGGCTTCGCAGCAAAGCGACATTTCTGTATGTTACAAAATTAAAGTGATAATAGTTTATTTATACAATTAAAGTGATATGTCTGAATGTTACAAAATTTGTTAACAAATTAACATTATATTGTTAGAGTTTACACATTTGACTTTATATTTCTGTATGTAAAAATTACAGTGGCATTTCTTTTACAAAATGTAAGTGATATTTGTGTATGTTACCAAATTTGTTATCAAATAATAGTTATATTTTTGTATGCTACAAACTTAACGTTATATTCCTGTTTCTTACACAAGTTATTTATGTATGCTGCAAAATTGAAGTGATAGTTCTGTTTGTTACAAAATTAATGTGATATTTCTGTATGTTACAAGGAGATTCTCGTGAGCCTTTACACAGCAAAGAAAACCATGTCAACTGCCATGTTTCTTGATATTAGAAATGTGTCATTCTACACGGATGCGTATTTTTTGTTTGACAACGGCCGTTTCTAGATGATTTATGAGATTTTAGCTTCTTCTTTAACTTGCTGGAGGCTATGGGAAATGCCACATTGACCACAGTTACTTGGAAGAGAAACTTGCAACAACATGTCTTAGAATTGGAGGGCTGGTTTATATGCACCAGAGTCTGTGTGAATGCCTGTGTGAATGCGCTCGTGTGTGAATTACGCTGCCGTATTATGCAAGAGAACTGCACTAGCGTACTGGCTAGACCAGTGGTTCTCAACCTTTTTGGCCCGTGCCCCCCTTCACCATATTTTCAGAACGTCATTCCCTCCTTCCCTGGGAATTCCCCACCGGTTGAGAACCACTGGGCTAGACTCTATGGTCCCGTATACGATGGTCTTGGGTTCGATTTTCTTCTTCGACACATCAGGGCGGTTTCGAATATTGTTATAAGTGACCTGGTTCACAGGTCGACCCAGTCTAAAATGGGTCTCAGGAAATATCTTGGGAAGTAAAGTCGGCCGGCGAGAAGCGACCACATCAGCCACTTAGAGTCGTGTGGTCTATATAAATGTGGGTCTAGACTCTAATTGCTTAATGCGCCCTATGTGTGTAAAAGTCGCCTTACTGACCGTGTCTATTACACAAGCTGGGCAGCTGCAGTAGCACAGCGTCTGACACGCTTGCCTGCCAGCTCGATAGTCATCTGTTCCAATCCTCATCCAGGCAGGATTTTTTTTTTCTTTTTCTTTTTTTTTTCCCCTCATTGAACATGGGTTCCTTGGTTGAATTAAACTAAATTGGTACCATGAAATACCGATTACATATCTATCGAGTACAGGTTGATTTATACAAGTGGAAGTGCTTGAACGTTATACTTACCACGCCTCAAGGTGTTTGAAACTTATTCTCACTTTTAACACTACGTCAGCTTAGTTGCTTACCACATCTGACGTCTTTAGTAATTTACCTGGGTAGGACTTCCATAATTTAACCTGTCAACAGCTTGGACACCCAAGACAATAGATTTCTACCCCTTTAAGATCGAAAATACTGACTTCGGTGAAACAGCCATGAGCTACGCTGCCCCCGACATGGCACTAGGGGTCAGATCTGCATTAAATCCTCGACCGCTAGTAGCTGCAAAGATGATTATATATATATTATATACATATATATATATATATATATAATAATATATATATATATATACTATATATATATATATATATATATATATATATGTAAGGTGGTTTGTAAAGTCTCACTACACTTTATATGTGGAACAAATTTGAAAAATGTGCTTTCTTTCGTGATAACACCATTCGTTTGGTGTGCACAAATTACTTCAGCAGACGACAGCCATTCGATGCATATTGCCTTCACGATGGACCGTGGAGCACATTTTGATGACATCATGTTCTTCTTTTTTTTCAAATTGGTTACATGCAAGTGTATTGAGACTTCACAAACAACCGGTATACATATAGATATATATAATTGTACATGACCCTTGTAGGACGTCGATCAACCCCAATCCCGGGTTGATTTATTAGGCCATTTCAAGTAACTGATGCAAAGAACGACCCTGCTATCCAGCGCATTCACCTTCGCTGTCACGCTGACACTATAAATATTGAAAATGTGGGTCCGACTCCTACTCGTGGTTCCAGGAATCACGCTCACGTCCATTACTGAAACTTCTGAACCACTTCACGGAAGTTCGATGATTGTGAGCATGTGTTCTTCAGATATTCTAGAATTCCTATTTTTTTTCTTCTTATTGACGCATTGTTTTGTGAAAATTGTGTATTTTCAATTTAAATGTATTTATGTTCAACAAGGATTGATTTTTAATGGTTTGTGAAATTGTGCACGAATCGCATTCGTATACGCTACACGTAAGATTGAGGCTTTCTTAATGGACGAGTATTTAAATTTGATTCATTTCCTTATGTTTTCCATATGCACATATACATTCTCTTGGTCTATCCCACCCCTTTTTCACTTTCTCTCTCTTCTCCCCTCTCTCTCTCTCTCTCTCTCTCTCTCTCTCTCTTATTTTTTTTTTTTTTCTCTTTTGGACGGTACCACACCCAGGGTAGGTGGGAAAACACCTTGCCTCTCTAGTTGGCTTGATATTTTCCTGGCAATTACCTTCTCCAGCAGCTTGCCTATTGTATTCTGCATGGTTATAATTCGATATCCCTGAATTTTCTTGTCTAAAATAAGACGTGACAAGCGCAGAACGTTTCAGGGCAGGAAGAAAAGGAAAAAAAGCTGGGAGCTGCCACCGTGGTGGAGTTTCGAGGTGGAGAAGGCTTGGGTGGATAAGCGTAGTGCTGTAAGGAGATGGCAAAATGCCAAGAAGAACAGAGCTGGTCATCCTAGTTCCTGCTTGCACTTAGAAAGAGAGATGCACACAAAAGTAAGCTATTTCAAAAAACTGGTCACGGTGGTTAAAAGCGAAAAATGGGCAGAGGTGTGTCAAAGAGTAAGCACAGACAAGTCACTGAAATTGTTCTGGCGACTACATAAAAGCATGAGTGGTGTAGTCAAGAATAAGAGCATTTCTGACTTCCAAGGTGCTGACCTCATCTGGCAGAGGACTGACGAGGACAAGGGCAAAGCCCTCTTTGAACGCTACCTTGAGCAGAGCAACCAGACAGACATGGGAGGCCGGAATCTGGCCAAGGAGGTCACCTCAGACAGATGCAAGGCCCAGGACACTTCGGATGAAGACACAGTGACAGTGAAAGAAATCAAGGCTGTGCTTCGACGATCAAAAAACAGTGCTCCAGGTCCTGATGGCATAAGATACGACGACATAAATAGGTGTACCGACAATGAGCTAGAGAAACTAGCAGACATGTACAACAACAGTATAGGGAGTGCTAGCATCAAGGAGGAATGGTTACACAGCTATCTGATTCCCTTGCCGAAGCCTGACAAAGACCACAAGAAAATTCAGGGATATCGAATTATAACCATGCAGAATACAATAGGCAAGCTGCTGGAGAAGGTAATTGCCAGGAAAATATCAAGCCAACTAGAGAGGCAAGGTGTTTTCCCACCTACCCTGGGTGGGTACCGTCCAAAAAGAGAAACCTGGACCAATGCAGCAGTCTTTGCCCACGATGTCTATGAAGGTTTCCACTCAGGCACTGAAACCGTTGCTGCAGCGATTGATCTTGAGGACGCATACAACAGAGTACCATTGGATTTTTTAATGTTTCAGCTTCTTGAACTAAACGTAAGTCCATTCCTCCTTAGTTGGATCGCTGCAGCTCTCTTCCA
This sequence comes from Cepaea nemoralis, assembly GCA_014155875.1. Lineage (NCBI taxonomy): Eukaryota > Metazoa > Mollusca > Gastropoda > Stylommatophora > Helicidae > Cepaea > Cepaea nemoralis. The sequence goes on from JACEFZ010005091.1 coordinate 247,784, forward strand.
ACGGAAAGTAGTTTTTGATGTGGCAGTTGGACTTCGGAACCAACAACAATATATCCTGGCCTACCACAGGGATCACCATTATCTCCGGTACTGTTCAACGCCTACACAGTGAGAATCACCAGTGAGCAGATCACTGGACCTGGCAGGACATTGTCATATGCCGATGATGTTTTAGTGTATCGTCAGGGTAAGGATAGAGAGGAGGTTGCTGTGGAACTACAAACCGAACTCAATCGCATAAGTACTTGGTGTGATGAAGCTGGGGCAATGGTCAACCCAACTAAGGCAACAGTGACCTGGTTCTCGTTGAATAATCATATTGTCAACAATCCAACACCAACTGTAATGCTGTGTTCAGAGACGGTGGAAAGAACGCAGGCAATGAATTACCTGGGGATACGGTTTGATCGAAGCCTTGCTTATAATGTGCACATAGACCAGGTGATAACAAAGGCCAAGCGGGGTTTGGCAGCGATGCGGGTGATGGCGGCAGTAAACTGTGAGCAGCGCCATCTATGTCTTCTGTACGAAGGGCTGGTCATGTCTGTTTTGGAGTATGCAATGGCAATCCTGACTGTCAGCCATAAGCAGATAGAAAGGATGGAAAGGATACAGAATGAAGCTATGCGCATTATTCTTGGATGTACAAGAGATACAGCATGCAGGGCGATGCGCTACCTTCTTGATTTTCCAACCATTGAAGAGAGAATGCAAGTTTGCAGGGCACGTGCCTACCTCAGAATTAACGCAAACACACAGCATCCACTGCATAGTGAAATTAGGAAGGTGAAGGGCAGCAGGTTAAAAAGAGGACGGTCGTGGATGGGTCAAGCCGAGGACATTCTTCAACAGGTGTGTTCACTTGAGGACTTAGAACCTGGCGAGGAGTGGGTGCAAGTGCCAACAGACTTCTGCACATCCTTTTCAGTTTGCATCCAACTAGATAGAAAATGCAGACAAGAAAATCCGGCTGCTGTTGAGGCTGAAGTACAAGCGTTGATTTTCGAGAATTCGCTAGACAGTGACGCGGTCATCTACACAGATGGGTCGGGTCGTCCGACATGTGAGAAGCTCATGGGCCTTTACAGCTCGGGCCGGAGGGAGAATTGTGAAGGAGGACTCTGGTGCTTTCACTGAAACCACAAGTAGCCTGACCATGGAAGTCATGGCAGTAAGTAAAGCAATAACATGGCTCGAGACACAGACATTCACTAGGGCTTGTTTCCTTAGCGACTCAATGAACATGATCAAGAGGATAGAGGAGGGGTCGATTCGAAGAGAATGGTTGCTGCCTCTGAAGCGGTCTCGGCTGGCAAAGATTAGTTTCATCTTCGTGCCAGGGCATGCGGGAGTACAAGGAAATGAGCGGGCTGACAAGCTCGCAGGTGAGGCTACTGTTGAGGGCGGACGCGCCATGGACCAGGCTGACATTCTGAATGCTCTACGAGAAGTGAGACTTTTGCAAGAACCAAGTGATGACTGTGAATCTACAACAATGGCCAGACTGCGAGAGCAGCAAATTAAAAGAGGGGTGGCCAAACAAGAACACTACGCAGGAAGCCAAAGAAGATTGATAAACCAACACAGAACTGGCGTCGTTAGCCGCTACACGCTGCGGGATTTGCTGAGGAGGGGATCCGAGCACTTATGGACTGAATGGTCCGATGTGCAACGAGGATGATCTGTCGACTAACTAACTAACTAACTAACTCTCTCTCTCTCTCTCTGTGCATCTCTCTCTCTCACTCTCGCTGTTTCACTCTGTCTATCTCTCCGTGTTTCTTTCCACCTATCTCTGTGTGTGTCGATCTCTCTGAGTCTCTCTCTCTCTCTCTCTCTCTCTCTCTCTCTCTCTCCCTCTTACTCCCTGTACCTGTATATGCATGTGTATATCTCTATGTGTGTCTATATATGTCTCGTACTCTATTTGTCTTTATATGTGTGTGTGTGTGTTAATGAGGGTGCATGTGTGTTTAGTTTACACCAGTTCATTAAGCAACAGTTAATAAGCACTAATAAAGGCGGAAACGTACAAATTTAAAAAAAAAAAAAGACAACAACAAAAAACTGTAAAACACAAACAGTGAACCCGTGGACATGTGGTTCTAGCCCCACGTGTGTAAAGACCAACCATCATTCAAAGGACATCCACCTGAGACAAATTACACTCCAAACCGCAGATTAAAATAACCGAAGCAGGAATTCACGTATACTTGAAAACGAAATTAAACGACACAATTATTGATCATAACAATAAGGAGAACCGTCTGGAGCATGTTTTATCTTAAAGAACACTTCAACTTAAACCGCATCTCCTAAACTCCCTTATCTCTCTTTATAGATTAGAGTCTCTGGATGTCACATCAGAAGCTTATCTTTGAAACGTCGAATCGATTAACAAATGCTCTTAACACAGCAGAAGCCAAACATTCTTTGCAGCTGGCCCAATGATCAGATATAAAATCACCACGATATCTTTCTTCTCCATCTGTGAAAGAACCGTTGTCTCCGTGCAACAAACCGCCAGATGGAAACATTCGTCCCATAAACCACACACCGATGCCTTCGTTGTCTTCCTGATCTGTTCGTCGACATTCCAAGATTCATTGTCACAGAGTCTGACAGTAGTTTACAACTTGTAAGTCATGTTTTAGTCCGATACAACTGAGCTACCATATGACAGTAGACCGTACTGCCTGATTTCCGTTAACGTCGAATATTGGGCGGCACTCACCAAACCTGAAACCCCACATTGTGCCAACCGCTTCGGGGGATGAGCGCTCATGGGACAAACCTTATCCTGGTTTGAGGAAAGGCAACCTAAAGATTAAATTTCATGGCTGGGCAAAACCAGGCCCTAAGCTTTGATCAGCAACTGGTCTAGGGTCGAAATTCTGACAGGTGGACAGTTAGAGAATTGCTTTCCTGATCCGGCAGCTTTTGCATCTTGTCTTGTTCCAGATCGACTGGTATTAGCTTTCCTCTGCAGTAAACAAGGCAGGCCTAGAGAGGTTCCATGCTGCACGGGCAACACATGGTCTCTAGAATTTAGCCCAGGCTTTGTGTTGCGGAGAGGTTTTTTGTCTTGTTTTGTTTTGAAACCAAGGTTTAAAAAAAACACTATCGTCTATCAAGACTGCATGGTGCCATTACAGTACAATACAGTAGCAGATGTAAACTCAGAGATGCCCTTAATTTATAACAGTCGATTAAAATTCAGATTAACAGTTCCAAAACAAAATCCTCTCAACATTTAAAAGTGAATTGTCTTTGATTTTTGTTATTACTTATGTATACTTATGCATTACATTGAAAAATGACACGGAAATACAAGAACATTTTAACATAGAACTAAACAAGAGATATATGATATATTGTCTGATCTAGATATCCTTTTTCAAGATGTGGATGATCAATGGGAAATTATGAAGAATTCAAACTGTTTGGCTGCAGAAACAACTATTCCAAAATTAAAGAACAGGGTCGTCATAAATGGATTCTTCTTCTTCTTCTTCTTCTTCTTCTTCTTCTTCTTCTTCTTCTTCTTCTTCTTCTTCTTCTTCTTCTTCTTCTTCTTCTTCTTCTTCTTCTTCTTCTTCAGCATTCCGAGCCATTGAGGTTCTTTGCTGCAGATACAAGCCGTCTCCATTCGTCTCTCTGGTGGACCTTCTCTTGCCAGTCGTTGAAATGGATGACTGAAGAAATTGTACAACCAATGGGAACAAGAAGACACAACAAAAATAATCCTGACAAATATGAAGAGATTCATAGAAAAGTCAGATCATTGTGTAAGGAGGCCAAAGAAGCATGGCTCGAGAAAAATTTCATAGACATGGATAAACAACACAACAGTAAAAATACAAAATTAATGCACAAAAGAATTTAGGACCTTACTAAGAAAATAGCACGTACATTGGCTGGCACAAAGTACACATTGGCTGGCTCGGCAATGACAAGGCAGACGTGGTTGCGGCCTTGTGGGAGCACGTGTACACCTCGGAGGAGCAGATGGAGCACCATGGTCTGGTAAGAATGAGACAACGAGGTGTGACGAGGGGATCTGGCCGACGCTCGGCCCTCGGAGGAAAGGCGAGACGGACATATAATCAGATTGCTACTGGAACTATTAGTGTTGGAACTCTTCGCTGGCTGCTGAGGATGGAGACGGAGCGCTTATGGGAATTCCCAAATGCTGTGATGTCGGTTCCTAAATCAATCAATCAATCAATCAATAGCACGTACATCAAAGGCTAGATAAAACAAAAGATGGAAAAGTTCTAATAGAAAAAGATCATATATTACATGTATGGCCAGATTATGTGAGGCACCTTTATGGTAATACCAGATAAGAACAGTATGATATTCGAAATAATAAGGAAGGACCATCAATTTTGAAGATGGAGGTTCGGAATGCTCTTAACCATATAAAAATTGGCAAGACCCCCGTTCAGACAACATGACAACAGAACTGATCAATGCTTTAGAAGAATATTGAATAGACCAAGTCACCAGTCTGCTGAACACAATATATGATACTGGAGATATACCTCCTGAATTAAGTAATTCAATGTTTGTTGCAATCTCAAAGAAATCAGGAGCCTGGAACGTGATCACATCGAGCAATTAGTATAATGAGCCACATCACGAAGATTTTGCTAAGAATTATCAGACCAAGAGTTAGGAAGAAAATGATTTCTTTTCGCATATCCTGTTTACAGGACATCACTGTCACCACCAGCATTTTACCGCTGTTGTCGATTTCTTGGCAAGATAACGCTCATTAGTTTGCCATTGCTCTCTAGCGACCGGCTCACAAACCCACGTAAGTAACCAACGCGACGCGATAAACTACCGAATCTCGCGCAGCTGCGTGAATATACGGGATTACGGAGAAAGTCATTAACTCCTTAGCCAGGGAGACCGGCTTAGAAAAAAAATACAACCTGAAATAGGAGAGGAACAATGTGGGTTCGTAGAAGGCAAAGGTACAGTATAGGCTGTGTATATGCTGAGAACGTTAATTGAACGTTCTATAGATGTAAAAAAGACCTACATCTTTGCTTTATTAACTCCACAAAGGTTTTCGGTCAACATTATAAAGATGCTTGCAGATCTACAAATTGATGGGAAAGACATTGGGTCTTGTAGAAATCATGTATTGTAAGCAACAAGCTGTCATAAGGATTGTTAATGAAGTAACATCAATAACGTAGGATATGCGGATGATATAGTATTGACTGAGGAACGGCTGGCCGAGTGGCTAGAACGCCGGATTCTCCTTCCGGAGACCCGGGTTCAAATCCTCGGTAAGGCGTGGGATTTTTTTCTGTCGGGAGCACACAAAAAATCCTAACCTGCACAGTTCGCGGTGACTGCACTGGCTCAAAGACCCCCTGCCATACACCGCAGGTACTATGTTGGCAGTAAATGACAGTTTTTTGATAGATTGTATTGAATGCAGACAATGAGCAGGATCTGCAACATTTAGTAGATGTGTTTGTTGCACACAGTGAACAACCAGGGTTTGGTAGGATTAAATTGTAAGAAGACACAGATTAGTGTCGTCACTGTGATTGGCATCTTGCCGTCTTGACAGACGAAAGTATGTGGAATGAAATTTGGCCAAACTTCCATCGCACGATGCCTTGGCATGGATTCAGAGAACATGTGTGGCCCATGCAGCATGTTCCCTCTCTCGGCCCTGCCTTGTTTACTCCGGAGGAAAAGATAACCAGTACGTCTGGAACAATGCAGGCTGCAGACGGTGGTGGCTCATCATCAAACCTTCAAGCGGTAGGTGAGTCTCACCTCCAAGAGCAGGAGATGAGTGGCGGCCAGGCCCTCGTATCCGTGGGACTTGACTTAAAATCGTTCAGCCGCATCCCACAGCTAAGGGTCTTGAAATAAGTGTCTGGGCCTGTATGAGCGTGTACACCTCTCAATCGTAAGTGTCCTGACCAATGAAAGCGTGTACTACCGTCAGACTCCCTGCCTGACTCTGCGGATCCCGCGACCAGCGAGAATAGGCCCACCGGAGATGTTTGCTCGTCTATTGCGAACAAATCTCCTCGCCTGACACTGTGCGACCAGCGAGAATAGGCACTCCGGAGATAATGTTCGTCTGTTAGGACCGAATCTCCAGATAACTGAATAAGTAAAGAAACGATAAACTTGGAAGACGGAAATACCACAATGTAATATACAAGAAACTGGGAATGTTCTTAAACAAGTGAATCGGTACAATTATCTCAGAACAGTCATAACATCAGATGGGAGATGTTTGGAGAGATTAGAACAAGAATCGCCAGGGCAAAGGTAGCTTTTGCAAGATGAAAAACATACTAACCAATAAAAAAATGTCAACTGCAAAGAGAAAAATAGTGTTGAGATGCTACTGTGACATATTTTAATGTTTGCGCCTTAAAAAATTTAGACTCTATAATGAACACCACATTAATTGTTCACAATGGAAAACCAGGACCACGCCTATTTTCCAAAAGTAACAATTTTGCAAGATCTTGGAAATTTGGCGATGACAGAAGCTAAATATAAACCGTCTAGACAATGGGAGATTGATGGCGGCTTGAAAGGGACACCTCCCCCCCCCCCCCCCCCCCCCACCCTCGCCCAGTGAACATCTGCAGAGTTATACAAGCGGGCTGGGGAGAGAGCGAGTTAGAGACAATCCCATCGTAGATTGTTTCCGCACACAGTGTCACGGAGAATTTTACGCCTAAACCAAGGATTGGAAGGTAGATAACCTTACCCCCTCTACGCCAATTTCCAGAACATAACACTCCCTACCTCCAATCAGAGTGACGTCATGTTCGTGGGGCAATCTAGCGTTACCATTGGAAGCGGCAAGAGTACTACTTATTATCATAATATATGTTAATGAGGGAGCAACAATTGCCGGCAGAAAGTGTGTGTCCTGGCGCAGTCACCAGCGATGAACTGACGGAACAGGATGTGTGGCCAATCCGGTTGTTGTTGTTGTTGTTGTTGTTGTGATGTTGTATTTTTATTTACATTAATAATGGCTTGTGGTAAGTTGGACACCCTAGTTAACTTAAGAACTGGTACATCTAAATTTATAGTGAGTTTCTTTGGGAAGTTTGTTGAGTAATCTTAGTAAGTGAATAGGTGATTATTTCTTCGCTTAGGGAGATAGTGACTGAATATTGTTCTTGTTCTCTTTATACGATAAATGAGTGATGAACTACACTTCCTCTAGTCATTCAGAGTGTTCCTGTGTGGTTATGTTTCCACAGGAACTATCCTGAGACTGTTCTATACTATCACCTGTAGTTTTTATAGATGACACTTTCATGGAAAATCTCTTATAATTTCTTTGTCTCCATATTCAGAGGAGACTATGTTTCTTTATATGTGTATTCATGTATGGAGAATTAATAGTGAATTTATTCATAAATGTATACAAACGAAAGAACGAACGAACGAACAAACTTTATTTTCAAAGGGTTAAGAATTGGGTACGCAGGCCCGTCTAACATTCTGCCCTTCTGTCACTCTCTTTCATACATTATTTCATTCACACATCATTCAAGGCTATCAGAGAACAGCAAAAATATAAAAGATATGCATTATAAAGGCATGGGCAAAATTCGAACATCAATACTTTACGACTTAGTAATATTAGCTAATGGTGTGACACTTGTTATTAGCCATGTGGAATATACTAGCCTATCAAAATGGGACTGGCTGTTATACTAGGGTTTTGTTATTATTATTATTTGTATTATTCAGGGGGAAGATAATCCGTACTGAGATAGTGTTCGAATAATTTGCGATTATATGTATAGGGATTGGTGATGTCTTTGATTTCTAGTGGAAGATTGTTCCACAGCTGAGCTGCAGAGTACGTTAAGCTTGTTTTGTATAAGTCAATCCTAGGCTTCGGAATGTGTAATATATTTAATCATTTACTGTGTCTAGCATTATATTTAAACAATGGCCAAAGGTAATTTGGGGCATTCCGATGTAGGATTTTGTGAATTAGTTTAGCCTTATTGAAAAGCAGGCGTTTTGCGGAGTGGTAGTAACTGAAAAACGTTTATGCAGGCTAGGATTGTCAGATAAATGTTTGCTATAAATTAGACTCATGGCCCGTTTCTGGAGTAAGTAAAGTCGCTTGGTGCTTGAATTAGAACAACCGTCCCAGATTGTAGAGCAGTAGTCAAAATGTGTCTGTATATGAGAAGTACAGAATATTTTCCTTGTGTCCTCATTAAGGAAATATTTTATTTTGGCGAGTTGGTAGACTTTTTTCGCTGTTTGTTTAGTGAACGCTTGAACGTGGGAATGAAAGGTTAGGTTTCTATCAATGATTAGGCCTAATGTTTTGTGCTCATTTACACTTTCTATTGGCATGTTATCGATGTAAAGTTGAAGTAATGTGTGTGAGTTTAGAGTTTGAAGTCGTTGTCTGGTTGTTAATAACATTGATTTTGTTTTAGTGATGTTAATTTGCATACTATTAGCATAGCTCCACCTAACTACATTATTTAATTCTTGTTGCAAAGACGACTCCAGCAAAATACAGTTTTCAGCGTTTGAATACACTGTACAGTGTAAACATGTACACTGTACATGAATATGGAGTTATCTATACAGGTATACGAGAAAGAGGAGCACTGCCGAGACGGAGAAATACCATCACTCTTGCTGATGTCCACCAGATATTTTCGGCACTATAGCCTTGAAAGAACGAGAACGATTCACATCCACAATGCAGGAGTGGTGAGAGAGAATATCATGTCAAGATAAAGGAGGAAGGACTGCATCAAATCTTGGAGGGATGAGGCCCTAGAGGGCCAGGTAGGACTGACCTGCCCTTGTATAATCATCCTTTCACCTACCTCTCTCTCTCTCTCTCTCTCCTTTGTTGTTGTTGTTTGGTAATTGTTGTCTTTTATTCAATTGTTTCTGTGTGTATGATTTATAGTGTTTGGCACATATTGTCTACAGGGAACGGTTGGTTTCTTCATTGGGCTGAAAAAAGTCATTATTTGACTGATGCTGGAGTCTATTCCAGAATGCTGCATATTATCTACAAGAGAATCAGGTCATTTACGAGAGATGACTGGGAATTGCCTTGTCATTGCTTCAGTGTGAATTCCCCTTCAGCCTCATTGACATCTCAGTTTTTCACAGCGTCCTCAGCATATGACACTAGCTAACCACCATGCTGTTATCTTTTTTTTTTTATTGAGTGCTGGGCCAACCAAGGAAATATTTATTACATCAGAGTTGAAAGGTTTAAGGTACATACCCTATGGACATTCTCCAGATAATTTTGTTAAGATATCCTAGATATTTACCATGGACATTTATGTGATGAACCTTGCACCGTTGGTACTCTATGGGATTTAATGAACTGTTTATCTTTAGTAACTCGTGTGTTGTGATGGACTCTATACTTTTAGTAACCCGAGTGATTAATTAACTGTTTATGTTTAGTGGTCAGTGCGCTATTAAGGACTGTTGGTAATTAAGCTGCTGTGTTAAGATAAGAGACATGTTTAAAGAAATGGTTTACAACGGACTCATTATAATTAGATATATTTTATGGGTTTAAAATGTTTTTCTTGTGTGTAATATTTGTTTTAGCTGTGTATTGCCATATGTCACTCGAGCATACACACGGGAAACCCTTCCCTTTTTAGTTTTCCCAATAGAATGTTATCATTTTTTTAACCCAGAGTTATTTCTTTGATGGTTACTGAATGTTTTACATTCATATATGTGTTTTTCATTTGTAATATGTTAAAATGGAAATCATCAATATGGAGCTATATGTGTCAAAACAGTCACCAGAACTTTCAACGTATCCAGAGTGAGTGTTCTATCTGAAGTTCGGTAGCTTTCTTGTGCTCCATTTAGCCTTCTGTGAGAACACATATCTAATTTGTCTCCACCCCGTAGGGAGTCTTATTGACCCGTTTCAGGTTTCTTATATCAGGAGGTCTTTTAGAATTGAGATATCCCTCTCCAATTTCTGTTCTACCCACCACTGATACATAGAAACTGCACTTTTACATGGATGTGAACCGTGGACAATGAGCAGACAACTCGAAAAAACATCTGATGGATGTAAAAATGTGGTGTCTGAGGAAAATGCAAGGAATGCCATGGACAGACACAAAAACCAATGGCCAAATCCTACAAGAAAGAAATGAAAATCGTACGTCTGATTAGAGAACTACATTAGAGAATTAGACGTACATAGTCAAATTAAATTTTTGGTCACGTTATGAGAAGAAATAAAATGGAGAACTTGGTGACAACTGGAAGAATTTTGGGGAAGATACCAAAGCGAATTCAGAGAAGTAAATACATGATGCTTGGCCACGTGATATCGTCGAGACAAGAAGACTGAGCTGATCCACGGTATGTGTAGTATATGTTTATGTAGTCATGACCACCCATGCTTGTCGGCATAGCACACATGAATGAAATCAAACATTATGCCTCAGTAATGTAGTGGTAGACACTCGTCTGCCGGCCCGATGGTCGGGGGATCGATCCCCAGCTGGGAGTATATGGATTTTTTTAAAAATTTACCTGGGCTACAATGTCTACCCAACCTAAAATGGGTACCTAGAATATCTTAAGAAGTAAACGCGGCCGACGTGATACTGATCACAGCATCAACTAAGTATCATTTGGTCTATCAAAAATTAGTTTAGCATGTTATGCCTGATACACCCCCACCCCAACCTCCCCCCCCCCCAGACGTGTAAAACGGTCCTATACTAATTACTGATTACTACACATTGTTCTGCAGGCTCCGTGGCGAAGGTGTTGCAGACGCAGTTCGTAATCTGAGTATCCGCGTTCGAAACACAGCTGTGGGCGATTTGGCAGCAGACCGCCTTCTGTTGGTTTTATGAAATGGTATGTGTGCCGGATATTTAGAAAGCAATGGCAAACACTTGAACTTAACTTGCCAAGAGATCACAACAGCAAAAAATGCAGGTGTTGACTGCGACGTCCTGTAAAAGATATTCAACTAAATTTTATACATTGTTCTGATGTCTAACACTACATTTTTTTTTTTCGTGTTTCCATCCTGTTTCAGGATATTGCGGTCAACATCAGCATCTTTCAGCTGTATGTTGATTCCTAGGCCAGATTAAGCTCATCAACACGCCACGACTTTCTGAGCGACCGACTCCATACTCTCATAAGTCACTGGTGCGACTCGAACCGCTCCAATTCTCATGCACTCAAGTCAACAACACTATATATACTTATCTGATTTATTCTTCTTCTCCATGGGACTAAGCGCGAGTAGGAATGTCATGAGTACAATAATTGCTGGCTTTTGATGTCATGTTCGTATTTCTTCTCTTGTTTTTTGTCATACTAAATCACTGCCTCGCCTCCTGTGCTAAGGGCTTACGGATGCGATTCGTAAGCCCACTTACCTGTGTTTGAAACACAGTTGCGACCGAATTGGCAGCAGTTCCCGTTGTGCTGGGTATTAACGTGTTCCATGGTAGCCGGTCGTTCAGAAATAAATGGCAAACTACTGAACGTAATTTTGCCAAAACAACCTGCCAATAGAACAATCTGGTGTTGACAGCGATGCCTTGTAAATAGGATATGCGAAAACAAAAAACAAAATATATGTGTCCTAGGAATTTATTTCTGCTGTCGCAGTTTTATGGAATATTGACTGAACGCAAACAAGACAGAGTAGAACTACGTTCGCTCTGAATACGACAGCTGAAAACTAGCTTCATTCGTGATTAATAATGGAGATTAAGTTATCATTTTACGGCCAGCCGCCGATCTAGATAATCGTGTAATGATAGCATTTAGGGTAACAAGGCAACTGGTCGGGATTATCTTTTCATATAAAGTTCATAAACATGTCAAATTAGAGCATTATATATCATACGTCTGGAAATATGTTCTGGCTAGTTTCACTGTTGTTGTGTGTTGTTGTTGTTGTTGTTGTTGTTGTTGTTGTTGTTGTTGTTTGTTGTTGTTGTTGTTGTTGTGTTGTTGTGTGTTGTTGTTGTTGTGGTCGTCGTCGTCGTCGCCGCCGAATGTTGTTTGTGAATACTTTGTAAGACTCTCAGTGCCAAATTCTAAGTTCGATGCATCGGCTTCAACTTGTCTGAGCCCTGGCAACGGATTGTTTCTATCAGAAGTAAGATGGTTTGAGCTGAGTTAAGAACCACAAATCACAGCAAGCAGGACGTTAATATTCAGGCTCCGTGCCAAGGTTCAACAGACAGCGGATGGGACGGTTGCGTTGAGTCTAGAATTGTTACCATAACGATCTGGAAGTTTCCATATATGCTCCGCCCTCATCTTCAAGAGTCAACGAAGCGTCTCAATGTTAATGGTACCAGTTGCCTTCTATATCTATAACTCCTTTTCTCTACATTCCTTCGTCTACTTCTCTTCACTCCCTCTTCGTTAGCTGTTGAAGTTGACATAAAGCATAGAGCATGCACTCCGCAGTTCCGGCTTCCCTTATGAGCTCCATTGTCATCTTCAAGAACCAGCGAAGAGTCCCAGTACTAACAGTACTAGTTTCAGTCTGATTATATGTCAGTCTCTGCCCTTCCCGGAGTACTGAGTACCTCCAGATCCTCAAGTCCCTCCTGTCGCACCATTCTCTCCAGACCACGACGTTGATCTGTTCTTCCACACTATTCACATGATCCCAAAGAGCCTTGACCACATCAGACGGGCCTGCGTGCCCAATTCTTAACCCTTGGAAAAAAAGATTTACTTACTTACCTTATTACCTTAGTGTGTACCGAAACCCCACCCAGTTAATCTGTTCATCTGCTTGTTTTTACCACACTAGAATGTTCGAAGGAAAAGATCCAATGGAAATTTTCTATCTTTGTTTTTCTGAAACTGAAGCATGCCACTGAGTGAAGTTTGTGTAGTGACTTTTCTTCCGACAAATAGCGTATTCCAGGGATTTTGTTGCAGAGCTCTCCGTCTTCTCTCCAAACTCAGAAACTAATGGTACTGAAACATCACATCTGCATAGAGCAGTGGTTCTCAACCTTTTTTTGGCCCGTGTCCCCCTCACCATATTTTCAGAACGTCATTCCCTCATTTCGTATTTCCTCCCTATAAATCCCCCCCCCCATCCCAACCCCACCCCTGCCCCTACACAGTATACAAATGGAAGCTAAATTAATAGCACATACTAGAACAAGTCTAGACGTCTACATAAAACGTGATTTACGGGTCTACTTACGTTATGAAATGATTCAGAAGGGCAGGAAGTTCAGAAACGTAAACTATGGTGGTAAAAAACAATATAAAGTAATCGGTTCTTGTATTAACACAATCTTGAAATGATCTTAATTCCCCCCCCCCCCCCTGGAAACCCTAAAATTCCCCCCTGGGGGGAATTCCCCATCGGTTGAGAACCACTGACATAGAGGAATATTAGGCTGTAATCAGGCCATTATTCAATACAGTAAACTGGTGACAGGTGGAATTAGGCCTATGTTAGTCATATTTCGTCCAGGTGTTTTATGTATTTCATAGTCAATAGCAGAGGCGGACCGGCCAAGGTTTCGGCCTGCTCGACGGAATCGATGATGAAGTGGACCTCATTAAACATCAAACAATATGTTTCAATTTTCACGTCCTTTTACTAGTTTTGTCTCCTGGCAACCAATGCGTTTGTCACCAGTCACATGTTTGGGGGTGTTGTGATGTGTTTTTGTAGCTTAAGTAAGATTACATGATTTCATGATCACAGCACTCGTGGCTCCGAGAACATAGATACATGTCAGAAGCTGTTGATAGTGAAGATAGCACGGAATAGAGACACGGTAATTACCGGCTCTTTCACGCTTCATCGTGCCGACTGATGGTTTATGTCTTCAGGGACGCATGCCGTCTGTGGATAAAGTAGAAAGCCGTATTCGCTAATGACAGCTTTCTTTGTGTTTACATGCGGTGTACTATCTGTACATTAACTCTTACATTCCTCCTGTCAATATATTATCGCTCATCATCTGTCTCTGCATCTGTCAATATATTATCGTTCATCATCTGTCTCTATATTTGTGCTATCAATCTCTCATCCACACTCACACACATACACCCATTCACCCACACACGCACAGAGATACATACACATAATACACGCCTGCATACAGATGCATACATCTATTCAACAAATGCTCAAACTTGAAGATCATCACAGCAATGTTTACTGTAGACATGATGTCAAAAATATGTGGCATCAGCTGCTTTATAGAGAACACACACCAGCGATAGTCAAATGTCAAAAGGTGTACTTGATGATGATGATGGTGGTGACGATGATGAAGAGAATCATCATGATCACCATCTTCACCGCCATTTTAAAAATGAAGAACTCTTTGCAATTGAAAATAAATCATCTCCTCCCCCCACGCCCGCTACCTCAATTTCCCCAAAATCTGTCTCGCGGGTGCCCTGATTCACTTACACGTTCTAGAATCAATATTGACATTAAACCCTGAGTCCACGCGTGAAGAGTCACGTTTTCTTGTGTGAAAAATGTGTATCAAATGAGGAGCATTGGCTACGAGGAACTCACTCCTCAGGGGCAAACCGCGTAATATGAACAGAATTGACTAATTTACTCTCAAGCAGATGCGGGCGGTGTTGGTAATATTTGTCAAACACTATAGTTTACCATTTGGCATTTAGGAACAGCAAAGCAGGGACTTTTACTTGGTTCGTGGCATTATATGAAGGGTCATAGTGTGTGGTGCGAGCTAATTTTAATTTTCATACAGGCTTTTTCTTAGGTGATGCCATATAATGAGAGTCATAGTTAGGTGCCATTGATTTAATTGTAAATTTACATACAGACCTTTCTTTGCCGATGTCATATATTGAGAGCCATAATTAAATATCTTTGATGTAATTGTAATTTTACATACAGACTTTTCTTTGCTTATGTCATATATTGAGAGTCATAGTAAAGTGTGAACATAGATACATGTCAGTGTGTGTATGTCAGGTCTTAGTCAGATATGACTGAGCTACCGTATAACAGTAGACGGTACTACCTGGTTTTCTGTTAGCGCTGAACGTTGGGCGGCGCTTACCAAACCCGACACCCCACATTGTGCCAACGGCTTCGGGCGGAAGAGCGCAATTGGGAGGGTACAAGCCTTACCCTGGTGCGAGGAAATGCAAGCTAAAGACAAAATGTCATGGCAGGGCAGACCAGGCCCTAAGCCTTGGTTTGGCGACTGGTCTAGGATCGAAGCTCCGACAGGCGGACAGTTAGAGCATTGCTTTGCTGATCCGGCAGCTTTCTGCAGCTTGTCTTGTTCCAGATGTAGGGGTGTTACCTTTCCTCTGGAGTAAACTAGGCAGGCCGAGAGAGGGATCATGCTGCATGGGCAACACATGATCTCTATATTTTAGCCCAGGCTTTGTGCTATGGAGAGGCAATAACTCCATCCCTGGTCTTAAACTGGTCTCGGAATCAAAGCGAGAGGCAAACTGTTACGGGTTATAAGTCCTTGTCAGTTGGCGTAGACATGGGGCGCCACGCGTTGCCTCTGACTGTGGGAGACACCTATAGGTGTCACTGATCAGCTACCGCCCGCCTCAAGCTGGGCAGCCCCCAGCCAATTGGGTGCTGATCCGCCACAGCCTGCCTGCTTCAATGGGTGCTTGGGGCTAGGACAAAATCTGATTCGCAGGCTGTAAAACCAATGCACCAGGTACAAACAAAAATAAAAATAGAAATCTCAAGCTACGGCTTGCAACCTGGAACGTGAGAACCATGTGTCCAGGATTTTCCACTGACTTGACCAATATTGACGATGTGAGAAAAACGGCTGTGATTGATGCCGAACTCAATCGTCTAAACATTGATATTGCTGGCCTGCAGGAGACTCGCCTCGCTGAGGAAGGGTCACTCAGGGAAAACAACTACACCTTTTTCTGGAAGGGTAGAGGGCAGGCAGAAAAAAGGCAACACGGTGTGGGCTTTGCAGTGAAGAATTCGCTACTGGGAATGATTGAAATTCCAGCAGGAGGAAATGAAAGACTATTATCCCTGCGCTTGGCAACCTCTTGTGGGTTTGCCACCATTATTACTGCATATGCACCGACACTCGATTCCTCTGATGATGTGAAGGATTCGTTCTATGAGGAGTTAGACTCCGTGATCAAGGCAGTTCCAAAATCTGACTACATTTATATGCTCGGTGATTTCAATGCTCGTGTGGGCAAGGACTCGAGTTCATGGCCAGTGTGCCTTGGAAAATACAACATCGGTCGCATGAATGAAAATGGGCAAAGGCTGCTGGAGCATTGCACCAGTAATGACCTATGTATTACAAACTCCTTTTTTAAAACAAAAGAGATGCATAAGGTCACATGGAAACATCCAAGATCCGGCCATTGGCACCAGCTGGACTTCATCATCACACGGAGACAACATCTGAACCATATATCATTGACTCGTAGTTACCACAGTGCTGACTGTGATACGGATCATTCTTTGGTTGTTGCAAGGGTTAGACTGAGACCAAAGAGAATCTACACAGCTAAACACAAATCTAGCCTCAGGATTAATATTATTAACACTCATGATCCTGAAAAGTGCTTTCAGTTTCAACAGCAATTTGAAGACGCTTTCACTGATACACCAGAAAATTGTACAGTAAATGAAAAGTGGGGTCAAATTAAGGAAACTCTTTATAAAACTGCCGTAGGGGTTTACGGCACTGTGGATCATAAGAGGCAGGACTGGTTTGCGGCCAACAGCGAGACTCTGCAGCCCTTGATTGATAAGAAGAAGAAAGCTCTCTTAAGAAACAAGGAAAGACCAACGCGTAACACTCTGAGTGAGCTTAGGCAAGCTAGGAAGGATGTGCAAAAGGCTGCCAGGCAGTGTGCAAATGATTATTGGATCAAGTTATGTGAGTCCATTCAAATCGCAAGTGATAAGGGAGACATAAGAAGCATGTATGAAGGAATAAAGAAAGCCTGCGGTCCAGTGATCAAAAGAAGTGCACCATTGAAAACCTTGACTGGAGAAATCATCACTGATAAGAAACAGCAGATGGACAGATGGGTAGAGCACTATTTGGAGCTTTACTCAAGTGAGACCAAACTAGCGGATGATGCCCTCAACGCCATAGAGGCTCTACCAACTCTTGACCACCTGGACACACTTCCCACCATAACAGAAGTTAAGTGTGCTATAATGAACTTGCATCTGGCAAGGCTCCAGGTAAGGATGGGATTCCAATAGAGGTTATCAGGAGTGGGCAAGACACACTCACTATACAGATCCACCAGCTAATAGAGCTATGCTGGCGTGAAGGACAAGTCCCACAGGATTTCAAAGATTCAAGCATCATAACACTGTACAAGAACAAGGGCGATCGGAGCGACTGCAACAACTATAGGGGTATCTCACTTCTGTGTATTGTTGGAAAAGTATTTGCCAGAATTGTTCTGCGCAGACTTCAAGTCCTAGGAGATCAAGTCTACCCCGAATCACAGTGTGGCTTTCGACAGAACCGGTCTACCACTGATATGATATTCTCATTGCGACAAATGCAAGAAAAATGCCGTGAACAGAATCAACCACTGTTTATTGCCTTCATCGACCTCACAAAGGCATTTGATTTGGTCAGTCGTGAGGGTCTGTTCAAGGCACTAAAGAAGGTTGGCTGCCCACCAACTCTTCTGTCCATTGTGGAATCGTTCCACACAGGCATGAAGGGTATAATCAAGTTTGATGGTGCAACTTCTGAAGAATTTGAAATCAAGAGTGGAGTTAAGCAAGGTTGTGTACTAGCTCCCACCCTCTTTGGAATATACTTTTCACTTCTACTGAAATATGCATTTCATGATCAGGATGGTGGTATATACATTCACTCACGCTCAGATGGCGGCCTCTACAATGCTCAGAGATTGAAGGCTAAGACCAAAATTAGGAGGGTACTGATCAGAGAGTTGCTTTTTGCAGATGAAGCTGCAGTTACGACCCACTCTGAGGAAGAATTGCAATGTCTACTATCTGCATTCTCCAATGCTTGTTCTGAATTTGGTTTAACAATTAGCAAAAAGAAGACACAGATTATGTCACAAGGTGCACATGGGGTACCATCAATCTTTATTGACGACGCCGAACTAGAGATAGTAGACCATTTTACATATCTAGGATCAGTGGTAAATAGCAAATTATCCCTAGATCAGGAAATCAACATCCGGATTGGTAAGGCAGCAACAACAATGAACAGATTAAGAAAAAGAGTCTGGGAGAACAGGAAGCTTACTGCCAAAACAAAAGTCCTTGTCTATCAAGCCTGTGTCCTTAGTACTCTTCTCTATGGCAGTGAAACCTGGACAACTTACTCACACCAAGAGAACAACTTAAACAGCTTTCATATGCGGTGTCTGCGAAGAATTCTTGGTATTAAGTGGCAAGACAAAATCACAAATACTGAAGTATTGGAAAGATCAGGTTGTGTGACAGTTTATTCCATGCTCAGTCTTCGTAGAATTAGATGGATAGGACATCTTAGGAGGATGGATGATGGTAGAATACCAAAGGATATCTTTTTTGGTGAATTACAGATGGGTAAGAGATCTCAGGGTCGGCCTCTACTAAGATACAAAGATGTGTGTAAGCGGGACATGATTGATATAGGCATTGATAATTCACATTGGGAGCAAGTCGCCGCTGAACGTGTTGCATGGAGGGCAAATATCAGAAATGGAATAAAGTCAAAGGAGAAAATTATTGCAGAAAAGTCACACACCAAGCGTTTGAGACGTAAGATGGTGCATGATGGTGGAAGTGACCACGTGTTCACATGCACCCACTGTGAACGGACATTTACAGCGCAAATTGGCCTTATCAGTCACACTCGCTACCGCCATAGTTAAAAGTTATTATGCCTTTTTAAAGCACAAACTATCGTCTGTCAAGACGGCAAGGTGCCAATGGTAAGTAAAGTGTCATTGATTTAATTGTAATTTTACATACAGACTTTTCTTTCCTTATGTCATATACAAGTATTGAGAGCCACAGTTAAATGTCATTGATTTAATTGTAATTTTACATACATACTTTTTTTTTTTGCTTATGTCATAATTTGAGAGCCATTGTTAAGTGTCATTAATTTAATTGTAATTTACATACAGACTTTTCTTTGCTGATGTCATATATTGAGAGTCATAGTTAAATAAAACTATCTGCACATCCTTTACAGGATACCGCAATCAACACCAACATGTTTTGGCTGTATCTGATTTACAAGGCGTAGCTGAGAATCATTAAATTAATCTTAACTTACATGTAGACGTTTCCTGAGGGTGTTATACATCGAGTCATAGTTAAGAGTCAGTCATTAAGTTAATTTTAAGTTTACATGCAGATGTTTCTTTGGTGGGAATATTATATGGGTTGGTCTTAATCTTATTGTTACAAGGCTGTTTTTTGGTGATGTCACACATGCTTCGTGCAGAGTATATGATTCAGTTCAAATATCAAAGATAGTTAGTTAGTTAGTCGTGGTTCCAACTTCACGGCAACGGGTCGTCCCCATATTGCTCCCTTCCTGTGCCAGTGAATATCACACAAAATGCTCCTCACTGCCCAGTGTGAACAATGGAATAGACAGGAGCATCGGCAAGCCAACAGCCCGCACAGGTACACTGTACATAATGCCGCCGCCAGAATGCCAACACAAAATTCCTCCACGAAAAATACAGTTCATCGTCGATGGAAACGGCAGTCACCAGAAAGACTTCATTGACCCGGGTTTTATCCCATATGGCTCGGTCTTTTTCCGCAGGACGACCCGCCGAAAGCGCCGCACGAAGAACGAACTCCGTAGCACCAGCGGCGACTCCCAGGAGTCTCCTGAAATGCACTCGTGAGCCGAAAAGGCAACCCAGACAATCCAGCAACAGCCGGCCGCCGTCGTTCCGAACATGCAGTTCACGCTACAAACAACTGCGGACAGATGTAAAAGCATTCCACGCGAAACGCAAGCTCACAGTGTAGCGCCACGCACTCACTCAGTAGCAGGGCGACGGAACCATATCCTCCTTAGTCGCCTTTTACGACATGCATGGCAGGCAACAGTGTTTACTATTCTTTGCTCCCCCGTATGGGCCCCGGCAACACATGGGCGGAAATATCAAAGATAGGAAGCATCAGTTGGATCATATCCCCAGGACACGCTTGTGTGTTGGGAAACGAGCAGGCGGACAGATTGGCTGGGACTGCACCGTTGGGTGTAGTACTCGTGCATGATAAGGCAGATGTGACCAGGTCCATTTGGGATCGTGTATATAGCATGGATGAACAGATACATCATAGTTTAGAGATAATGGAGCGGAAGGGAGTGACCATGCGATCTAGCAGACAATCAGTACTCCGAGGAAAGGTCAGAAGGACATGTAATCAGAATGTAGATGGTATCATTAGTATTGGGACTCTTCGCTTGTGTTGAAGATTAGGTCGAGCACGCATAAGAATATCCCAAGTGCTGTGATGTATGTTCTTGACTCAACACAACTTAACTAAATACATTGAGATTAGTAATATTTGGAAAGGAAGACGTGCATACAGCCAGTTGAATTCCTGAACAAGAATATATCAGGTGAAATACTATTCAATATTCCCTGAAATTAACATGAATGAAACTATGTTTCTCGCAATTAACATGTATGAAAATATGTTTTTGGCAATTAAAATATATGAAACTATGCTCCTTGCAATTAAAATTTATGAAACTATGTTCATGGCAATTAAAATGTAAGAAACTATGCTCTTTAATACAACTGACAAAATAAGAGACCTCAACATGAGTGCTTCAATATGAGTGCTACAATAGGGTGCTACAATATAGGTGCTACAATATGGGTGCTACAATATGGGTGCTACAATATGGATGCTACAATATGGATGCTACAATATAGGTGCTACAATATGAGTACTACAATATGGATACTACAGCATGAATGTGTCAACACGGGTGCTACAATATGGGTGCTAGAATATGGTTGCTACAACATGGGTGCTACTACATGGGTACTACAATATGGGTGCTACAATATGAGTGCTACAATATGAGTGCTACAATATGAGTGCTACAATATGGGTGCTACAATATGGATGTGTCAACATGGGTGCAACAATTTGGATTCTACAATATGGGTGCTACAACATGGGTGCTACATTATGGGTGCTACAACATGGGTGCTACAATATAGGTGCTACAATATGGGTGCTACAATATGGGTGCTACAACATGGGTGCTACAACATGGTTGCTCCAATATGGGTGCTACAATATGGGTGCTACAATATTGGTGCTACAATATGGGTGCTACTATATGGGTGCTACAACATGGATGTGTCAACATGGGTGCAACAATTTGGATTCTACAATATGGGTGCTACAATATGGGTGGCTACAATATGGGTGCTACAATATGGGTGCTACACATGGATGTGTCAACATGAGTGTTTCAAAATGGGTGCTAGAATATGGATGTGTCAACACCAGTGCTACAGTATGGGCGCTACAACATAGATGTGTCAACAGAAGTGCTACAATATAGGTGCTACAACATGGGTGCTACAACATGAGTGCTACAATATGGGTGCTACAATATGGGTGATACAACATGGGTGCTACAAAATGAGTGCTACAACATGGGTGCTACAATATGGGTGCTACAATATGGGTGCTATAATAGGTGTGCTACAATATGGGTGCTATAATAGGGGTGCTACAATATGGGTGCTACATCATGGGTGCTACAACATGGGTGCTACACGTCACTGTGGTTCTGTCGTCTCTTTTATAGGCACGCAAATTTGAACACTTCATTTTCAAATTACGCCGGTTTCCCGATGATGCAGCAATTGTACCTCGTCCCACTAATTCGTGCGTTAGTTTTTAATGTTTCTGTTGTCAAGTGTGTCGTCTAGAATCGACTTGTTTTTTTTTTATTACATTATGTGGATCCCAGCTAATGCATGTTAGCATAGGAATGTGTGGAATTAATAAATTTAAAAAAAAACAACAGCACAAGAGATCAATATGTGTGATTAAAAACACAACACAAGAGATGAATGTGTGGGATCAAAAACACAACACAAAAGATGAATGGATGTAGGTATTTACATCATAACGCCACGGTCAGAGAAATCAGATGTAACCACAACACATCTCTGCATTCTTCATCTTCAAGCTGTGGTACTTGAATCATCATCGCCATCGCTACAATCATTACCATCATCATCTTTATCAAGTACTTCAGCCCGTAGTAGTGTAACTTCCTATTCATTGGATGATATATTTAGCTGCGCCGCACTTATTAATGCCATGAATGTCCGTGTTCAGTTCATTGGATGATATATTTAGCTGCGCCGCACTTATTAATGCCATGAATGTCCGTGTTCAGTTCATTGGATGATATATTTAGCTGCGCCGCACTGATAATGCCATGAATGTCCGTGTTCAGTTCATTGGATGATATATTTAGCTGCGCCGCACTTATTAATGCCATGAATGTCCGTGTTCAGTTCATTGGATGATATATTTAGCTGCGCCGCACTGATTAATGCCATGAATGTCCGTGTTCAGTTCATTGGATGATATATTTAGCTGCGCCCGCACTTATTAATGCCATGAATGTCAGTGTTATGATATATTTAGCTGCGCCGCACTTATTAATGCCATGAATGTCTGTGTTCAGTTCATTGGATGATATATTTAGCTGCGCCACACTTATTAATGCCATGAATGTCAGTGTTATGATATATTTAGCTGCGCCGCACTTATTAATGCCATGAATGTCAGTGTTATGATATATTTAGCTGCGCCGCACTTATTAATGCCAATGAATGTCTGTGTTCAGTTCATTGGATGATATATTTAGCTGCGCCACACTTATTAATGCCATGAATGTCAGTGTTATGATATATTTAGCTGCGCCGCACTTATTAATGCCATGAATGTCTGTGTTCAGTTCATTGGATGATATATTTAGCTGCGCCACACTTATTAATGCCATGAATGTCAGTGTTATGATATATTTAGCTGCGCCGCACTTATTAATGCCATGAATGTCTGTGTTCAGTTCATTGGATGATATATTTAGCTGCGCCACACCTTATTAAGCCATGAATGTCAGTGTTATGACTATATTTAGCTGCGCCGCACTTATTAATGCCATGAATGTCTGTGTTCAGTTCATTGGATGATATATTTAGCTGCGCCGCACTTATTAATGCCATGAAGTCTGTGTTCAGTTCATTGGATGATATATTTAGCTGCGCCACCACTTATTAATGCCATTGAATGTCTGTGTTCAGTTCATTGGATGATATACTTAGCTGCGCCACACTTATTAATGCCATGAATGTCTGTGTTCAGTTCATTGGATGATATATTTAGCTGCGCCCCACTTATTAATGCCATGAATGTCTGTGTTCAGTTCATTGGCTGATATATTTAGCTGCGCCACACTTATTAATGCCATGAAGTCTGTGTTCAGTTCATTGGATGATATATTAGCTGCGCCCACACTTATTAATGCCATGAATGTCTGTGTTCAGTCATGGATGATATATTAGCTGCGCACACTTATTAATGCTCATGAATGTCATGTGTTCAGTTCATTGGATGATATATTTAGCTGCGCCACACTTATTAATGCCATCGAATGTCTGTGTTTCAGTTCATGGAGATTATATTTAGCTGCGCCACACTTATTAATGCCTATGAAGTCTGTGTTCAGTTCATTTTGGATGATATATTTAGCTGCGCCACACTATTAATGCCGATGAATGTCTCGTGTTCAGTTCATTGGATGATATATCTTAGCTGCGCCACACTTATTATGCCCATGAATGTCTGTGTCAGTTTCATTGGATGATATATTAGCTGCGCCACACTTATTATGCCATGAATGTCTGTGTTTCAGTTCCATTGGATGACTATATTTAGCTGCGCCACACTTATTTAATGCCATGAATGTCTGTGTTCAGTTCATTGGATGATATATTTAGCTGCGCCACACTTATAATGCCATGAATGTCTGTGTTCAGTTTCATTGGATGATATATTTAGCTGCGCCACACTTATTAATGCCATGAAGTCTGTGTTCAGTTCATTGGATGATATATAGCTGCGCCACACCTATTAATGCCATGAATGTCTGTGTTCAGTTCATGGATGCTATATTTAGCTGCGCCACACTTATTTAATGCCATGAATGTCTGTGTTCAGTTCATTGGATGATATATTAGCTGCGCCACACTTATTAATGCCATGAATGTCTGTGTTCAGTTCATTGGATGATATATTTAGTGCGCCCCACTTATAATGCCATGAAGTCTGTGTTCAGTTCATTGGATGATATATTTAGCTGCGCCGCACTTATTAATGCCATGAATGTCTTGTGTTCAGTTCATTGGATGATATATTAGCTGCGCCACACTTATAATGCCATGAATGTCTGTGTTCAGTTCATTGGATGATATATTTAGCTGCGCCGCGCACTTATTAATGCCATGAATGTCTGTGTTCAGTTCATTGGATGATATATTTAGCTGCGCCGCACTGATTAATGCCATGAAATGTTTGTGTTCAGTTCATTGGATGATATATTTAGCTGCGCCACACTATTAATGCCATGAATGTCTGTGTTCAGTTCATGGATGATATATTTAGCTGCGCCGCACTGATTAATGCCATGAATGTTTGTGTTCAGTTCATTGGATGATATATTTAGCTGCGCCACACTTATTAATGCCATGAATGTCTGTGTTCAGTTCATTGGATGATATATTTAGCCTGCGCCACACTTATTTAATGCATGAATGTCTGTGTTCAGTTCATTGGATGATATATTTAGCTGCGCCACATTATTAATGCCATGAATGTCTGTGTTTCAGTCATTGGATGATATATTTAGCTGCGCCGCAACTTATCTAATGCCATGAATGTCTGTGTTCAGTTCATTGGATGATATATTTAGCTGCGCCAACACTTATTAATGCCATGAATGTCTGTGTTCAGTTCATTGGATGATATATTTAGCTGCGCCGCACTTATTAATGCCATGAATGTCTGTGTTCAGTTCATTGGATGATATATTTAGCTGCGCCGCACTGATTAATGCCATGAATGTTGTGTTCAGTTCATTGGATGATATATTAGCTGCGCCCACACTTATTAATGCCATGAATGTCTGTGTTCAGTTCATTGGATGATATATTTAGCTGCGCCGCACTGATTAATGCCATGAATGTCTGTGTTCAGTTCATTGGATGATATATTTAGCTGCGCCAAACTTATTAATGCCATGAATGTCTGTGTTCAGTTCATTGGATGACTATATTTAGCTGCGCCGCACTTATTAATGCATGAATGTCTGTGTTCAGTTCATTGGATGATATATTTAGCTGCGCCACACTTATTAATGCCATGAATGTCTGTGTTCAGTTCATTGGATGATATATTTAGCTTGCGCCACACTATTAATGCCATGAATGTCTGTGTTCAGTTCATTGGATGATATATTTAGCTGCGCCACACTTATTAATGCCATGAATGTCCGTGTTCAGTTCATTGGATGATATATGTAGCTGCGCCACACTTATTAATGCCATGAATGTCTGTGTTCAGTTCATTGGATGATATATTTAGCTGCGCCACACTTATTAATGCCATGAATGTCCGTGTTCAGTTCATTGGATGATATATTTAGCTGCGCCACACTTATTAATGCCATGAATGTCTGTGTTCAGTTCATTGGATGATATATTTAGCTGCGCCACACTTATTAATGCCATGAATGTCTCCGTGTTCAGTTCATTTGGATGATATATTTAGCTGCGCAACACTTATTAATGCCTCATGAATGTCGTGTTCAGTTCATTGGATGATATATTTAGCTGCGCCGCACTTATTAATGCCATGAAGTCTGTGTTCAGTTCATTGGATGATATATTTAGCTGCACCACACTTATTAATGCCATGAATGTCTGTGTTCAGTTCATTGGATGATATATTTAGCTGCGCCACACTTATTAATGCCATGAATGTCCGTGTTCAGTTCATTGGATGATATATTTAGCTGCGCCACACTTATTAATGCCATGAATGTCCGTGTTCAGTTCATTGGATGATATATTTAGCTGCGCCGCACTTATTAATGCCATGAATGTCTGTGTTCAGTTCATTGGATGATATATTTAGCTGCACCACACTTATTAATGCCATGAATGTCTGTGTTCAGTTCATTGGATGATATATTTAGCTGCGCCGCACTTATTAATGCCATGAATGTCCGTGTTCAGTTCATGGATGATATATTTAGCTGCGCACACTTATTAATGCCATGAATGTCCGTGTTCAGTTCATTGGATGATATATTTAGCTGCGCCACACTTATTAATGCCATGAATGTCTGTTAGTTCATTGGATGATATATTTAGCTGCGCCACACTTATTAATGCCATGAATGTCCGTGTTCAGTTCATTGGATGATATATTTAGCTGCGCCACACTTATTAATGCCATGAATGTCCGTGTTCAGTTCATTGGATGATATATTTAGCTGCGCACACTTATTAATGCCATGAATGTCCGTGTTCAGTTCATTGGATGATATATTTAGCTGCGCCACACTTATTAATGCCATGAATGTCTGTGTTCAGTTCATTGGATGATATATTTAGCTGCGCCACACTTATTAATGCCATGAATGTCCTGTTCAGTTCATTGGATGATATATTTAGCTGCGCCACACTTATTAATGCCATGAATGTCCGTGTTCAGTTCATTGGATGATATATTTAGCTGCGCGCCGCACTTATTAATGCCATGAATGTCTGTGTTCAGTTCATTGGATGATATATTTAGCTGCACCACACTTATTAATGCCATGAATGTCTGTGTTCAGTTCATTGGATGATATATTTAGCTGCGCCGCACTTATTAATGCCATGAATGTCCGTGTTCAGTTCATTGGATGATATATTTAGCTGCAGCCACACTTATTAATGCCATGAATGTCTGTGTTCAGTTCCATTGATGATATATTTAGCTGCGCCACACTTATTAATGCCATGAATGTCCGTGTTCAGTTCATTGGATGATATATTTAGCTGCGCCGCACTTATTAATGCCATGAATGTCCGTGTTCAGTTCATTGGATGATATATTTAGCTGCACCACACTTATTAATGCCATGAATGTCTGTGTTCAGTTCATTGGATGATATATTTAGCTGCGCCACACTTATTAATGCCATGAATGTCCGTGTTCAGTTCATTGGATGATATATTTAGCTGCGCCACACTTATTAATGCCATGAATGTCCGTGTTCAGTTCATTGGATGATATATTTAGCTGCGCCGCACTTATTAATGCCATGAATGTCTGTGTTCAGTTCATTGGATGATATATTTAGCTGCGCCGCACTGATTAATGCCATGAATGTCTGTGTTCAGTTCATTGGATGATATATTTAGCTGCGCCGCACTTATTAATGCCATGAATGTCCGTGTTCAGTTCATTGGATGATATATTTAGCTGCGCCACACTTATTAATGCCATGAATGTCCGTGTTCAGTTCATTGGATGATATATTAGCTGCGCCACACTTATTAATGCCATGAATGTCTGTGTTCAGTTCATTGGATGATATATTTAGCTGCGCCACACTTATTAATGCCATGAATGTCCGTGTTCAGTTCATTGATGATATATTTAGCTGCGCCACACTTATTAATGCCATGAATGTCCGTGTTCAGTTCATTGGATGATATATTTAGCTGCGCCACACTTATTAATGCCATGAATGTCCGTGTTCAGTTCATTGGATGATATATTTAGCTGCGCCACACTTATTAATGCCATGAATGTCTGTGTTCAGTTCATTGGATGATATATTTAGCTGCACCACACTTATAATGCCATGAATGTCCGTGTTCAGTTCATTGGATGATATATTTAGCTGCGCCACACTTATTAATGCCATGAATGTCCGTGTTCAGTTCATTGGATGATATATTTAGCTGCGCCGCACTTATTAATGCCATGAATGTCTGTGTTCAGTTCTTGGATGATATATTTAGCTGCACCACACTTATTAATGCCATGAATGTCTGTGTTCAGTTCATTGGATGATATATTTAGCTGCGCCGCACTTATTAATGCCATGAATGTCCGTGTTCAGTTCATTGGATGATATATTTAGCTGCGCCAACACTTATTAATGCCATGAATGTCTGTGTTCAGTTCATTGGATGATATATTTAGCTGCACCACACTTATTAATGCCATGAATGTCCGTGTTCAGTTCATTGGATGATATATTTAGCTGCGCCGCACTTATTAATGCCATGAATGTCCGTGTTCAGTTCATTGGATGATATATTTAGCTGCACCACACTTATTAATGCCATGAATGTCCGTGTTCAGTTCATTGGATGATATATTTAGCTGCACACACTTATTAATGCCATGAATGTCCGTGTTCAGTTCATTGGATGATATATTTAGCTGCACCACACTTATTAATGCCATGAATGTCTGTGTTCAGTTCATTGGATGATATATTAGCTGCACCACACTTATTAATGCCATGAATGTCCGTGTTCAGTTCATTGGATGATATATTTAGCTGCACCACACTTATTAATGCCATGAATGTCCGTGTCAGTTCATTGGATGATATATTTAGCTGCACCACACTTATTAATGCCATGAATGTCCGTGTTCAGTTCATTGGATGATATATTTAGCTGCACCACACTTATTAATGCCATGAATGTCTGTGTTCAGTTCATTGGATGATATATTTAGCTGCACCACACTTATTAATGCCATGAATGTCCGTGTTCAGTTCATTGGATGATATATTTAGCTGCACCACACTTATTAATGCCATGAATGTCCGTGTTCAGTTCATTGGATGATATATTTAGCTGCGCCGCACTTATTAATGCCATGAATGTCTGTGTTCAGTTCATTGGATGATATATTTAGCTGCGCCACACTTATTAATGCCATGAATGTCTGTGTTCAGTTCATTGGATGTATATTTAGCTGCGCCACACTTATTAATGCCATGAATGTCTGTGTTCAGTTCATTGGATGATATATTTTAGCTGCGCCGCACTTTTAATGCCATGATGTCCGTGTTCAGTTCATTGGATGATATATTTAGCTGCGCCACACTTATTAATGCCATGAATGTCTGTGTTCAGTTCATTGGATGATATATTAGCTGCGCCACACTTATTAATGCCATGAATGTCCGTGTTCAGTTCATTGGATGATATATTTAGCTGCGCCACACTTATTAATGCCATGAATGTCTGTGTTCAGTTCATTGGATGATATATTTAGCTGCGCCGCACTTATTAATGCCATGAATGTCTGTGTTCAGTTCATTGGATGATATATTTAGCTGCGCCACACTTATTAATGCCATGAATGTCTGTGTTCAGTTCATTGGATGATATATTTAGCTGCGCCGCACTTATTAATGCCATGAATGTCTGTGTTCAGTTCATTGGATGATATATTTAGCTGCGCCACACTTATTAATGCCATGATGCCTGTGTTCAGTTCATTGGATGATATATTTAGCTGCGCCACACTTATTAATGCCATGAATGTCTGTGTTCAGTTCATTGGATGATATATTTAGCTGCGCCACACTTATTAATGCATGAATGTCTGTGTTCAGTTCATTGGATGATATATTTAGCTGCGCCACACTTATTAATGCCATGAATGTCTGTGTTCAGTTCATTGGATGATATATTTAGCTGCGCCACACTTATTAATGCCATGAATGTCTGTGTTCAGTTCATTGGATGATATATTTAGCTGCGCCACACTTATTAATGCCATGAATGTCTGTGTTCAGTTCATTGGATGATATTTAGCTGCGCCGCACTTATTAATGCCATGAATGTCTGTGTTCAGTTCATGGATGATATATTTAGCTGCGCCCACTTATTAATGCCATGAATGTCTGTGTTCAGTTCATTGGATGATATATTTAGCTGCGCCACACTTATTAATGCCATGAATGTCTGTGTTCAGTTCATTGGATGATATATTTAGCTGCGCCGCACTTATTATGCCATGAATGTCTGTGTTCAGTTCATTGGATGATATATTTAGCTGCGCCGCACTTATTAATGCCATGAATGTCCGTGTTCAGTTCATTGGATGATATATTTAGCTGCGCCCACTTATTAATGCCATGAATGTCTGTGTTCAGTTCATTGGATGATATTAGCTGCGCCACACTTATTAATGCCATGAATGTCTGTGTTCAGTTCATTGGATGATATATTTAGCTGCGCCACACTTATTAATGCCATGAATGTCTGTGTTCAGTTCATTGGATGATATATTTAGCTGCGCCACACTTATTAATGCCATGAATGTCTGTGTTCAGTTCATTGGATGATATATTTAGCTGCGCCGCACTTATTAATGCCATGAATGTCTGTGTTCAGTTCATTGGATGATATATTTAGCTGCGCCGCACTTATTAATGCCATGAATGTCCGTGTTCAGTTCATTGGATGATATATTTAGCTGCGCCACACTTATTAATGCCATGAATGTCTGTGTTCAGTTCATTGGATGATATATTAGCTGCGCCACACTTATTAATGCCATGAATGTCTGTGTTCAGTTCATTGGAGATATATTAGCTGCGCCACACTTATTAATGCCATGAATGTCTGTGTTCAGTTCATTGGATGATATATTTAGCTGCGCCACACTTATTAATGCCATGAATGTCTGTGTTCAGTTCATTGGATGATATATTTAGCTGCGCCGCACTTATTAATGCATGAATGTCTGTGTTCAGTTCTTGGATGATATATTAGCTGCGCCGCACTTATTATGCCATGATGTCCGTGTTCAGTTCATTGGATGATATATTTAGCTGCGCCACACTTATTAATGCCATGAATGTCTGTGTTCAGTTCATTGGATGATATATTAGCTGCGCCACACTTATTAATGCCATTGTCTGTGTTCAGTTCATTGGATGATATATTTAGCTGCGCCACACTTATTAATGCCATGAATGTCTGTGTTCAGTTCATTGGATGATATATTTAGCTGCGCCGCACTTATTATGCCATGAATGTCTGTGTTCAGTTCATTGGATGATATATTTAGCTGCGCCGCACTTATTAATGCCATGAATGTCCGTGTTCAGTCATTGGTGATATATTTAGCTGCGCCACACTTATTATGCCATGAATGTCTGTGTTCAGTTCATTGGATGATATATTTAGCTGCGCCACACTTATTAATGCCATGAATGTCTGTGTCAGTTCATTGGATATAGATTTAGCTGCGCCACACTTATTAATCATGAATGTCTGTGTTCAGTTCATTGGATGATATATTTAGCTGCGCCATCATCTTATCAATGCCATGATGTCTGTGTTCAGTTCTTGGATGATATATTTAGCTGCGCCGCACTTATTAATGCCATGAATGTCGTGTTCAGTTCATTGGATGATATATTTAGCTGCGCCGCACTTATTAATGCCATGAATGTCCGTGTTCAGTTCATTGGATGATATATTTAGCTGCGCCACACTTATTAATGCCATGAATGTCTGTGTTCAGTTCATTGGATGATATATTTAGCTGCGCCACACTTATTAATGCCATGAATGTCCGTGTTCAGTTCATTGGATGATATATTTAGCTGCGCCGCACTGATTAATGCCATGAATGTCCGTGTTCAGTTCATTGGATGATATATTTAGCTGCGCCGCACTTATTAATGCCATGAATGTCTGTGTTCAGTTCTTGATGATATATTTAGCTGCGCCGCACTTATTAATGCCATGAATGTCTGTGTTCAGTTCATTGGATGATATATTTAGCTGCGCCCACTTATTAATGCCATGAATGTCGTGTTCAGTTCATTGATGATATTTAGCTGCGCCGCACTTATTAATGCCATGAATGTCTGTGTTCAGTTGTTGGATGATATATTTAGCTGCGCCGCACTTATTAATGCCATGAATGTCTGTGTTCAGTTCATTGGATGATATATTTAGCTGCGCCACACTTATTAATGCCATGAATGTCTGTCAGTTCATTATGATATATTTAGCTGCGCCGCACTTATTAATGCCATGAATGTCTGTGTTCAGTTCATTGGATGATATATTTAGCTGCGCCACACTTATTAATGCCATGAATGTCAGTGTTATTGATATATTTAGCTGCGCCGCACTTATTAATGCCATGAATGTCTGTGTTCAGTTCATTGATGATATATTTAGCTGCGCCACACTTATTAATGCCATGAATGTCAGTGTGTTATGATGATATATTAGCTGCGCCGCACTTATTAATGCCATGAATGTCTGTGTTCAGTTCATTGGATGATATATTTAGCTGCGCCGCACTTATTAATGCCATGAATGTCTGTGTTCAGTTCATTGGATGATATATTTAGCTGCGCCACACTTATTAATGCCATGAATGTCTGTGTTCAGTTCATTGGATGATATATTTAGCTGCGCCGCACTTATTAATGCCATGAATGTCTGTGTTCAGTTCATTGGATGATATATTTAGCTGCGCCACACTTATTAATGCCATGAATGTCTGTGTTCAGTTCATTGGATGATATATTTAGCTGCGCCACACTTATTAATGCCATGAATGTCTGTGTTCAGTTCATTGGATGATATATTTAGCTGCGCCACACTTATTAATGCCATGAATGTCTGTGTTCAGTTCATTGGATGATATATTTAGCTGCGCCACACTTATTAATGCCATGAATGTCTGTGTTCAGTTCATTGGATGATATATTTAGCTGCGCCACACTTATTAATGCCATGAATGTCTGTGTTCAGTTCATTGGATGATATATTTAGCTGCGCCACACTTATTAATGCCATGAATGTCTGTGTTCAGTTCATTGGATGATATATTTAGCTGCGCCACACTTATTAATGCCATGAATGTCTGTGTTCAGTTCATTGGATGATATATTTAGCTGCGCCACACTTATTAATGCCATGAATGTCTGTGTTCAGTTCATTGGATGATATATTTAGCTGCGCCACACTTATTAATGCCATGAATGTCTGTGTTCAGTTCATTGGATGATATATTTAGCTGCGCCACACTTATTAATGCCATGAATGTCCTGTGTTCATTTCATTGGATGATATATTTGCTGCGCCACACTTATTAATGCCATGAATTCTGTGTTCAGTTCATTGGATTATATATTTAGCTGCGCCACACTTATTAATGCCATGAATGTCTGTGTTCAGTTCATTGGATGATATATTTAGCTGCGCCACACTTATTAATGCCATGAATGTCTGTGTTCAGTTCATTGGATGATATATTTAGCTGCGCCACACTTATTAATGCAATGAATGTCATGTGTTTCAGTTCATTGATGATATATTTAGCTGCGCCACACTTATTATGCCATGAATGTCTGTGTTCAGTTCATTGGATGATATATTTAGCTGCGCCAGCACTTATTAATGCCATGAATGTCCGTGTTCAGATTCATTGGATGATATATTTAGCTGCGCCACACTTTAATGCCATGAGTGTCTGTTCAGTTCATTGGATGATATATTTAGCTGCGCCACACTTATTAATGCCATGATGTCGTGTTCAGTTCATTGGATGATATATTTAGCTGCGCCACACTTATTAATGCCATGAATGTCTGTGTTCAGTTCATTGGATGATATATTTAGCTGCGCCGCACTTATTAATGCCATGATGTCCGTGTTCAGTTCATTGGATGATATATTAGCTGCGCCACACTTATTAATGCCATGAATGTCATGTGTTCAGTTCATTGGATGATATATTTAGCTGCGCCACACTTATTACTGCCATGAATGTCTGTGTTCAGTTTCATTGGATGATATATTTAGCTGCGCCAAACTTATTAATGCCATGAATGTCTGTGTTCAGTTCATTGGATGATATATTTAGCTGCACCACACTTATTAATGCATGAATGTCCTGTGTTCAGTTCATTGGATGATATATTTAGCTGCGCCGCACTTATTAATGCCATGAATGTCTGTGTTCAGTTCATTGGATGATATATTTAGCTGCGCCACACTTATTAATGCCATGAATGTCAGTGTTCAGTTCATTGGATGATATATTTAGCTGCGCCGCACTTATTAATGCCATGAATGTCAGTGTTCAGTTCATTGGATGATATATTTAGCTGCGCCACACTTATTAATGCCATGAATGTCTGTGTTCAGTTCATTGGATGATATATTTAGCTGCGCCGCACTTATTAATGCCATGAATGTCCGTGTTCAGTTCATTGGATGATATATTTAGCTGCGCCACACTTATTAATGCCATGAATGTCTGTGTTCAGTTCATTGGATGATATATTTAGCTGCGCCACACTTATTAATGCCATGAATGTCTGTGTTCAGTTCATTGGATGATATATTTAGCTGCGCCACACTTATTAATGCCATGAATGTCTGTGTTCAGTTCATTGGATGATATATTTAGCTGCGCCGCACTTATTAATGCCATGAATGTCGTGTTCAGTTCATTGGATGATATATTTATCTGCGCCACACTTATTAATGCCATGATGTCAGTGTTCAGTTCATTGGATGATATATTTAGCTGCGCCACACTTATTAATGCCATGAATGTCCGTGTTCAGTTCATTGGATGATATATTTATCTGCGCCACACTTATTAATGCCATGAATGTCAGTGTTCAGTTCATTGGATGATATATTTAGCTGCGCCACACTTATTAATGCCATGAATGTCCGTGTTCAGTTCATTGGATGATATATTTATCTGCGCCACACTTATTAATGCCATGAATGTCAGTGTTCAGTTCATTGGATGATATATTTATCTGCGCCACACTTATTAATGCCATGAATGTCTGTGTTCAGTTCATTGGATGATATATTTATCTGCGCCACACTTATTAATGCCATGAATGTCAGTGTTCAGTTCATTGGATGATATATTTAGCTGCGCCACACTTATTAATGCCATGAATGTCTTGTGTTCAGAGGTCTGTGCATGAATATTTGACAGATGTTATCCCTGGTTTCCCGTTTTGTCTTTCCCCCAGAATTATGACTACTAGTACTCACTTTTTGAGTTTCTTTATGTCATAAAGTGTGATCAGGTCGTGCGATTCTGTTCTTTGTTTAATACGTTTCTGAAGTCTCCTTTGATCTGTTATGTTGTCGATAAATCTTCCATTTATCAGTGTTTCGTTCCACCTGATTGTTGTCATCTTTCCTTACCATCACACACTGATACCTCTATACATTTTTCATATTTCCATAACACCGTATATCGAATACCTCTATAAATTTTTAATCTTTCCATAACATCACATTTGTCCATGATGTGTATTCCTTGTCCATATTTCATGACCAAGCGATTTCCCAGATATGCATACAACGTCCCGGAAACAGGCTGTCACTGACTTCTCAACAGGTGTTTCCTCACGTCATGTCAAGACTCGAACAATCACTTATACAGTAGTCACACTGGAATATTTTCTCACAGAATTAGCACCAACAATGACATTTTCTCTTAACTTTTCATTTTTCTAGTGTCTCATGGACACAAACAGACAGACAGACAGACAGACAAACAGACAGACAGACAGACAGACAGACAGACAGACAGACAGACAGACAGACAGATAGATAGACAGACAGACAGACAGACAGACAGACAGACAGATAGATAGATAGATAGATTGACAGACTGACAAATAGATTAACAGACTGACAGATAGATTGACAGACTGACAGGTAGATTGACAGACTGACAGACAGACAGATTGACAGACAGACAAGACTGAGAGACTGACAGACTGACAGACAGATTTACAGATTGACAGACAGAATGACAGACAGATTGACAGATTGACAGACAGACTGACAGATTGACAAACAGTTTGACAGATTGACTGACAGATTGACAGACAGATTGACGGACAGATTGACAGATTGACAGACAGATTGACAGACAGACAGACAGACAGACAGGCAGGCAGGCAGATAGATAGATAGATAGATAGATAGATAGATAGATAGATAGATAGATAGATAGATAGATAGATAGATAGATAGATAGATAGATTGATAGATAGATTGATAGATAGATAGATCTCTCCCCCTTCACCAGTTCTCTCCATCTCCCGTCTTCTGTGTGGCGGCAACAAGTGCTGACGTCCCCTAGAGATTTCCACCAACAACTTCACTGTACAGTCACATGACAGCTCGCTGTCTGTCGTGGACGTTCTAATCTGTATCTGTGGGTAGCATCTTGTTCATGTGCAACTTATTGCTGTGTGGAACCGAATGAATAATTGAGTGGCACCAAATGCATAGCGCCAATTCCACCTGATGCATGTGGCTATCACGTGACATTATCACATGATGATCGACTAAGATGAGAGCGGAAATGACGCACGTGAAACTTCTCTAAAATAAACACGTAGTCAATGGAGACGTATACAACTGCCGTCGAATTAATAATGCAAGAATAATTAATGCATTGTTTCTTAAAGCTAAATAATGCAAAAGCAAGGGATATTTAAATGAACAATAACAACAACATCAACAAAATAGGCAGCTACGAGATCAAACCCGAGAAAACACTATCCGTGCCTTGTGGCTTTCTTTTACTTCCTATGTGTATAATTAATGTACGAGGGTTGCTCAGAAAGTTATGCACATATTTTTTTTCTCAGCTAATTTTGAGTTAAGTTGAGCTAAGAACTTATATCACTGAACTCAGGACATTCCCATACTCTCTCCGTCCCCTCATTCTACAGCCAGTGAAGAGTCACATAACTAATCGTTCCCACCGCTATTTGATTGAAAGTTCGCCTCATTCCCTCTGAGTTTTGAGATCCTACCAGAACCCTTGCTACTCCCCTGTAATCTCATCCTTTCCACATACGGGTTCTCACTAGATCCCGCCACCTTCTCCACCTGGTCACATAAGCGCACGTCCACATCCCTATTGTTCTCAGCTAATAATGAAGATAGAAGCATGACACTTTGCACACTTCAATTATGGCATGTGCCTATTGCGTGCATCAGATTGCAACTCAACCGGCAAAATAATATGGCTGCCCTAAACCGTTGAAATGGAGCGTGTTAGCAACTTGCGTTTTTGCAGTTAATTGTGATAGAATTTCTCGTTGCAGAGAAGGAAACTGTTGTGCATATTCTCAAACGTCTATATGATGTGTCTGGAAGAATTGCAGTCGGCAGGAGTACAGTCAGTCGCTGATTTCAGAGAATCAAAGAAAGAAAGTGGAGATACGGATCTGCTTGACCTGTCGCGCTGTGGACGACCTGCCACAACCACCAACGCAGAAATCTTGAAATGCGCTTAGGTATTATTCTTACTCATAGGCGAATCGCTACTCCACAATTGACCCAACTGGTCTTTAGCAGTGGTAGTGCAAATGCAGTTATAAAAGCTCTAATGACCACCGATTGCAAAGGAAAGCAATTTCTTCTGAATTTTTGGAGCTTTTCAATGCTGATGGAGGTAACTTTTTGGCTAAGGTCGTTACAGGTGACGAAACCTGGGCATACCATTTTGAACCTGAGACAAAAATATAGTCAATGGAGTGGCATCATCCGAAGTCACTACGAAACAAGACATTCAAGACAACTCCTTCAGCTGGAAAGGTCATAATCACTGTATTTTGGAACATTGAAGGTGTGATTATTATGGATGTTATGCCAAGAGGAGAGACATTCAGTTGGCAAGCTTACTTTAAGGCGTTGGGAAATCTCATTCAACGTTATCGCAGAGTTCGGCCCCACAAGAATACAAGCAGGCCTGCTTCTCCTTCACGACAATGCGCTCCCTCACACAAGTCTGGACACACGGTAAGCAGTCATTAAATTGGGATGGACAGTACTACCCCAGCCACCCTATAGTCCCTATGTGGCACCTCTGATTTTCATATATTTGGTCCACTTAAATATGCATTCCGTGGGATAACGTTTGAAGATGATGAAGGGGTTATTCCTGCAGCAAAGAAATAGCTACATGATAAAGACAAAATCTGGTATGGGCAAGAAATACATGCCCTTGTTTAGAGCTGGCTTAAAGCTGTACAAATCGACGGGAATTATATTGAATAATACCGATGTTTACAAGACATATCCATGTATATTGTGTATACATTTCATGCGTTTTTGAATAACAGCTACTTTCACTGAAACCACAAGTAGCCTGACCATGGAAGTCATGGCAGTAAGTAAAGCAATAACATGGCTCGAGACACAGACATTCACTAGGGCCTGTTTCCTTAGCGACTCAATGAACATGATCAAGAGGATAGAGGAGGGGTCGATCCGAAGAGAAATGGTTGCTGCCTCTGAAGCGGTCTCGGCTGGCAAAGATTAGTTTCATCTTTGTGCCAGGTCATGCGGGAGTACAAGGAAATTAGCGGGCTGACAAGCTCGCAGGTGAGGCTACTGTGGAGGGCGGACGCGCCATGGACCAGGCTGACATTCTGAATGCTCTACGAGAAGTGAGACTTTTGCGAGAACCAAGTGATGACTGTGAATCTACAACAATGGCCAGACTGCGGGAGCAGCAAATTAAAAGACGGGTGGCCAAACAAGAACACTACGCAGGAAGCCAAAGAAGATTGATAAACCAACACAGAACTGGCGTCGTTAGCCGCAACACGCTGCGGGATTTGCTGAGGAGGGGATCCGAGCACTTATGGACTGAATGGTTCGATGTGCAACGAGGATGATCTGTCGACTAACTAACTAACTAACTATAAACAGCCACTGAGAAAAACGATGTGGTGTATTACTTTCTGGACGCCCCTCGTAGATTTACATTCTCGTTTAGGTGCTCTTTGATTAAATTATAACTTAAAA
This sequence comes from Cepaea nemoralis, assembly GCA_014155875.1. Classification (NCBI taxonomy): domain Eukaryota; kingdom Metazoa; phylum Mollusca; class Gastropoda; order Stylommatophora; family Helicidae; genus Cepaea; species Cepaea nemoralis. The sequence continues at coordinate 286,787 of JACEFZ010005091.1, forward strand.
TTCCACAACATGTCAACACACAGATTACCAGAAGGGCGAGTAGAAATACTGGAATAGAATTTTTAAAACAAGTTAGTTGCATATTCTTTACAGGACGTTTGCAGTCAACACCAGTATGTTTTGCTGTTGATGATATCTTGGCAAGTTTACGTTCAGTAGTTTGCCATTGCTTTCTGAACCAACGGCAACCATGCTACTTCGTAAACGCCAGCGCAATGCGGGCTGCTGCTAAATAACGCGCAGCTGTGTTTCGAATGCGGGTATACGGGATTACGACCGCATTCGTAAGGCTTTCGCCACGGAGACGGCACTATATAATACGAATCACATATTGTACTTAAAATGAACGCGTAGAGCTTCAATTACTTAAGGCCTTTTGGCATTTCAAGGGTCGCATAGTATAGTCAGCAAGTACAGGAGCCTATTACACACGAGGCGCATTGGGCTTGTGACGCTAGACCCATATTTGTATAGACTAATCTGCACTGCAGGGGTGTTGTGTCCAGTGTCACTCTGGCTGCCTTTACTTTCCAAATATTTAATTGTACCCGTTTAAACTTAGCAGCCCAGGGAAGTTATAAATATTCTAATCCGTCTCAGTGCGGATCGAACTCATGACCACAGAGCCGGAAGGCAAGTGTCTAGCCACTACGACGTAGGCGTTCATGGCTCTGCACAGATATCGGTCTTTGGATTTCTAGATCAACACTGCTGATTATATTCCTCCATGCCACCGTCTCAATCCATCAAGCATCATTTTCCTTAGTCTGCCTCTGCCTCTCTTCCTCTCGATCTTTCCAGCTGTCATGATGTTCTCTAATACCTCTCTTCTCATCACGGAATACTGGCCTATAGTTCTAAATATTAAAATGTTATTTCTTTATAGCCATACTGCAGAAACCTGGATAAAGATGCTGTTACTTCTGTTGCAGTTTTACAATCAACCCACAGACCGATACCAACAGCTGGGGACTGCTGCCGTACAGTGAACCTCGTAATGCAAATTAATTCACATTATGACTAACTAAAGTCGATAAACAACAGATACATACATAAACGAAGCCGTAAGCCCAAAATCTTTGCCAATGAGCACAACGGAACAGAGACACAGCTTCGAGAACATGAAATACTACGCATATAGTATCCAAATACAACACACAACAGTTAATGCTATGACAAGAAATCCAAAAGGAAACGGATGAACAATACAATAGAAAGTGTTCAAAAGCATGTCAATTTGTACTCACAGGCTAGTAAAATACCATTGAACATGTTACAGTTTCATCATTACATATAACGATCTTAGACCACACACAAAGAAATGTTTTAGCTATAGACACTCTTGTCTTGTGTTGGTTTGTCTAGTCTATTGATTGGCAAACTGGAGAACACTGTACATTATGTTCTGGCCTTTGCCGTTGAGTGTTATGGGCCAGTTGTCTCTATCTTGTTATCGGCTCCGTTGCGAAGGAGTTACGGACACAATTCGTAATCCCGCATACCGCGTTCGAAACACAGCTGCGGGCGATTTAGCAGCAGACCATCTTGCGTTGGTTTTGAAAGGTATGAGTGCCGATCATTCAGAAAGCAATGGCACATGACTGAAAGTAAACTTGCCAAGATATCACAAACAGCCAAAAATGCTGGGGTCGACTGTGAGGTCCTGTAAAGTATATACAACTAACTTTCTTTCATTCTTGTTAAATGTGCTATGAGAGCTAGGTAATCCCGTGTCGTCGTTCAATAACTCTGGTGCTCTCTCCATCTGCTCTTCTGTGATCCACTGTCCCCCATTGGGACATAAGTCCTCAACGAACGTCTTCAACAATCGTCGTCCTGTGTTTGAGTACATCATGGGGGGCTAGAGTGTATGGAGAAGACAGTGGCACTCGACAATTCGAAGGTGTTAAAGACAGGGATCAACGGAGGGAAAAAATGCCGGATAGCTCCACAAAGTAAGGCCGAAGACGAGCAGCTGGCGAATTTATCAAGTCCCCAGAGGGTCGATGGCGTGAACACCTGCGCGGCTCGGCATGACACTTGATCATAATTACTAGTTAACCACACTGCGACCTTTAATTCCAGACAATTTGCATAAATTAGTCAAATGACCCGGCGCCAAATTGACCTGACTGGGTCAAACCGAGCTCTTGGTGGTTACAGAAGGCACCCGGCCACAAATGAGAATTTGACGACGTAGAGCACAGTACATCGTTAAGAGTGAGCTGCGGCGGCGCAATGCCTGGGTGGCACGCTTGCCTCATAATCATCATCATCATGTCCCATGCCGGTTAGTGGGGGGGGGGGGGGGGGGGGGGTTGCCATCTCACTCGATCACCAGAATCGTGGATCAGCTCAGTGTTCTTGTCTCGACCATACAACATGGCCAAGCCATCCAGGTATTTACTTCTCTGACCCCCATTTGTTCTCATCCCCTCGATCTTGCCAGTTGTCACCAAGTTCTCCAATTCATTTCTTCTCATACATGACCAAAAATATTGTGACTGTATACGTCTAATGATTCTAATCAGTTTACGGTCTTCATTTGTTTCTTGTAGGACTTGCTCATTGGTTTTGTGTCTGTCCATAGTATTCTTCGCATTTTACTCAGAAACCACATTTCCACAGCCATCAGATGTTTTTCAGCATGTCTGCTCATTGTCCACGCTTCACATCCATACACAAGCATAGGTTCTATGTAGCACCTCAGCACTATTTTTCTCGTTGCAAATGACATCATTTTGTTGGTCAGTATGTTTTGTATCTTGCAAAAGGCTGCCTTCGCCATGGTGATTCTTGTTCTAATCTCTTCAAATCTTCTCCCATCAGATGGTATGACTGTTCCGAGATAATTGTACCGATTTACTTGTTTAGGAATATTCTCATTTGCTTGCTTGCCAACTGGAGCGGTAATAATGTGTTCGAATCCCAATCGATATTTATAATGTTTGTTATTGGCCGGGGATCCTAACTCGACCTTTGGGTACCAGGAAGTGTCCCGGGAAGCAAAGGTGGCCGACGTGATATTGACCACATCATCCGTATAGTACGGATTGGTCTACAAATTCACCACATCACCCGTTTAGTACGGATTGGTCAGCAAATTCACCACATCACCCGTTTAGTACGGATTGGTCAACAAATTCACCGCATTACCCGTTTAGTACGGATTGTTCAACAAATTCACCGCATCACCTGTATAGTACGGATTGGTCAACAAATTCACCACATCACCCGTATAGTATGGATTGGTCAACAAATTCACCACATCACCCGTATAGTACGGATTGGTCAACAAATTCACCACATCACCCGTATAGTACGGATTGGTCAACAAATTCACCACATCACCCGTTTAGTATGGATTGGTCAACAAATTCACCACATCACCCGTATAGTATGGATTGGTCAACAAATTCACCACATCACTCGTATCGTACGGATTGGTCAACAAATTCACCACATCACCCGTATAGTATGGATTGGTCAACAAATTCACCACATCACCCGTATAGTACGGATTGGTCAACAAATTCACCACATCACCCGTATAGTATGGATTGGTCAACAAATTCACCACATCACCCGTTTAGTACGGATTGGTCAACAAATTCACCACAACACCCTTTCAGTAAGGATTGGTCAACAAATGTGTCTAGCGCCATTTACTCTGGGAAGCGCGGTAGTGTAGCACTAGAGCCTCACCTGGCGACTCGATGGTAATAGGTTTGAATCTCAATACGAGCGAATTTTTAACATTGACATTGGCTGCCATATCAATCCAGCTTAAATAGCACCAGGAATTGCCTCGGCAAGAAATGTCGGTCGGTGTGGTACTGACCGCATCACCTACCGGGTGCTATTAGCCTATAACAGTTCCCCAAGCCAAAGAATATCAGTTAAGTCTATATAACCTTAGACCTCTGAATAATGAATAACAATATGCACAAAGTCAAGGATCTTCTCACAAGCCTTCAGCAGTATGGGATATATGGTGTTACTACTCTATATTTGTAGAGTAATCGACATTCAGTGTGTGATCTGGTTAGTACAGAGTGTATTTGTAATGACTGTGCAGTGTTTGAAAAATATTTAGGTGCGTCGCGAGCGCTATCAAGCAAGTCACCTGAACAAGTCAATAAGCCGGATACGGGGGAGAAAAATGGCACGTAGCAAGAACACCAAAAGACACGTGGCAACCAAGGTGCGCAGCGTGGGAGCCGAAAAGACCGTCAAGAAGACGAAAGTGGAGAGCCTGCCTGCTAGCTGCATCAAAGAACCTGAAACTACAGCTATTTCTGAAGCTACCACGAGGGAGAAGATCGACAAGCCCATCACAGACAGGAACCAAACCCACTGAGAAGCAGAGAGAGGAGAAAGACACCAGAATCGGAAACACTGACTCACCGACAATCAAGTGGGTTATCAAACGTATCCAAGTGGAGCTATCTGACGAAGAAATCCTAAATCAGCTACGAGAAGAGAATCTCCACACCCGATTCTTGAAGGTGGAGGTGCTCCTCACCTACTCCAAGATTCCCACAATCTTGGCGGTGATGACGACAGAGGGCATCGAGATGCGGAGCACCGTATCAATCAACAAGAGAATGCAGCAGCCAGAGAGATTCATCTCAAGGATCACCCAATGTTCCAGATGTCGGACGGCCGGCCACAGCAGAGCAGCATGTCGCAGTAAGACAGAAATCTGCCGGTACTGCTCCGATCACCACGCCTTCAAGGAGTGTCCGCTGGCCAAGCTGGACACGGACTTCCGAGCACATAACAACAAATGAAAGTGCGCCAACTGCCTGGGCAAGCATGGAGCAAGATACTTGGGCTGTCTGTACCTACACAGAGACGCCTTAAAGATCGCATTTATCACAAAGACACCATTCAAGGAAGCAATGCGGAGGGGCGAGACAACCACGGTTATAGCATAAGCTGAAAGAGATCAACTGCAAAAGCAGATAGACGAGTTGAAGAAACAAGTCAAGGCACTGCTGACGCCGACTCCGACCAACGACAATGAGAAACTGCTGGCTGAAATAAAGGAGATCCATCAAAACATCAAGCAAGAAGTGGGACATATCGCCGAGACGAAAAAGGAAAACGAAGAAATACTACGCACCATCAAACCGGAGAGAAATCTGCTGAAAGATGAAATGCAGCTTTTCCAGTACAAACCAACAGAAGCCATACAAAAAACCACAGAGAAACCGCAAGATGAAAACCAAGATACCGAGCCTGAACCGCAAGCTAAAGTCAGCAGCCCGACCGCGACGCCCGAGGCCGACAAGGGGAAACCAATATCTCGCCAGACTTCCGAAGAAAACCGAGACGAGCCCCCTGATAACGACACGGAGAGGCCACGGTGGTCTGCCTTGGAGGAGCAACGAGATTCGGCAAGGATTGAAGAACTAAGGCACCAGGAATTCAAAAGGCGCTGGGATGAAAGAGAAAAGAAGCCTAAGAAACTCAGGAGACCGGTAGAATACCCAAATAAAATTACTGACTGGGAGGATGGACCGGCTACACGTACTATATAGAAGATGGAGAGAGGATCCCATGGGTGACCGCAGAGGAAGAAATCGAAAGACAACAGAAGCTCAAAATCGAAAGTGAAAAAAGGGTGCAAGGAGGAAAATGAAAACATCGAAAAGCTCCTAAAGAAAATACACGAAAAAGGAGGCAAAAATACCAAATAAAAAGTCCTTTTAAGGACTGCAACCAGTCAAGCCAGACGAGCCAGGAGCCTATAATAACAAAAGAAACCACCAGAGACGGGAACAAAGGACAGGCGCCAACCGATCTCCCAGTCGACGTCACAGATACAAACCAACATAACCAGTCCGAGATAGGACTCATTCGTAAGAACGCACAAGACAAGAATTAGGGTGAATGAACCCACAAAAATCACGGACCTCAACAATAACCACAGCTGAAGAGGCAGGTTGAACGAGGCCGAATTTGGAATTTTTGTTTTGAAAATTGGAATTGGAATTGAGAATATTGCCGGTCCAAGTTTTGAATTTACCTATTATGTTGTATGAACCTTACAGAGGGTAAATACAAAACTTGGACCGGCAATATTTTCAAGCAATGCACAGTCATTAAAAATACACGCTATATCACTGATACCGTTTTTACTTCCCAAGACATTTCCTGGTACCCATTTCACCTGGGTCGGCTTGGGGAGCCCAGGTAAATTTTGAAAACCTGAATCCGCCCATGATTCATTATCATCATGTGTCATGCCGACAAGCGTAGGCGGTCATGTTTCGGCACCTCGTACAAAAATCAGAGCCGTGGATCAGCTCCATGTTCTTGTATCGACCAAGCCACGTGGCTAAGCCATCTAGATATTTACCTCTCTGCTTCTCCTTGTTCTTTACCGACTACCTTGCCAGTTGTCACCAAGTTCTCTAATTTATTTCTTCGTATAACGTGTTCAAAATCTGTTCGACGGTCTGTATCTAATTTCTCTAATCAGTTTACGGTTTTCATTTGCTACATATAGGACTTCCTCATTGGTTTTTCTGTCTGTCCATGGTTTTCTTTGTATTTTCCAGTAAAAACCATTAGATGCCTATTTTTTCAGTTTGTCTTCTCATTGTCCACGTCTCACATCCATACAAAAAGTATAGGTTCTATGTGGCACATCAACACATTTTTTTCCGTTGCAATTGACATCTTTTTATTGGTCGATGATTATGCGATCATTAATTAACCAACCACCTCCTTTCTCCTCCCTCTTTCCTCCCCCTCCCATACCCAATGTATTTGTGGAGTTTTCCACAATCTCCAGCTGAGAACAATACTGCTTGCCCATGAGTCATTGCCTTGTCTCTCTGTATTTATCTACTCCTCTGGGCATGTTACATCCGTAAATCGTGTCACTATTTCTGAACATAATTGATATGACTTCCTAATTCAAATGTCTTTCTGTTATAATGTATTAGTTATTGGTCTCCTCCGCCGAGGTATAGGGTGCAGATTCGGCGACATAGTTTCCTGTGAGTATTATCGTGTGTCATGTGTGAGAAATTGTCATCCTTGATATGATTGTCATCATCATGTGGTTATGGTTACACGTTGTGGAACTTATTGATCACTGCGCGGTGTCTTACACTGTAATTATAACATCCATCCATCATGTGCCATGTCGGAAAGCGTGGCCGGTCATGACTCACCATTTCACTCAATCACCAGCGTCGTAGATAAGGTCAGTGTTCCTGTCTCGACCATGTCATGTGGCTAAGCCATCCAGGTATTTAATTCTCGGTCTTCCCCTTGGTCTGTTCTCTTCCATCTTGCTAGTTGTCTCCAAGTTCTCCAATTTATTTCTTCTCATAACATGTTCAAAAAATTGTGACTGTCTACGTCTAATTTCTCTAATCAATTTACGATTTTAATATGTTTCCTGTCGTTTTTTGGTCATTGGTTTTTCTGTCTGTCCATGGTATTCTTTGCATTATCCTCAGAAACCACATTTCTACAGCCATCAGGTGTTTTTCAGCTTGACTGCTCATTGTCCAAGTTTCACATCCATACAAAAGTACAGGCTCTATGTAGCACCTCAACACTATTTTTCTCGTTTCAATTGACATCTTTTTATTGGTCAGTATGTTTTTCATCTTGCTAAAGGTAGCCTTTAGCCATGGCGATTCTTGTTCTAATCCCTTCAAGGCGTCTCGCATCAGATGTTATGACTGTTCTGAGATAATTGTACCGATTCACTTGTTGAAGCATATTGTAACATACTAAAACATTAAGTAGGACATGATATTTCTGGACAGAAAAACAAGCACGCAGACACACAGACAGACGCAGAGAGATATACAGGCAAACAGACACACAGACAGACACAGAGAGATATACAGGCAAACAGACACACAGACACCGAGAGATATACAGGCAAACAGACACACAGACAGACAGAGAGATATACAGGCAAACAGACACACAGACAGATACAGATAAATATACAGGCAAACAGACACACAGGCAGATAAAGAGAGATATACAGGCAAACAGACACACAGACAGCCGCAGAGAGATATACAGGCAAACAGACACACAGACAGACACAGAGAGATATACAGCCAAACAGACACACAGACAGACATGGAGAGATATACAGGCAAACAGACACACAGACAGATACAGAGAGATATACAGGCAAACAGACACACAGACAGATACAGAGAGATATACAGGCAAACAGACACACAGACAGATACAGAGAGATATACAGGCAAACAGACACACAGACAGACACAGAGAGATATACAGGCAAACAGACACACAGACAGACACAGAGAGATATACAGGCAAACAGACACACAGACAGACGCAGAGAGATATACAGGCAAACAGACACACAGACAGATACAGAGAGATATACAGGCAAACAGACACACAGACAGACACAGAGAGATATACAGGCAAACAGACACACAGACAGACACAGAGAGATATACAGGCAAACAGACACACAGACAGACACAGAGAGATATACAGGCAAACAGACACACAGACAGACACAGAGAGATATACAGGCAAACAGACACACAGACAGACACAGACAGATATACAGGCAAACAGACACACAGACAGACGCAGAGAGATATACAGGCAAACAGACACACAGACAGACGCAGAGAGATATACAGGCAAACAGACACACACACACACAGACACAGAGAGATATACAGGCAAATAGACACACACACAGAGATATACAGGTAAACAGACACACACACACACACACACAGATATACAGGCAAACAGACACACAGACAGACACCGAGAGATATGCAGGCAAACAGACACACACAGACACAGAGAGATATACAGGCAAACAGACACACACACAGAGATATACAGGTAAACACACACACACAGAGACACGGAGAGATATACAGCAAACCGACACGCAAAGAAACGTAGAAGGGGATATACATACATAGATAATTAGGTAGATAGATGGGTGATTCTGTGGGTGAGTTAGTAGGTATGTAGATAGGTTGGCAAGTATTTAGGTAGGTGTGCAGGTAGGTAGACAGATAGGTAAGTAAGTAGGTAGGGAGGGAGGTAGGAAGGGATAAAAATAGAAAACGATAAAGACCGACAGACAGATAGATAGATAGAAAGGCATTCAGATAGACTGCTAGACAGACAGACGGAACGAACTTTATTTTCAAAGGGTTAAGACAGAGCCGTCAAACATTTCGCCCTTCTTCTCTCTCTCTCTCTCTCTCTCTCTCTCTCTCTCTCTCTCTCTCTCTCTCTCTCTCTCTCTCTCTCTCTCTGTCTCTCTCTGTCTCTCTCTGTCTCTCTCTGTCTCTCTCCTCTCTCTCCCCTCTCTCCTCTCTCTCCTCTCTCTCCCCCTCTCTCTCCTCTCTCTCTCTCATACATTATTTCATCCATGCATCACTGAAGAGGCTAATCTAGAACAACAACAACATTAACAATGTATGCATTATAAAGACGTGGAAAACGTGCGAAAGCCATTACAGTATGCCTCTCTAATGTTTATTATTGACGTGGCAATCGTTATCTAAGGGAGACATACTGCACTACCAACTGGAAACTGAATGTTATTCTATTGTTTTATTATTATTATCATTATCATTATTATTATTATTATTATTATTATTATTATTATTATTATTATTGTTGTTGTTGTTGTTGTTGTTGTTGTTGTTGTTGTTGTTGTTGCTGCTGTTGTTGTTTGTTGTTGTTAAGGGTACCAGTATCTTGTACTGAGCTAGAGTTCGAATAGGTTGCTATTATATGTATTGGAATTGGTTATTTATTTTATTTGGTGTGAAAATTTGTTCCATAGTTGAGCTACAGAGCGAACAAATAAACTTTATTTTCAAAGAGTTAAGACTTCTGCCGTTCCTATCTGTCTGGTCTCATATATTATTCATTCATACATCTCTTATGAAGCTAATCATAGACAATAACAGAAACAATCAACATTAAAATACAAGGAAAATGTGCAATAATAAATAATATATGATTCACTCAAACTAATTTTGACATGGCAGTTATACGTAGCTACGGTAAATTAACGTACCTCAGTTAGAGGACTGTTTATTATAATAGTGTTTTTTTTAAAGATAATTATTATTATGTTTGATTTTTTTTTCTTGTGTAAGGGGGCATGTGGTCTATACTGAGATAGTGTTCACATAGGTTGTGATTATACTTATAGGAATTGGTGGTGTCTTTGATTTATTTGTGGAAGATTGTTCCACAGTTGAGTTCCGGAGTACGCTAAACTTATTGTGTATAAGTCAAGTCTATCCAAGGTTAAGGGACATGAAGTCGGCGGCATGCAGGAAAGTACACAGGTAGGTAGGTTGGTTGGTAGATAGTTTGGTTGGTAGACGAACGGACGAACGGACAGACAGATAGACATATAGACTGAAGAAATGAACTGTGTTTTCAGAGGGTTAATAATTGGGCCTACTAACCATCCCCTATATTTCCTTTCCTACATTCTTGTAAACATACATCTCTTATTAGCTTCTTCTCTAGCTGCAACAACAACAACAAAAACATATGCCTTATAAACAATTGAGAAACGTTTCCAGAAAATTCTGGAGATTGCCCGATACATAGTTTAGGCGGATCTTCCCACTACAAGAGCTCCCGCTTGTAGGAACAGATTTTTGCCATTGCTGGGTGTTCAGCGCGAACCGCTATCTTGGTAACCGAGCGCACAGGTCACAATGTCGACAGGACTCATTTACAAATCGCATGCCTAAACTATCTGTTGCTTGTTTGTTCTTTATATTGTGTTTTATTTTGTTCTCTTTCATCCATCCCCTTGACTCTCTTTGTCCCTCCCTTTCATGAGATGAAGAGAGCGAGAGAGAGAGAGAGAGTAAATGTTTGTTAGTGCGTTTCTGATTGTGAGTGGGTATACGTCTATGGGAGGGGGTGCGTAATTGTGAGTTAATGAAAGGGTTTATAACCGGGAGAGTTTGTGTATATGATGTATGTATGTGTGAGTTAATGAAAGGGTTTATAACAGGGAGAGTTTGTGTATATGATGTATGTATGTGTGAGTTAATGAAAGGGTTTATAACCGGGAGAGTTTGTGTATATGATGTATGTATGTGTGAGTTAATGAAAGGGTTTATAACCGGGAGAGTTTGTGTATATGATGTATGTATGTGTGAGTTAATGAAAGGGTTTATAACAGGGAGAGTTTGTGTATATGATGTATGTATGTGTGAGTTAATGAAAGGGTTTATAACAGGGAGAGTTTGTGTATATGATGTATGTATGTGTGAGTTAATGAAAGGGTTTATAACAGGGAGAGTTTGTGTATATGATGTATGTATGTGTGAGTTAATGAAAGGGTTTATAACAGGGAGAGTTTGTGTATATGATGTATGTATGTGTGAGTTAATGAAAGGGTTTATAACAGGGAGAGTTTGTGTATATGATGTATGTATGTGTGAGTTAATGAAAGGGTTTATAACAGGGAGAGTTTGTGTATATGATGTATGTATGTGTGAGTTTATGAAAGGGTTTATAACAGGGAGAGTTTGTGTATATGATGTATGTATGTGTGAGTTTATGAAAGGGTTTATAACAGGGAGAGTTTGTGTATATGATGTATGTATGTGTGAGTTTATGAAAGGGTTTATAACAGGGAGAGTTTGTGTATATGATGTATGTATGTGTGAGTTAATGAAAGGGTTTATAACAGGGAGAGTTTGTGTATATGATGTATGTATGTGTGAGTTAATGAAAGGGTTTATAACAGGGAGAGTTTGTGTATATGATGTATGTATGTGTGAGTTAATGAAAGGGTTTATAACAGGGAGAGTTTGTGTATATGATGTATGTATGTGTGAATGTGTGTATGTTGGTATTATAAATATGTATTTATGCATGTGTGATTGTCTCTGAGTGTGCATGTGTGTGTCTGTGTGTGTGTGTGTGTGTGCGTGCGCGTGTGTGTGTATGCGTGTGTGTGTGTCTGCCCGCCTATCTCATAACATAGTTATATGCATTGTTTATGTTCACAGCATTTATTTGACGATGTCTTTTCTGTGTGAAAGTAACATGCGCACTTAGTTACTGCTTGATTTCTCGAGTTGATCATTTCTATGTGCATCTAACACGCACAATTAAATACTGAGTGCTTTCTCGAGTCGTTCATTTTGTATGTGAATGTAACACGTACAATTATTTACTGAATGCTTTCAGGAGATGTTCATTTTCTATGTGCATGTTGCTTGCTTGCTTGCTTGTGTTCGTTGGCTTGAGCTCCAACGCGAAGTCCTGTATGTCGGATGAAGACATCCTGTTGTCCAACATCAGTGTGATGTCATACAGGACTTGAGGTTTGAGTGAGTATCCGTTGTCCCATGTCTGGCTTATTGGTGTGCAGACTGGTGGTTCCTCGCCGTACAGGCAGACACTCTCCGACTTCGGAGGAAATGTGCATGTAATACGTACAATTATTTACAGAGTGCTTTCTCGAGTTTCTGTGTAGTCTCTGTGGCGAAGTGTTCAAGCCGTTTGACTCGTGCTCCGAAGGTTGTGGGTTCGATTCCGGGCTGCGTCCATCGGTTTACGAGTTAAATGTTTCGGAGACTCCTGTGGGTCGTCGCTAAAAGCTACGGAGTTCGTGCTTTGTGCGACGCTTTCCGAGCTGCGGAAAGAGAGCGAGCCATATGGGATAAAACCCGGTGCAGTGAAGTCGACCCTGTCGACTTTTAAGCGACTTTTTTTTTTTCTGAGTTGATCATTTCTATGTGAATCTAACATGCACAATTATTTATTACGTGTTTTCTCGGGTTGCTCATTTGCTATGTGAATGTAACACGCACAGTTATTTACTGCGTGATTTCTCGAGTTGTTCATTTGCGACGTGAAGATATTTTCTCAAACAGTTTTGTGTCTGCTTGCCAGCGTGCCCAATTTTTTACCCTCTGAAAATAAAGTTCGTTCCTTTTTTCTCTTTATATCCTTTGATAACTATAAGTTAAAATCAAGGTTGTCAATTACTAAAAGCATTTCAACGAAATCGCACACACTGTTGATTATTTCTCTAGCTTTCAACAAAAATGGCAGTGGAAATGTAGTTTATGAGGACAATCCAAAGAATACCATGGACACAGAAAGACCAATGGGCAAGTCCTACAAGAAACAAATGAAAACCGTTAACTGATTAGAGACATTAAAGAGGGACAGTCAATATTTTTGGACACAGTATGTGAAGAAATAAACTAGGGAACTTGTTGAAAATAGGCAAATTGAGCGGTAAAGAACAAGGGGAAGGCAGAGAAGAAAATACCTGGATGACTTTGAAACGTGGCATGGTCGAACCAAGAACACGGAGCTGATCCAAGATTGGTGATCGTAAGAGATGGTTAAACATAACCGCCCACGCTTATCGGCATGGCACATGATGATGACGATGATGATGATGATGATGATGATGATGATGATTATGATGATAATGATGATGATGATGATGATGATGATGATGGATGATGATGATGATGATGATGATGATGATGATGATGATGATGATGATGATGATGATGATGATGATGATGATGATGATGATGATGATGATGATGATGATGATGATGATGATGATGATGATGATGATGATGATGATGATGAAAAGTGTACACTTTTTCGTGTTCATGTCTTTCGCTAGACCCATCGATTGAAGTTCCACAGGCTTCCTACTTTTGTGACACATGATGATGATAAAAAGTGTACAATTTCCCATGCCCATGTCTTTTGCTAGACGCCATCGATTGAAGTTCCCAAACCTTCCTATTTTTTGTGGCACATTTCATTGTCTCCTGTTACTTGCCATTATCAGTTCAGACATGCATCCTTCCCCCTGTGAGTTATTTTGCTCTGTCTTTTACCCGTCGGCAGCTTAATTCAAATTAGGTTAGTGTGTCACGCCAGTAACGATCCAGGAGAGAGTAGTGCGAGGAAAAACAACAACCAAATAATAAATTTTTCTGGTTTCACAGAACCTTGTGTTTTTATTTTATTGTTATATAACGTCTGTCTGTCTGTCTGTCTGTCTGTCTGTCTGTCTGTCTGTCTGTCTGTCGGTATCTATCTGTCTGTATGTGAGTCAGTTGATCAGTCGATTTGTCTATCTGTCGGTAGGGTGGTCGGTCGGTTGGTCCGCACGTCCGTCCGTCCATCCGTCAGTCTGTCTTTCTTTACGTCTGTATGTCTGTCGCTATCTATTTGTCTGTCTTTCTGTGTGTCAGTTATTCGGTCGGTCGGTCAGTCTGTCTTTCTGACTATCTATCTGTCTGTCAGTGGTGATCTAGTTGTCTGTCTGGCATCAAAAAGACCGAAGTCGGACACCGCAGAGTGAGGGCGTGTTTTCGTATCTCTACTTCTCGGATTATTATTACTGCCAGCTGAATTCACCTATCATGTTTTTTTTATTTATATCAATGTGCTAGTTGTGATTCTGTGGATGTGGTTAAATAGTTTTTTGATTGATACAAGTGTTGATTATAGCAAAAATGGGTGTTTATATATAATATTCATTCCACGTGATAGTTGAACACTATTAAATTTTAACCAGTTAAGTGCACGAGGCGTGTCAGAAACAACCAATCACTACACGCGACCTCAAATTGCCCGCAGCGTGACTAGATAACAATGCGATTGCTGCATTCTTCAAGTTTAGTTATTCGTAACATTATGTAATAATATCAGGGGAAGGAGAGGGCTCCGTATTGGAAGTGAATGGCGAAAGGACTCGCTCCGGTTTACGATCGGCTGCCAATAAAACTTACACAATAAACAAAGAGAGGGCCGTGAAGAACAAGCTATCCAAGTGTACAAATTCCACCGGCCTAGTCGTCAAACACACCAACTCAGGAATGTGTGTTACGGTTTCCTTCAACAACACACTCCATTATGAGGCATTCCGAACTTGTCTTTTCGACTATTACAGGCTTGAACTAATTGAACCCAGACAAGATAAGCGAGGGGCCCATGTTGCAGACCGGATTACGACGCGAGTGATTATGATACATTTGTACCACACGAAAAATAAACTAATGACACAAGGAAGTATTGAAAACATTAACTCTTGGCTAAAAGTAGATTTTGTTGAGGTTGAAATCTCGATACAGACATTCACCGAATTTACACAGCCCACAAACTACAGCATTAAACAGCACACCTGCTAACAATGTTCGTCAGTTAACTCATACGACGAGTGTACATTACAACATCAACACGAGGCCTTCCAATCCAATTGTGCTCTTGGCCATTGATTACCCAATGGAACGCATCCAAAACAATATAGAACTCAACGTGGACATTGTTGAAGAAGTACCTGCCTCAGATAACAATAGCATCTTAACTATCAATGGACATTCGTGCGACTGTAAATAGCGCATTGAGGAACTAGAACAATCTCTATAGGCTCTCATTGTCACTGTTTCAACTAACAGTGAAGCAAACAGCAATATAAGCAGTGAATACAATGCTCTCAAGACAGACGTCGCGCTTATGCGAGATGAAAATTTGTTGCTGAGAAAAACAGTTCAAACCTTACAGAATGTGCCCTCTACCGACCAAACCGAAGAAGCATGTAATTCCCAAGCAACTGAATCATCCTTGGGAAATCTTGGGGAAGCTCAGTCCCACCCAGAACAGATAACTATTATGAAAACACCTCAACGGGCTGAGGAAGATAAACAAAAACAAACACCTCAATGTGCAGAGGAAGATAAACAACAACAAATAGTCTACCCCATTGACGTCAAAATAAGCAATAGGTTCAAAGTGCTTCAAGAAAAATTACTCGAAAACGTACAGTGTTTTAACATGCTGCCAATGGGCAACACACGCCTACAAGTTCCATCGGGAGAACCATATGGAGACATAAATACTGCTGATAATCGGAAATGGACGAAACAACGGGCGAGACGTACTGACAACCAACATGTGCAGACAGCACGATCCGACTGTACACACAATATACTAGGCGATTCTTTAATGAAAGGTTTATACAGCGACCGGATGGCCACTTCAGACAAAGACATTGTTTCCATAATCCCACTGCCTGGGGCTGGTGTTAACCGACTAACAGACAAGATAAGCAGGTTGGCTGTAAATCACAACGTTAGAAAGGCAAGCGTACACATTGGTATTAACTACACTATGAACAACTAACAAATCACAGGGTTTAAACTGCTGGCACTCTTGAACGGATTACGTCAAACTTTTCCTAACTCGTCCATTTTCTTCTCCTCCATCATATCAGTGAGTTATGGACTCCAGCGCCGTCTAGCTGACATAAATAACAACATTTTGCAGAAGTTCTGTTTTCAAAACAAGATACAGTTCATCAACAACACACCGTCATTCACTTCACAGGCTGGTGTACCCATAAAAAAAGTCTTTATAAACATCAATTACATTTGCTTACATTGGGCACCAGCTTGCTCGCCAAAAATTTTAAATATCCAGAACGGACACACCATACATCCAATACAAGATCGTGTCGGACACTTTTAGCTACTCCACCTGAAACTCAAGCCAGACGACATGCTCCCGTCACATCAAGTATCAATAGGCCAGAAGTGCGCAGACCACTCATAACCACTGCACCTGAAATCCAAGCGAGACGGGCCACTTCCATCACACCAAGCCCGTTCAATACGTCGTCTTTCACACAGGAGGGCGATAATTATGAAGATTTGTTTCCTATTCTCCCTAGAAAGGATCTACCTTTCAGCAACAACGACGTGCAACTACAACCTCCTGTTAGCAACCAACCGTAGTTGGCCGTCGTTACATATCCATGAGACATCATCAGTACCCATTTCATTGTAACCCAGATTGGTTGCACCTCACACGTTATAGCCCAGCTACACTTCGTCAAGCACTTATGATGTCGCTGTACCAATAACCAACACAACCTGGTATTTACCATCAACTTAGCACAAAGCAACACCGGATCTCGGTACAAGAAAGAGCCTCTACTGGAACGTTTATGTGCATATTTGGTTACATACATACACATACATACATTGGCACCTTGCCGTCTTGACAGACGATAGTGTGTGCTTTAAAAAGGCATAATAACTTTTACCTATGGCGGTAGCGAGTGTGAGTGATAAGGCCAATTCGCGCTGTAAATGTCCGTTCACAGTGGGTGCATGTGAACACGTGGTCATTTCCACCATCATGCACCATCTTACGACTCACACGCTCGATGTGTGACTTATCTGCAATAATTTTCTCCTTTGTCTTTATTCCATTTATGATGTTTGCCCTCCATGCAACACGTTCAGCGGCGACGTGCTCACAATGTGTATTATCAATGCCTGTATCAATCATGTCCCGCTTACACCCATCTTTGTATCTTAGTAGAGACCAACCCTGAGATCTCTTACCCACCTGTAATTCACCAAACAAGATGTCCTTCTGTATTCTACCATCATCCATCCTCCTAACATGTCCTATCCATCTAAGTCTACGAAGACTGAGCATGGAATAAACCGTCCCACAACCTGATCTTTCCGATACTTCAGTATTTGTGATTTTGTCTTGCCACTTAATACCAAGAATTCTTCGCAGACACCGCATATGAAAGCTGTTTAAACGTTTCTCTTGGCGTGAGTAAGTTGTCCAGGTTTCACTGCCATAAAGAAGAGTACTAAGGACACAGGCTTGATAGACAAGGACTTTTGTTTTGGCAGTAAGCTTCCTGTTCTCCTAGACTCTTTTTATTAACCTGTTCGTTATTGTTGCTGCCTTACCAATCCGGATGTTGATTTCCTGATCTAGGGATAATTTGATATTTACCACTGATCCTAGATATGTAAAATGGTCTACCATCTCTAGTTCTGCGTCGTGAATAAAGATTGATGGTACACCATGTGCACCTTGTGACATAATCTGTGTCTTCTTTCTGCCAATTATTAAACCAAATTCAGAACAAGCATTGGAGAATGCAGATAGTAGACATTGTAATACTTCCTCATATTTGGTTATTGTTTTATATAGTAACGTATTAGATTGTACGTGACTATAAACATTGCCTCATATTGACGTCACATAATTGATACTTAGTTGTATGTCTGTTATAATACTTTTTATTGTGTTTATACTGTGAGTGAGGAGGTCTTCACCGCCCATCCTTACTGAACTGTATACGTTTTTTTTTTTATTTTTTTTATTTTTATATTGACAGATATATTACTGTTTCTATGTACTTTAGAGTGTGTATTGTTATAAGGGACGTACGTTGTATTCATTTTGTGTTTTTAAAAACATCTATGATTACGCATTGTTAAAATGTCTAATAAGTGCGAACACTGGTTCAGTAATAATGGGTTCAGAATCGGGCATTTAA
This sequence comes from Cepaea nemoralis, assembly GCA_014155875.1. Classification (NCBI taxonomy): domain Eukaryota; kingdom Metazoa; phylum Mollusca; class Gastropoda; order Stylommatophora; family Helicidae; genus Cepaea; species Cepaea nemoralis. Next base: position 305,184 of record JACEFZ010005091.1, read on the forward strand.
ACATTTGCCATCTATTAGGGAAGCTGCCCGAAATATCACTTAAACTTAATCGAAATTTTCACATGTTCGGGTTAGCGAAAGTCGATTAAATGGTAACATCTCATATGATGACATCGCTATCAGAGGTTTTAAACCCATTAGAAGAGATCCCTATCAGAAACAAGAGACGGGTATTGCAGTTTATATTTCCAACTCGCTTAACGCCCACCGCAGGTTAGATTTTGAGACCTGTGAGATTGAGTGTGTATGGCTAGAGGTTAAACTTCAAAATCGCATACCGCTAGTAGTTGGCTATCTTTATCGAAACCCCAGAGCAGGAAATATCTGGTATGAAAAATTCACCACTATGATGGATGTAGTCTTTAGTAATGCGAGAGAAATAATACTGCTAGGTAAATTCAACATCATTGGCACCTTGCCGTCTTGACAGATAATAGTTTGTAATGGATGGAGTTATTACCTCTCCATAGCACAAAGCCTGGGCTAAAATATAGAGATCATGTGTTGCCCATACAGCATGATCCCTCTCTCAGTCTGCCTAGTTCTCTCCGGAGGAAAGGTAACACCTCTACATCTGGAACAAGACAAGCTACAGAAACTGCCGGATCAGCAAAGTAATGCTCTAATTGTCCGCCTGTCGGAGCTTCGATCCTAGACCAGCTGCCAACCAAGGCTTAGGACCGGGTCTTTAGGTTGCATTTCCTCGCACCAGGGTAAGGCTTGTACCCTCCCAACTGCGCTCTTCCGCCCGAAGCCGTTGGCACAATGTGGGGTGTCGGGTTTGGTAAGCGCCGCCCAACATTCGGCGCTAACAGAAAGCAGGTAGTACCGTCTACTGTTATACGGTAGCTCAGTCATATCTGACTAAGACCTGACAAAAACGTGTAAGGTTCAACATAGACAACAACTATAGTACAATATACAATAACTTCAACATAGACACTAACAAATCAAACAAAACATGGGAAAACATAATAGAGTCATATAACTTCCAGCAATTAGTCAAACAAGCCACTAGAGTAACAAAATCATCTGCAACACTTATAGATCATATTTATACTATGTGTGCTGACAACATCACAGAATGTACTTTACTTATTAATGCAATGAGCGATCACTACCCAGCATGTTGCACGTGGTCCAAAAGAGGTACCAAAATTCCAAAACATAAACATATAAGTATAAAGTATAGAAATTATAGAAATTTCAATCGAGATGACATTTTACAAGACTTGCTCAACTTTTCTCTGGACTATGTTCATCAACCTCCTGACCCAGACGATGCTCTGGACCACTGGCTGAAGACCTTTCTAAGTATATTTGATAAGCATGTTCCATTTAAGGAAGTTCGTGTTAAACATCACACTAAGCCAATGTGGATCACACGGGAGGTAGTTGAACTGATGAGAGACCGAGACAGGGCACATAAAATAGAGATATAACTATATACCGTAGTCTGAGCAACAAAGTTCAATATGTTATTGGAAGGGAAAAGAAAATCTATTGTAAGAACTTAATAATAGATAAAACCAACACTAAAGATATATGGAAAGCAATTAATACCTTGACAAACAAACACAAATCATCACAATCATTACCATCAAATCAGGTTACATGTGATCAATTCAGTAGATTATTTCAGTCCAACATAAACTAACTGAAGGCTACAATGCCAGGTGCGCCTCATGACATATCTTTATTATTATCATTCTGTGACATCAAATGCTATAGAGACATGCCCTCCAACAGACCGCTATTGACGACCACTGAAGAATTTACTCATCTCAGTAACTTACAAAGAACAATAACTCATCAGGACTAGATGGAATCAGTAATCTGATCCATCGCCGTGCTGCACCGGCGATCTGCGAGTCACTAACTTTTATATATAATCAATGTCTCACCAAAGGTCACTTCCTATCAGCATTCAAAATCGCTAAAGTGTATCCTCATTTAAAAGCTGGATCTCTAGACGATCGTCTCATGAGTATTTATAGGCCAATTTCCATATTATCCTCACTATCCAAACCGCTAGAAAAGCACATCCACAAAACATCACTAGAGCACTTAGTTCGCTACAAACTAATAGTTGACAGTCAGTCAGGATTTCGGTCAAAATACTCTTGTCATACGGCGCTAACAAACATGACAGAAAATTGTCATCAAAATATTAACAACAATGCTCTATGTGGAGCGGTGTTTATAGACTTTAGAAAAGCATTCATTGTTATAGATCATACTATTCTAATTACAAAACTAGAAACAATAAAAGTAAGATTTAATATAGTGACATTAATTTTTTTTAAACAATCATTCTTATTAGACAGTCAACAAGTAGTATCACACAATAAATCTTTATCTCAAGCTGTACCATTAACATTGGATTACCTCATGGGTTTATTCTTGGCCCTCTGTTATTTGCCATTTATATAAATGATCCTCCCTTATATCTGTCGTCGTCCTGCGATCTATTTGCAGACGACTGCACAGTATATACACGCGCTATTGATCGTAGTGTGCTAGAATTTTCCTTGCAACAGGAAATAAATAGTATAGTTAACTGGAGTCATGCAAACCGCATGCAAATTAACATTTCTAAAACAAAACCTATGTTAATGGGAACCAGGCAAAGACTTCACACTCTAAACTCACAGTGATATCTACAGCTGCACATTGGTAGCATGCCTATAGAAAGTGTAATCGAGCACAAGGCACTGGGTCTTATCGTAGATCAAATCTAACCTTTAACTCCCATGTTCATGCTCTCGTTAAACAAATAGCCAAAAAAGAGTATACCAACTTACCAAAATTAAGAATTTTCTTGACAAAAATACAAGAAAGATATTTTATACTTACCATATACAAACACATATTGATTATTGCTCCACAATCTGGGATGGATGCTCCAAATCTATAACAAAACACCTTTATTCACTCCAGAAAAGGGCAGTGCGTTTAATTAATGGTGAAAAGCTTATCGACATTTCTAACCTACATAAATGTCTTCGGTTACTGCCACTCCACAAACGCCTACTTTTTAATAAGGCTAAACTAATTCACAAAATCATATTTCAAAATGCTCCAAGCTACATTTGGCCATTGTTTAAATACAACGCAAGACATAGTGAACGACTAAATATACTTCATGTCCCTAAACCTACGATAGACTTATATAAAACAAGTTTAGCATACTCTGCTGCTCAGTTGTGGGAAAAAATTCCACAAGAAATCAAAGACACCACCAATCATTATACATACATTCGCAACCTGTTTGAAAACTACCTCAGTACAGCGTACATTCCCCCATAAACAATAACACAAAAGACAATAATGGTAACTTATCTCAAACGACAACTAGCCAATTAACATTCCCATATGTATGGGACGCAACACCTTAATTAGGTATTTGGATGTTCGTCCATCACGAATGATGAGGACCATTCATTCATTGCATCTTTTTATTAGATGAAGAACGGATTACTTGCGCTTTAGTTTGGATTATAGTGAGGTAGTGGTCGCGCAACTCCATCGACCTCACTCTCTCGTCTGCGTCAATCTGGTTCCAGTGGCGAGCATGGCAAGACGACTGGAGACGAACACAGATGCAGTGGACGTTAGGCTGCCACGGCCAGTTATCCCTGTATAGCGACTCAACGGCGATTCCGTCATTCCTTTGATTTTCAGTTTTAAGACAAGCGTAGCGACAAGCGAATGCGCGTATGATTACTGATAGGATCAACCAGATATCCATCGCCTAGACGGACTGACCGCCAGGAACAGACCACATACACATGCGACTAGCAGGAAACTGCCCACGGAAGATATTGCTCGTCTAAGTTGCGAACAAATCTCCCGATTTACGGCTGAGCCTCATTAGCTCGCAATGCATATGGCCACTGACAGGACAGACGTTCATGCACACGCAGGCCAAGAGTAGCATCGCTAAAGCGCGCCCTCCCTGTACAAGGTGATACATGCAAAACCACTGGACGCCTACCGACGAGCTTTTAAGCTACGCCGGCAGGACTGACCGAAAAGCTATACCAGCTTACTGACTGCAGGCCCACTACTCATCGAGAGAGAGTGGGCGCTTATCGAGACTATGTCCAACGGTCGTACAAATTTGCTCTTTTGCACGCTCAAACCACGACCCTGGCTGCACGATGCGGTTACATTCTGGAGACGCCTGCCTCGCTAACTTGCATTGGCTGGGAAGATCCCATTTTGGTGCACCTCACACAGCCATCCGAGACAACGAACGCTAGACGCGGGACTGATTTTGCGAACCAGACAGGCCCTCACTATTAGATATTTATAATGCCCATGTTAAACATTGCCTCAGTGAGTCATTTGTTATTGATTATTTTTCATGCGTTTTAATGCTTGTTGTTCTTTTGTTGTCAAAAATTTGCTTCATAAGTGATGTTGAATGAAAGAATGTATGAGAGGAAATAGAGAAGAAGGACAGAATGTCAGACGGGCCTGCGTGCCCAATTCTTAACTCTTTGAAAATAAAGATTTTCGTTCGTTCGTTCTGTCTATCAGCGGTGATCTATGTGTTAGTCTGTCTTTTAGTAGTTATATGTTGTATGTCTGTCTGCCAGTGGTGATCGATTTGTCTGTCTGTCTGTCAGTGGTGATCTACCTGTCTGTCTGTCTGTCTGTTAGTAGTGATCTATTTGTCTGTAAGTAGTGATCTCTTTGTCGGTTTGTCTGTTGCTCGGTCGGTCGGAGACTCCCTCCGTCCATCCGCCTTATTTGTCTATCTATCTGTCTATGCATTTATATATCTATTTGTCTGTCTGTCCGTTTGTCGATTGATCCATCCGTTAGTCTGTCTGTGTGTCTATCTGTCTATTGTCGGTACGGTATTTCTGTCTGTCTTTCTGTCTACCTAGCTATCTATCTGCCTATGCTTATACGTCTGTCTGTATTCTTGTCTCTTCCTATATGTCTCTCTTTCTTTCTGCGTGTTTGTATGTTTGCTTTATCACGTATCTCTCCAATTTACTATTTGTATCTATCCCTGACACTCTGTGTATTCCTTCATTGACGTGTCCGTGGATAGAACTGCCAAAAGGGGAACAGAATAACAATTTATCACTCCTCCCATTATCTGTATCACCTACTTGGCTCGTTCTTTTAAAGTACTCAGTCCACTCCATGTATCTCTATGCTCTACCGCGCTTCAAATTCCCACAATGGCTCTGTGTTCCTCACTACGTAAAAGCAAATCATGTCTGATTGCCATGACTGTTGCCTCTTTGCCACAAGAGCGACATAGACACCCATATTATGTACACCAGTGGTGCTGTAACTAATGAAGTACATGAGAAAGCTGTTTGGGAAAATGTCTTATCATTCCGAAATTAACACTTCCAGAATGACGCAGTAAATAAATGATGAACATCGACAACAGAAGCGGTTCTTCCTAAAACTGGCTCTATTAACCCACAGCAAAGGAGCTAGAAAAGGGATTTTGGGAGTTAATACAGTCCAGACAACCTTTAGAGGAACAAACTAAACAAACCTAATAATAACAAGATCATTTTTCGCGAAACTAGTAATGCAAACTTAAAAACAACGAGACAACTTTCGAGGAACTAGTAACAGAAACCTAATAACGAGAGACACACTTTGGAAGAACTAGTTTTTCAAACCTAATAATAACCAGATAACATTTCACAGAACTAGTTATACGAATCTAACGACCCGACAACTTTTCAATGAACTATTTGATTATTTGATTGTTTCGGGATTTGAAATTTAATTATTGAGCACAACCCACTACTGGCAACGCTGATCGTATTCTGGTATGAACCTAAGGCCATTCCACGTCAACATGGAAGCACTATATTCGAGTTTCGCTCTCGTTTGAGCTCGTCAGTAGTGCATATCCCTGACCGGATCCGGAAACAAGCCCCGGATCACTGGCGTGTGAAGCGGGTGTGTAACCACGCGGCCTTTTAGGAGGCCTGGAGTTCCTTGCTAGTGAGAAGTCCTGATAGTTCGGGTCCACATCGATTGATGGACGTCAGTCGCGGCGATTGGGCAATCTTGAGCATAGCTTACTATGGGTGATGTTGTAATATTCTGTTAAGATAATTTGGCGTGTGCCGCGTGGTTACACACCCGCTTCACACGCCAGTGATCCGGGGCTTGTTTCCGGATACGGTCAGGGATATGCACTACTGACGAGCTCAAACGAGAGCGAAACTCGAGTATAGTGCTTCCATATTGACGTGGATAGGCCTTAGGTTCATACCAGAATACGATCAGCGTTGCCAGTAGTGGGTTGTGCTCAATATTTAAATGAACTATTTATTTAAAAAAGAAATTGGGACTAGCCAATTTTCCTTGAAATAGTTTTACAATCCTAATGACGACCAGGCAACCTTTCAGTGAGCTAGTTGTTATACAAACCTAAAGACGAATAGATAACTATTTTGCAAACCTACGGGTAGTTCTCATTGTTAAAGTTCATATGTGTCTTCATAATCTGTCAATATTAAAATCACATTAGAAGGTCAAATCCAAGTACCGCACGTGACATATTTACAAAAGACAGACACAAGTGTCCATATAAGGGCAAGGTAAGAAAATTAACAACAAACAGATTAGTGTCCATATAAGGACAAGATAATCAAATTAACAACAAACAGATTAGTGTCCGTATAAGGACAAGTATCCATTTAAAGACAAGGTATCCATATAAGGACACGGTATCCATATAAGGACAAGGTATCCATATAAGGACAAGGTATCCATACAAGGACAAGGTAATCAAATACTCAAGATACACATAAGTGTCCATATAAGGACAAGATATCCACATAAGGACAAGGTATCCATATAAAAACAAGGCATCCATATAAGGACAAAGTAAGTAAATTCAAAACAGAGAAATATATGTCCACATAAGAACAAGGTAATCAAATTCACAAAGACAGGATATCATCATCATGCGCCATGTCGATAAGTGTTTGCGGTCATGATTCGTCATCTCATACGATTACCAGTCTTGAATCAGGCCTGTGTTCTATGTCCGATTATATACCATATGGCCAAACGACTCAGATAAATATCTCTTTGTCTGTCTCACGAAAATTCCTGGAGATGTCGATCGATGAAAGATTGTCGCGCCATCCGTCTACAGGCGGCAGCCATCCTTTGATGTGGTAGACAGACTGTCTGGATGGAAGTCGGCAGGATCTTTTGTTGTGGGGAAATTATTCTCTAGATCACAGACCGGTAAGACTTTTTGAAGTACCGGAGACAATTTCCCAGATGTGTCAGGTGTGTGCGAAGTGTCCATATAAGGACAAGGTAATAAAATTAACAACGAACAGATTAGTGTCCGTATAAGGACAAGTATCCATTTAAAGACAAGGTATCCATATAAGGACACGGTATCCATATAAGGACAAGGTATCCATATTAGGAAAAGGTATCCATACAAGATACCAGAGTGTCTGCAGGAACCTATCATCTGCTGAGCGGGAAACGATGATTATATAAGTGTGTTTCCTAAGTGATGGTTTACATCACAGTAAAATAAAGACACTGAAAATACCACCAGTACCAGGAACACTAGTAGTAGAGATATAGATACCTGGAAATCTGTGAATTATTCTCTAGATCACAGACCGGTAAGACTTTTTGAAGTACCGGAGACAATTTCCCAGATGAAAGGGACAGCCAGTCAGATGTTTACATTCAGTTTGGAAAAGGAAAGAAAAAAAAGCTTCTAGACGCCTAGTGTCTAGACAGTTTTGTGACGTCATTCAGACACATTATTGAAACAGTCTGGATAAACAACTTGGGGGGGGGGGGGGGAGGGAGTCGACCAAATGTTGTGAAGCAAGACGGACGTTTGTGATATTCCTAGTTTGATTCTGGAGAGAAAATACAGTGTCTATTGTTGATTTATATCGGCGGACATTCATCCAGTGTGTGATTTCGTAGTCTCAATCTCAAACAGGAATAACTATATGGTTCCACTAGATTTACCAAGAAGTAGAAGAAAAGTCATGGCTCGAACATTGAAGGCAGAGTTTACTAAGAGGCTTTTGCACTGTGCCCATAACCCAGAGGGTCTGCAGGAACCTGGCCTCTGCTGAGCGGGAAACGATGATTATATAAGTGTGTCTCCTAAGTGATGGTTTACATCACAGTAAAATAAAGACCCTGAAAACACCACCAGTACCAGGAACACTAGTAGAGATATAGATACCTGGAAAATTAACCTTGTGTGTTACAATTGGGGAATTCCTATCATTACCAATTACCAGTGTGTGTTACAATTGGGGAATTCTTATGAGAAGTTAAACACTAGCAGTTAGTTCCAAGGTGACAGTAAACAATTTTGGACTATACTAGAATTCTCTGAACACGTAACTTATAGGGACATAGTAGTTACACTCTGTGTGTCAGATTGATGGTCAATATTGGACTATATACACTATTGGTGACCAGGCATCCGGATTGTCCAAGAGCTATTGGAGGAAGTCGACACTTGGCCGGAGAGATACATCATTTGGGTGAGGTCTTCTGTCATTGATATATGGTGGTGTTGTGTGGCCAGTACAGTGATGAAACAGACTTTGCTCCTGAGCTATTAGGTCTGATTCTGCATACACACTAGATTATACGACAGACATTCTACACATACACTTCGCACACACATGACACTTTATTCATTAGATTAATTTGCCATTTTTGTTAGAGGCTAGTATTGTGTGGGTATATTTTGGAAAAGAATGAGAGGGGGCATCGTCCAGTGGTAAGAGAGAGAGAGAGAGAGAGAGAGAGAGAGAGAGAGAGAGAGAGAGAGAGAGAGAGAGAGAGAGAGAGAATGATCCGAAGACTGACGGGGTGTTGTGGACAGACAGCTAGGAGATCCTCAAGGTAATGATATGGGGTTAAAAGAATGTGGGTGTTGATTCCCCTCACCCCAGGACGACACTTATTACGCCATTACTGGGGGCTCGACACGGGATAACCTGACACGGTATCTCTCGACAAGGGATCTCTCGACACGGGATGGTGATATCATATTAATGAGGATCCAGCTATCGTGAGTGTGGATAAGAATTAAGACACATATCTTACCTGTTAACACTTCACAGGTCTACATAGGTCTTTAGTCCTAATTCTTCTCTTGTCATTGAGAGATTGTTTTGTGTTGTGCTGTGTGGTTTTAAATATATAGATAGATTTTAAATAATGAATATCTATATATTGTTTGGAGAAATTTACATTCAACCTGCTGACTCACCTCTCTGAAATATGGCCATTCGTAAACTAGATATGGCAGAACTAAGGGCATTGGGGGGGGGGGGGGGGAATGGAATGGGCTTGTCGGGTTCTGCACTAACAGACTACATACAAGAGGTGGAGAGAGATTTTCGTCAAGCAGAAAGGGAAGATCGGAAGGCCGAGATGGATTTAAGAAAGATGGAGTTAGAGACTAAAAGAATAGAAGCTGAGCAGCCACTAAAAGGTTAGAACTTGAAGCTGAGCAAGCTGCTAGGAAACTTGATTCCGAGCAAGCTGTTAGGGAACTTGAAATTGAGCAAGCTACTAGGAAACTGGAAGCTGAGCAAGCTGCTAAGAATCTTGAAGCGAGGCAAGCTGCTTAGAGACTGGAAGCCGAACAAGAAGCTCAGAAAAGGGAGCATGAGTACCGAATGTGGGAACTCGAGCTTAAGAGGCAATCTAGTGGGGAAACTGAGGGAGCAGTGGGATGTTCCTCTCTCCCTGGCTCAACCTCAGTGGGTGGACATAGTTACCATGCTATGAAGTTTCCTTTGGCTGTCTATGAAGAAGACAAAGAGAAGAACGACCAGTACTTACATTGCTTGAAGGCAATGTCTGTTGCTATGGGTCTGGATCGTGACAAATGGTGTCTTAAGTTGTCCCAGGGATTACGCGGGACAGGTTACGAGGTTTACTCCCGCCTGCCGCCAGGATACGAGAACAATTATGACGAATTGAAAGCCGCTTTGCTGAAACATTACGAGATCACATCAAATACATATAGGAAGAAGTTTCGATCAATGAAACGAGAGCCAGGAGAACTATTCGCCGCCTGCAGTATGCGTCTGACATCCTAACTACAAAAATGGCTTGATTCGGCAGGGTTCACGCATGACTATGAGAGTCTGGAAGAGCTGATGATAGTCGACCAAATGCGACAGCAAATGTCGGAACTTCTCAAGACATTCTTGGGAGAACAAGGGGCGGAACGGCTTGATGTCGTGAATAAGCTGGCGAAAAGATTCGTTGAAGTCCATGGGGAAGCGGAAGAAACCGGTACACCAACCACTAAAGGACAGGAGAAACATGACCGAAAGAAATTCAAAGGTTCAGAAACAAAGAAAGTGGAACCATATGTGAAGACTTCAGAGGAGAGTCCAGAGAAGACGAAGGATGGGAGACAGAGCCAACCCAACTCTCAACCGAAACGACAGTGGTCTGAGAAGTGGTGTTCGATCTGTAAGTCACCCTCTCACAACACGAAAGACTGCAGATCGAAAATGAAAAGCTCTCACTTCGCGGCCTGTCGCGTGGCTCCAAGGACAGTTGCCACCGAAAAGGTCAAGGTCGTCAAAGGAACTCTGGACCAAGAGAGACCACCTGTGGTCGAACTGATCGAAGTCAACGGCCAGCAGGATACCTGTCTCTGTGACACTGGCTTAGACGGGGAAGTCGTAATTGATGCCAGCCTGGTACGCCCAGACCAACTCACAAGGGAGACCATTGAGATACAGCCTGCAATGAGGAGTGCTGTTGCCATGACGCTGCCAATCGCCAAGGTAGAGCTTAAGTCCAGGTACGTCACGGGCATTATTCCAGCAGCTGTATTATCTGATTCCCTGTTTTCCGTGATCCTTGGTACAAAATATGTGTTCTTGGGGGTGCCCAAGCAACCCGCCCACATGGAAACTTTAGCCACTGGATCCCAAGGGAAGGAAAAAGAGGCAGACACACTATGCACCAACGCTGCGTCAGGGGAATTGCATACTGCCCAGAGGAAGGACCCTAACATATGCCTGGGTCATTGACATTGAGGTGAGTGACCCCAGTAGCGAGACTACGAGAAAAACAACCAGCCATGAGAAATAATGATGAGGGTGAGTAGAGACCCCAGGGCGGATGGGGGAGAGAGACAGTTTTAGGCTGGGGTGTAATGTTGTGTGGAGGGCTACACAACAGGGTTAAAAGACAGTGGAAAACTTTGACTAGGGAATTCAAGCTGGGACCGACTGGGAGTCGGGTCGCTGAAGGACAGTGCAGTTTGTGGGAAGTCAGGGGACTTCAGGACAGTGGGTGTTTTGGGGCCGAACGGATCGGTTGTCGAAGAAGTGGGAGCTTAGACTGACTGCGGTCAGTTCTGTTGTTGTGTTTGTCAGAGCCTAACATGGGATAGCTATGCAGCAACATCGTTACGACACCCGGCGGACAAGAATTGTCGGCTGGCAAGATTGTTACCTGACACGCGACCAGCGGTCAGGCTGACGACAGACGCACGCAGGCCACGTGACGCCACTAGAGGCAGTGGGCAGTTTTGCGTGCTAGCCTCAGACCGAGCTGGGACCGGAGACTGGAAGGACATGTGTGATGAAAGCAAGGCGTTTGTGTGGATCTCTGTGGTTGAAAGCCGAACGACTGTGATCTTGAGCGCCAGACTTGTAAGCTGTATTGTGGTTGTGAGCGTCGTGAGCTATATATTGTAGATTGTTGTAATTATCGTTCTGTATTTAATATGGCAATAAATCCATAGAACGTTGTGTCGTTGTGTCTTACGTTGAATCACGTTATACTTGTACTGTCTCACACGTGTTAGCTAACGAGCCAATTATAAGATCCTGACATGTGTGGACGTGGGTTGCTCGTCCTTGTTTAAGAACCTAATATATGTAGACGTGTGTTGCTCGTCTTTGTTATTTAAAACTATAATTCTTGAACTTGTAAAATTTGTCAAGGTTATAGTGATGTAAATGTGATCGGAAAAGTCTCATTGTGATCCATTACTACATTGTTTAAATATGTGTAAAACTATTATTAAATGTGCAGTACATATTGTTTCATCCTGTAAGCGTGTAAAACATTTGTGATTTGTGAAACTTGTCACCGTTCGACCTTGTCGACATTGTGATTTTGTCGCCATTTTGACCTTGTCGCCATCTTGTAAACTTGATGTCTATGTCCTTACTGAATGTCACCTTGATGTAAGTGGTGTGTCATCAATGTTATTGAGTGTTCAAATACAGATAGATTGTCTTTGTGTATTGAGTTTGTGGAACGCAAAGAGTTTTGGAAAGAGTGTAACTTCTGTTGAGAAAAACACTGTTGACGACAAATTTACGACATACAATTATACTCGACGCCATCCAAACCTAATCAACACTTAGTGACTTGCAGGCACACACCAACAAATAGACGCTAACTTATTTTTCTCCAAAAACAAAGCAGGTTTTTCCGTACCATCCGTAACCTTGCCGTAGAGGTCATTAGTGGTTCCGAAGTACGACCGTACAGTTTTCTAGCCCGTTTTTCCAACCATTCGTCACCTTATCCAAGGGCACTTGAGTATATTTTTCTTTACTTTAACTTTACGTATGCATCAGTAGGCACGCATCGTATAGTGAAATCAAGTGTAAATTGTTTACTACTAACCATTTATAAAATATTTTGTGTGGTTGATTGTCATTGACGTATTTTCTCCATCATGTCGTCATTGTTTGATTTCATCGATATGGGTATTAAATTACGTCTTACAGGTGATGAATTAACAAAATGGAGTGAAAACAAATACGCTGAATACTGTGAACGCGAAGATAGAGCAGCAGAAAGAGCTCTAAAACAAGCAGAAATGGCTGCCAAGCAAGCAGAGGCAGAAACAGCCTTAAAACAGGCAGAGATTGAAACAGCATTAAAGCAAGCTGAGATAGACAGTGAACTTAAGAAAGCAGAAATAGCAGCTCAGAGTAAGAGAGAAGAACTAGAGTTACAGTTGAAAATGAAACAACTTGACACTGAGACTGCAATGAATAAAGAGTCAAAGAAATCTGAAAGACTGGAAAAAGAAAACCAGTATAAGAAGTATCAAGGTATCGTACGTAACTATACCTCGGGTGACTGCATAGCAGCCTTTACCCAAAATTTTGAGACTTTAATGGAACATTACCAAGTTCCACTTTCTGAATGGAATATTCTATATATGAGGAGTCTATCTGGGGAACCTCTTAAAGTCATTAAAACCATCACCAAAGACCTCAGGAAAGAGTACCATTATATTAAATCTAAGATAATGGCACATTTCATGTTAGACGAGGCAGGTTACAGAGAACAATTCAGTAAATTGAGTCCAAAATCAACTCAAACGTTCTCTGACTACCTCTGTTTAGTCCGAGATGTTTTCAGCAAATGGACTTCAGCAGCCAAAATTAACAAAAATTATGATAAATTAGAAGATCTCATCATTCGAGATAAAGTCATTTCTTCTATCCCATCATCTTTTTCTAAGTTCTTACAGGAGAATGAATGCACAAGTGTGGAAGAAATGGAAAGACGTGGGTCGGCCTATTACACGGCCAACAAACAGTGCTTTGCCACTGAAGCTACTGACAGTAACTGGGTAGCAGCGGCCAACTATGAGAAAAACTATAGTAGGCAAAAACCAAACAGGCCTACCTCTGAGAAATTTAGACATTGCGTTCACTGTAAATTGTCTCACCATTTAAACGAGATGTGCGATAAAAACCCAGGGTACCAAACATACTTGCAAAATATGGTAAACAGACAAGACAGAGAACGTAAATCGTTCAAAAGTTTACGTAAATGTTTTCTCTGCAAGGCTTACGGGCACCATCGCATGGATTGTAGAGGCAGGCATATGACCAACAAAGCCAATGCCGCCTTGTTCGATAGCTCAGCGTCAGAAGACGAAAATCCAGAAAAACATCCTGTAAATGCAGCACAGGCTTGTGATGTATTTAGTGCTAACAAATGCACTGTCTGTAATACCTTCTTTGAAAATGGTATCTTAACATGCGGGCACGCCATCCCTATTGCCAATGAGGAAGCTAACTTGGTAATAGACTCAAAAGGCAGATTAGACATCTATCACGGGTATGTTAATGGCAAGTTTGCTACAGTACTTCGCGACACCGGAAGTACACTTATTGGCCTGAAAACAACATTCATAACGCCTACAGACTATACAGGCAGACACATTACATGTAGAACATTTTCAGGCAATATTGAGAAATATCCATTAGCATGGGCATACATTGAAACACCTTTCCTCACCGGGAAAGTAAAGTGCGCGGCACTTACAAACCCAGTGTGCGATATAATCATAGGAAATTTACCTGAGGTGAATGACAAACCTCATAACCATGACATAACATCACTATGTATTGATGATAACACATCACCACCAAATGTCATCACTGAAAATGTCATATCACCTATTGAAGGTATGTTAGCTAATGCAGCACTAAGTTCTCATCACATCATTGACGATATCATTCCATCATCATCTGATGTCATTGAGTGTGTGAACGCAGTAACAAGAGCTACTGCAAGAGTGCAAGATGAAAGTAACCAAACTGAGGCTATACAAATGCTTAGCCCAGAATTACCACCTAGTGACTCTATGAAGGAAACATTCATAACAGCTCAAAAAGCTGATCCTTCACTGTCAAAGTACTTTGACCTGATCGGCAAAAAGGCAAGAGTAACCAAAAATGCGAAATGGCATTTTGCTTTACACAATGATATACTCACCAGGTATTACACCAGAGGTGACATTACAACAAAGCAAACTGTTTTGCCAACTACTTATCGCAAGCAAGCTTTACATCTTGCTCACGATATACCTTTTGCAGGTCATATGGCATATGTTAAAACCAGGTCAAGACTATTGACACAGTTTCATTGGCCAAAATTTTGCAATGACATAAGAACATATTGCAGAAGTTGTGATACATGCCAGAAACTAGTAAAAAAAAAGGTAAACACCCACAGGCAAAGTTACAAGTCACTGACTTAGCCAGTCGACCTTTTGAAAAATTATCAGTTGACATTGTGGGCCCTCTTAGTCATACAACTACTAGAGGGAATAAATATATTCTAACTTTTATTGATCAATGTAGCCGCTGGCCAGAAGCTATTCCGCTAAAGAACATTACTGCCAACGACATCATGGAAGTGTTCTTCCATATTTTCTCCCGAATTGGGTTTCCAGATACTATCCAGTCTGATAGAGGCACTCAGTTTATTGCCGCATCGACCCAAGCTTTCACCAAAATGTTAGGAGTGAAGCAAGTCTTCAATAGCCCCTATCATCCTCACTCGAGCGGGATTATAGAAAAGCTTAATGGGGATCTGAAGCACATGCTTGCAAAAGTAACTCAAGAACACCCCAATAACTGGGATGTATACTTACCAGCTGTTCTTTTTGCTTATCGCGAGGTACCACATTCTAGTACTGGTTTCTCTCCTTTTGAACTAATCTATGGTGCCAAACCACGAGGCCCATTAACAATTTATCACCAGATGTTAACTGATTCTACTCCAGTACTTAAACCCATATCATCATTCGTGTATGTAACATCATTGCGTGAAAGGATTATTAAATCATGTGAAATTGCTAAAAATGCACTAAAACTATCTGGTGCTACTTACAGACAGTACGCAGACAAAGGTAACAGGACTATAACATTGACACCTGGACAGGACGTTCTACTACTACTACCTAGTGACAGACAGCTACTGACTGAGTCTTGGCAGGGACCTTTCAAAGTGACAAGACAGATCTCACCTGTAGACTACGAGATCCTAATAAAAGACAAACACAAAATATTTCACATAAATATGCTAAGACCATACCACAACAGAGACAACGAACAAGACGATACGACAGCTTGCACCGTGATAATAGATCACGAAGATGACGATTCTAGCGACGATATTCCAACACCTACATTAGACACGACAAACTGCTTGAATGAGATCAAGATCAATCCAAACTTAAGTCAAGCAGAGACAAACAGTTGCAAACAGTTGATAAAACAATACAACACCATCTTTTCAGACAACCCAGGACAAACAGAATTAGTACAGCATCACATCACACTCACATCAAACACACCCATAAGATGCAGACCATACACCATACCATTACATTACAAGGAACAACTACATCAGGAAATCATCAACTTAGAAAAAAAACAACATCATCAGACGATCCCTATCAGACTTCTCTTCACCCATGGTCATTGTACGCAAAAAGGACAACACAATACGACTTTGCATCGACTACAGAAAACTGAACAAAATAACTGTTTTAGATCTTGAACCTATGGCAAACACTGACGATCTTCTGACAGAACTGACAGACGCTAAGTTCTTTACGACGCTTGACATGTCTAAAGGTTACTGGCAGATTAGCTGTACATGAAGACAGCAGACATCTAACAGCTTTCGCCACGCCTTGGGGACTGTACGAATGGTGCAAACTTCCATTTGGGCTAGTCAATGCCCCAGCCACATTCGTACGCATGACACGACTCCTCCTAGCTGACATTCCTAATATCATTTGCTATATCGACGACATCTGTGTCCATACAGAGACAATGACGGAACATATAAAGACACTAGAACAGACACTAGAACGTATCAGACAGCACGGACTGACAGTGAAGCCTTCAAAGGTGAGCATGGCTTACCAAGAGATATCATTTTTGGGGTACAGAATATCCAATGGCTTTGTCATGACAGACAACAAAATTGTCTCCAAAATTCTAAAACTGTCACTTCCAACGAATAAGAAACAAGTCCGCAGTTTGTTGGGACTGATCAACTATTACAGGAATTTCATTCCTGATTTTTCAGAACAGACCGAGGTTTTTACTAATTTACTAACTAAGGATAAGCCTGAAAAAGTTGTACACGATGAATGCCTACGAAATGCATTTCATAAAGTTTTGGCATACTTTTCTGATAAGAATTCGAATAACCTCATCCTTAAATTGCCCAACATCCATTTACCTTTCAGATTGAGAACAGATGCTAGCTCCGTTGCGATTGGGGCAGTCCTGTTGCAGGAATACAACAACATCCTGCATCCCATTTGTTTCATATCAAGAAAACTAAGGCCTCGAGAGCGTGCATGGTCCATTCCACAATTAGAGGCACTTGCCTTAGTAGAAAGTGTGACGAAGCTATCCAGATACCTTCTAGGACGTCACTTTATCATCGAAACTGACAACAGTCCATTACGGTATATAAATGCCGGAGTACCATCCAACAATATGATTGCTCGCTGGTCCTTGAAGCTTCAAAATTACAGTTTCGAAGTTCGACATATTCCCGGCAGAATCAATACAATTGCCGATCTTTTGTCCCGTTGTCCGACCGACCCAGTAAGCAATGTCTGAGTGCACTTGTGTTACTATTACACTCAGACCAACACAGCCACCAATGAGTGAATTTTGTTGCTATTCACCTACTGTGTAAGGTCTATAATTGAAATTGTGATACGGTTTAAAAACCGACATGTATAATATACTTATTTTAATTAAGCCATGTAATGAGTGTAGTATAATTGTGTAGTATGTGTTAGAAAGAGAACATTATTAACTGTAAATATACACCAAGAACAGTGTCACAGACGCTTAACCACTTACCAGAAGCGAACTTTACCAATTAACAGTGACATCTGTGTGTGAATTTCTTCACCGTGATATTTTAACGACGTGTGCAAATGTGGACTGAACAGTGACTTCTACACCACCTCTGCATCGAATTTAATCCAAATGTTCGACATTTGAACGTCAGAAATAAGAACAGTCGATCATTATCCAGAAGTTGTGAACACATCGGAAATAAGAACATTCCATCATAATCCGAAAGTTGTGATACTAGAACATCAGACACGAACTTTGAGAACATTTTACTATCCGTTACAAAATAAAACCGGAGCAGTTGTGTTCAAACAGTGTAACAGCAACTAAATTTTGCGTTTCGTGTGTATTTCCGGTGTAATTTAAAAATTATAGCAAAATTAGCAGACGATATACACATATTCAAAAACTTATGACCATTGTAAAATCCTTTTGAATCTATAAAATATAATACACCAATTGGGTACTTATTTATTTTGATTAGTGTAATCTTAGAATCATATCTTGATTAATGTATTCATATTACCGACTTTTTCTCGTTAATATGAAGAAACGTCAAGCAATGACGCTAAGAAATTAAATAATTATTGTAATTTATTGAATTTCTTGAATGTCAAAATTACTTCCCTTGCATTTATATATTACACCAAGGGCCATAATTTGAAACATATTCATTAATGTGTATTGTATAAATAGACATTTTGTTGCTCAAACGGCTAACACAGCGGGTAGGCGTCCACCAAGCATGTCATAGAGCTGCCAACATTGCAAACCAACATAAAAGCTCCTGGCCAAATGAGGTCAGAGTTTGAGTGTTTAATACGACTCAGATAAAGTCGTATTTCAGTCTGGCTAGATGGCTGTTGCAAAACAACCATATTATTACGTTTTTTTCAAATTGCTGCGAGGTAGATGCTGAGAAGCTGGTACTACTGATCTGACTGGGTATTATTGCAATGGAGGTAACCAGCCATCAGGGGGATGAAACCTGATTTGTGTTAAAAGTTGAACTTCATTTGTCATTTCAATGCAACTTACATTTTTCGTATATATTTCTATGCCATATATGTATTTTCATGCATAACACTGGGAAAGGAGTAGTCTCTGACATGAAGTTAACACTACCCCAGTATATACATACATCATGAATGAAAGATGGCATCTTTCATTGAGGTACCCGGGGAGGATGTCAGAGCCTAACATGGGAGAGCTATGCAGCAACATCGTTACGACACCCGGCGGACAAGAATTGTCGGCTGGCAAGATTGTTACCTGACACGCGACCAGCGGTCAGGCTGACGACAGACGCACGCAGGCCACGTGACGCCACTAGAGGCAGTGGGCAGTTTTGCGTGCTAGCCTCAGACCGAGCTGGGACCGGAGACTGGAAGGACATGTGTGATGAAAGCAAGGCGTTTGTGTGGATCTCTGTGGTTGAAAGCCGAACGACTGTGATCTTGAGCGCCAGACTTGTAAGCTGTATTGTGGTTGTGAGCGTCGTGAGCTATATATTGTAGATTGTTGTAATTATCGTTCTGTATTTAATATGGCAATAAATCCATAGAACGTTGTGTCGTTGTGTCTTACGTTGAATCACGTTATACTTGTACTGTCTCACACGTGTTAGCTAACGAGCCAATTATAAGATCCTGACAGTGTTGTTCTCCCAGTTGTGAATGCAAGCCTAAAACCCAGTGGAGGTTGGATAGTTGATAGAGGCACCCAAAGTGGGTTGGATAGCTAGCGGAGACTAGACCCAGTGTGTGGGTTGTGATGTGTGAGGTCCAGCTGTGGATAGGAGCTGGATTACCTGTCTTGTGGGATTTGAGATGAAGCAGGCCGTGAGAAGACAGTGATGTATACGTGTTAAATTGTGAGGAGGATATTTATATTCCATGGATTATATTGTGTCTGGATATATAAGGATGTTCCGTTTGTCCGTGTTCTTTCTGTATTAAAGGATTATGTGCGCCAACTCAATCTTGTTTAATGACTGATGGATGTGTATTACTGGGGTGAGTTGCATTGTGAGACAGTTAGATAGCTCAATTGACACACCAGGAGTATCGTTACCTAGACAACGACCATCTCACGCACTCATCATAAAGAACATCGTGAGAGACCCAACATTGCGTCCTAGCTACAAAAAGCTGCAAAGAAGTGCTGACCCACCAAGGCGGGGACAGTACTTTCTGAGGAATCGGCTGCTTTATCGGAGAGACGGAAGGGAAGACAAACTGCACAAGCAGTTGATGGCCCAGAGGCCCACCATCCTCACATTCTTCAGAGCGGGCACACCATATCCGGTAGTCAGATACCTGGAACTCGACAGATGGGTGTCAGAGAGACGTTGCAGCAGATTTCCTGCCATTATTACTGGCCAGGAATGACCGGTGATGTGCGCCGGTGGATTAAGCCTTGCTTAGAATGCCAAAAGGCACCACCCAAAAATCGGACGAAGAGTAAAGTAGCTCTTAAGGTGGGAGACGGAGTAGTAGTGTGGGGTCCAGCAGAGACCAATATACTCCAAGTAGGATGGCAAGGACCTTATCCTGTGATAAAGGTTGTGTCCAACCACCTACGAAATCCGGATCAGGGGAGAACTGAAAAGTCTTCCTAGGCATCTCCTCCAGAAATATGAGGAGAGATCCGATGACAAATCTTCTTACCTTAGGGTGATGGCAGCTATTGTTAAAAGGGTTACGGGTCCAGACGAAGACCAGAAATCCCAAGTACTACATAGGAGGGCCTATGGGAACGTACGGGGTATGTCAGATTTTCCAGCCGAAGAAAGGAGAGAAATCACACGTCAGGGAGAGGCCCATAGTGAGAAATGCGCTAACAGCCCAGTTCAGAAGGGGTGGGTGAAGGGGTGGGTACCCAGGACTCCGACCGAAGATTGGCTGACCAGATCCAATATCGACCGAGATGGGCCTGGAAGCAAAAGTCCAAGAGTTTTTGGGAAGACGATTCTGTCTATCGAGGACGGTACCGCAGATCCCAGGATGCAACGCATGGGGAAACTAAGCGGGTATAGAGACACTGTTACAGTCAGGATGGGATGATCCGTCTGTACTGTGAACTATCGCTTACGCAAGTCGGAAGTTGGCCGACCGAACGTACAGGGGCGATGTGTCAACACTAGTGTCTGTCATGACTAGGATATAGGCTGTCAGTGAGATTGCCTAATGGATGGGGAGGCAAAACCTTTGAGGGTACAGGCAGATCATCGGCATTTGGTGTACTGAGCCATCTCCCAGAGACTGAAGAAGAGGGATAGATCATCTGGATCGAACCTCCACTGAGAAAGAGTTGATGCGGACTATTCTCTTATGTCACGAAAATTCCTGGAGATGTCAATCGATGAAAGATTGTCGCGTCATCCGTCTACAGGCGGCAGCCATCCTTTGATGTGGTAGGCAGACTGTCTGGATGGACGTCGGCAGGATCTTTTGTTGTGGGGAAATTATTCTCTAGATCACAGACCGGTAAGACTTTTTGAAGTACCTGTTGTTTACATCGAGTTTGGAAAAGGAAAGAAAAAATAGCTTCTAGACGCCTAGTGTCTAGACAGTTTTGTGACGTCATTCAGACACAATATTGAAACAGTCTGGATAAACAACTTTGGGGGGGGGGGGGGAGTCGACCAAATGTTGTGAAGCAAGACGGACGTTTGTGATATTCCTAGTTTGATTCTGGAGAGAAAATACAGTGTCTATTGTTGATTTATATAGGCGGACATTCATCCAGTGTGTGATTTCGTAGTCTCAATCTCAAACAGGAATAACTATATGGTTCCACTAGATATTACCACCAACTAGAAGAAAGTCATGGCTCGAGCATTGAAGGCAGAGTTTACTGAGAGGCTTTTGCACTGGGCCCATAACCCAGAGGGTCTGCAGGAACCTGGCCTCTGCTGAGCAGGAAACGATGATTATATAAGTGTGTTTCCTGAGTGATAATTTACATCACAGTAAAATAAAGACACTGAAAATACCACCAGTACCAGGAACACTAGTAGAGACATAGATACCTGGAAAATTAACATTGTATGTTACAATTGGGGAATTCCTATCATTACCAATTACCAGTGTGTGTTACAATTGGGGAATTCTTATGAGAAATTAAACACTAACAGTTAGTTCCAAAGTGACAGTAAACATTTTTGGACTATACTAGAATTCTCTGAACACAGAACTTGTAGGGACATAGTAGTTACACTGTGTATGTCAGATTGATGGTCAATATTGGACTATATCCACTATTGGTGACCAGGCATCCGGATTGTCCAAGAGCTATTGGAAGAAGTCGACATTTGGCCGGAGAGACACATCAGTTGGGTGAGGTCTTCTGTCGTTGATATATGGTGGTGTTGTGTGGCCAGTACAGTGATGAAACAGACTTTGCTCCTGAGCTTTTAGGTCTGATTCTGCATACACACTAGATTATACGACAGACATTCTACACATACACTTCGCACACACCTGACACTTTTCTTCATTAAATTAATTTGTCATTTTTGTTAGCGGCTAGTGTTGTGTGGGTATGTTTTGGAAAAGAATGCGAGGGGGCATGGTCCAGTGGTAATAGAGAGAGAGAGAGAGAGAGAGAGAGAGAGAGAGAGAGAGAGAGAGAGAGAGAGAGAGGGAGAGAGAGAGAGAGAGAGAGAGAGAGAGAGAGAGAGAGAATGATCCGAAGACTGACGGGGTGTTGTGGACAGAAAGCTAGGAGATCCTCAAGATAATGATGTGGGGTTAAAAGAATGTGGGAGTTGATTCCCCTCACCCCAGGGACGACACATATTACGACAGTCTGCCCTTTCCTCTTTATCTATCAAGATTGCCAGTTATCCTGAATCATTCCCATTTATTTCTCCTGTTGTAGAATCGGAGTATATTAGGCATCAATAACGAAGGCAGTCTGCCACTGCATTCCTACTTTGAAATGACCACACTGGTCAGTTATTGGAGCCATTGCCTCCATAAAGCAATCTTTTGCTTAGTGTTGCGAATTTGTGAGCACGACCAACAACTATCTGTCGGTTGTTCTGAATATAAATCCGTCACATAAGTACCGCAAAATACATGATATCTTTGCACCCGTTAATTTGCATTGGGCACATGATGTTAGATCTATCAGTTTACAGATCACTCTGCACTCAGTGCATGGTCAGCATCGCGTCGATCAGATATTTCCTGATTCCCATTTTAGACTGGGTAAACAAGGTACCCAGGTAAACAAGGTACCCAGGTAAAAAAGGTCTATTTATAACATTCCAATCCGCCCCTATTCAGATCGAAATCATGACCACAGCGCTGACATGCGAATGTCTGACCACTAGGCTATCACTGTCTGACCACTAGGCTACCGCTGTCTGACGCTATCTGACCATTAGGTTACCACTGTCTGACCGCTAGGTTACCGCTGCCTAACCGCCAGGTTTACCGCTGTCTGACCGCTAGGCTACCGCTGACTGATCACTAGGTTCCGTGAAATCTGACCACTAGGTTACCGCTGTCTGACCATTAGGTTACACCTGTCTGACTACTAGGTTACACCTGTCTGACCATTAGGTTACACCTGTCTGACCATTAGGTTACCGCTGTCTGACCATTAGGTTACCGCTGATTGACCATTAGACTACCCCTGTCTGACCACTAGGTGACCGCTGACTGACCATAGGCTACCGCTGTCTGACCACTAGGTGACCGCTGACTGACCATTAGGCTACCGCTGTCTGACCACTAGGTCACTGCTGTCTGACTACTAGGTTACCGCTGTCTGATCACTAGGTTACCGCTGTCTGACCATTAGGCTACTGCTGTCTGACCACTAGGTCACAGCTGTCTGACCACTAGATTACCGCTGTCTGACCACTAGGTGACCGCTGACTGACCATTAGTCTACCGCTGTCTGACCACTAGGTCACTGCTGTCTGCCTACTAGGTTACCGCTGTCTGATCACTAGGTTACCGCTGTCTGACCATTAGGCTGCCGCTGTCTGACCGCTGTCTTACCACTAGGTCACAGCTCTCTGACCACTAGATTACCGCTGTCTGACCACTAGGTGACCAATGTCTGACCATTAGGCTACCGCGGGTTCAACCCCTACACTGTTCATTTGGACTACAATGTTAACTTCTTTGACTTGGTGGCGTTAATTACAAATATCTCAAAATTCGGAGTGGATTCTCCTCATGGCGAGGAACACTGTAATAGGGAAAGCTAACCCACACGCAAAAATCAATCCGCCACCTCGACATCAGCACACCGGAAGATTCAGAGAGAGCGCTCTTATCTATTCGGCCAGGGTAGGGATTGAACGATGATGATAATGATGACGACTTTTTTTTTTCTGCTAGAAGAACCAATTGTATTCGGGTATTATCACAATCCTAATCATAGGTCTATTCTTTGGAAACAGGGATGTGTACTGTCTCCAGATCATTTTTCTTTATACCGTGAAAATAGTTTCAGAAATGTTGAAGATTTGAGGAGCATCAAAATTGGGGGACATAACATCAATAACATTAGATATGCGGATGATACAGTATTGATTGCAGATAACGAACAGGATATGCAATATTTAGTAGATGCGGATATTGTACACAATAAACACTATAGTTAGAATTAAATTGTTATAAAACATAAATTATGGTCGTCACTAGGAAGAAAGAAATACCACAACTATGTATACGGGTGCCGGTCTCCGTGGTAAATTCGTTACGGACGTGATTCATAGTTTAGTTTAGTCAATGGATAAACATCACGGCACACGGGTGTAACTCATAGGTGCTGCGTTTTACTCAAGCCTGAGTCCGGAGAATCTCTGCAAAGTGCACGAACTCTGTAACACCGCTGATGATCCTGAAATACTTTGGGTATAATTTTAATTGGAAATGTTGCCAGGGCAGCGCCGTTAGGCTACTCTTTTTTACGTGCGCAACAATGCACACATGCATCCGAACTCACTACCAAGAGACATGGGGAAATTGTGTTACTTGAAGTCCTCGTGAAAAAATCCCGCCCCTCATCGAGACTTGAACCTGGGACCTCCAGCATTCGAGGCGGACACCATGCGAGACCACTGAGGCCCCCCCCCACACACACACACACGTGATTCATGATTCCGTTTACCTGCGTTCGAAACACAGCTGCGACCGATTTGGCAGCAGACCGTGTCGCGCTGGAGTTTAGCGTGACGGTATGGGAGCCGGTCGTTCAGAAAGCAATGACAAACTACTGAACGTAAACTTGCCCAGACATCAACAACAGCGGTGCTGATGTTGACAGCTATGTCCTGTAAATAGAATATGCAATAAAGAAAAAAAATATACGGATAAATGGTAATGTTATTAAGCAAGTGTATCGATACAACTATCTCTGATGGTAGTTGCTTGAAGAGATTAGAACAAGATGGAAAACATACTGACCAATAAAAAGATGTAAAATGCAACGAGATAAAGAGTGTTGAAGTGCTACATAGAACCTGTACTTTTGTATGGTTGTGAAAGTGGACAATACACAGACAAGCTGGAAAAACATCTAATGGCAGTGGAAATGTGGCTTCTGGGAAAAATGCAAAGAATACCACGGTCATACAGAAAAGCCAATAAGTAAGTTTTACAAAAGGCAGATGAAAACCGCAAACTGATTAGAGAAATTAGAAGTAGAAAGCCAAAACATTTTGGACATGTTATAAGACGTAATGAATTAAAGAACTTGGCGACAACTGACAAGATTGAGGGGAAAAGAATAAATGGAATGAAGGTAAGTAAATATCTGGATGGCATGGCTACGTGGAATGGTGAAGACAAAAACACGGCGCTGATCCACGACTCTGGTGATTGTGTGAGATGACGAAACATGACCTCCCACGCTTATCGGCATTCACATGATAAATGAATTCTTAGGAAGCTAATAATGTCCGCAGACACAACAACGTAACAAACAAATATCACAATAGACAGTAAACAAATTGAACACGGCTCAAACTTGTAATATCTTGGTTTCATAATCAACAGCACTGGAGACTTCAAAAGACCTGAGACGTGAAATGGCATTGTAATGCAGAGGGTAAACAGTTTTAGCAACCAATTGCTCGACGCCAGAAAATACAATACACTTTTTGAGAACATGAATCTTGCCTGCGGCACATACAGATGTGAGTCATGTAAACAAGATAAAATAACACAAAGCAATAATGCTGTGCAGAATACAACCACGGGAAACACAAGATGTTACGGCGACTAGCCTTCATCAGCAAACACATACATACACAAAACATAGTGCATAAACACGGGGAAGACATAACATAGACTACATTAAGGCATACGAAGGGGATGAGAAGATGAAAAGATTTTTAAAAACCAATTATAACAATGAAAAGAAAAGAAAGAATAAATATGTTGCTTATGCCTGGGATTCTGAGATAAGTAACGCATTATTTGTCTTTTTTTCTTTATATTGTCTTTTCGTTGTTCTCATTATTTCGTCTTTCCCATTCTTCTCATCCTGATCTTATGCCTTAATGCAGTCACTGTATTGTCTTTCCCATGTTTATATGTATGTATTTGTTTGTGGATAAAGGATAGTCACCGCACCTTCCTGTGTTTTCCTTAATTGTGTTCCTTAATTCTGCATTACTTTGTGTTATTTGATATTGTTTACATTTCCACAGCTATACCGCGGCTCCACTAATTTTATTCATACTTTTTAATGTGAGTCATGAGCCATTTTGCAATCACTAAGAAGACAATGGCTGTGCTCTGTGGCGAAGGCCTTACGGACGCGATTCGTAAGACTGCTTACCTGCGTTCAAAACATAGCTGCGATCGATTTGGCAGCAGACCGTGTTGTGATGAGTTTTAACGAGTTGGTATGGGAGCCGGTCGTTCAGTAAGCAATTGGAAATAACTGAACGTAAACTTGCCAAGACATCAACAACAGTAGTAAAGTGCTGGTGTTGACAGCGATGTCCTGTGAATATGATATATGCAAAAAATAAAAAGAAGGAAAAAAAAGAAGAAAATGGGTGCTCTTGAACTTTAATGATACAGACTTATTCTTAGAATACTTCCGGAGCAAGAAGAAGAAAAATTCTGGCATTCTTAACGATTTGAATATCGAGATAACTGACTGATAAACATCATCATGTCTCAAAAACAGAAATACTTTTCGCTAAACGAGTCGGGGGTTGGGAAAGTACAGTGATGTAAGGCTGGCTACTGAAGGAAGTGGCCGGTGTCAACCACCACGCAGAAGGACAAAGGACAGTGACGTCACCTTGACCACGTGAACGCATGAGGTAAGGGAGCTGGCAAGTGATGGGGAATATTTTCGGCCGGTCATGAAGTGAGTGAAGCTCTGCAATGGACCTGCTACGTCTCGATGACAATGGTATTGAACAGCTAATGTGATAGTTTCCCCTTGCCTCGCACGTACACGCGAGTGAATTGTGACCTCCTTCCTTGACAGAAATTTCATCATTCCAGGACAAGTGAGTGTCCTGCACTGCTCAAAGTGCACAGATGGCCTCTTATAGCGCGAACACTTGGTCCCCATGAACCTGGTTTACGGTACACGTGTCCACGGGTCCATGATCCACGACCAGAAGATGTATTTGGGAGTTTCCTTTTGTGGGGCTGAGGCCGTATGGCATTTCCCAAATTCACCATTTTTGTAGAGTAACGTCGTTAAAAGCGCAAGATGTTATCAGACATGGAACGTCTCGCTGGTGATGTTTTTTATGTTATCAGACATGGAACGTCTCGCTGGTGATGTTTTTTATGTTATCAGACATGGAACGTCTCGCTGGTGATGTTTTTTATGTTATCAGACATGGAACGTCTCGCTGGTGATGTTTTTTATGTTATCAGACATGGAACGTCTCGCTGGTGATGTTTTTTATGTTTATCAGACATGGAACGTCTCGCTGGTGATGTTTTTTATGTTATCAGACATGGAACGTCTCGCTGGTGATGTTTTTTATGTTATCAGACATGGAACGTCTCGCTGGTGATGTTTTTTATGTTATCAGACATGGAACGTCTCGCTGGTGATGTTTTTTATGTTATCAGACATGGAACGTCTCGCTGGTGATGTTTTTATGTTATCAGAAATGGATCGTCTCGCTGGTGATGTTTTTTATGTTATCAGACATGGAACGTCTCGCTGGTGATGTTTTTTATGTTATCCAGACATGGAACGTCCTCGCTGGTGATGTTTTTTTATGTTATCAGACATGGAACGTCTCGCTGGTGATGTTTTTTATGTTATCAGACCATGGAACGTCTCGCTGGTGATGTTTTTTATGTTATCAGACATGGAACGTCTCGCTGGTGATGTTTTTATGTTATCAGACATAGAACGTCTCGTGGTGATGTTTTTTATGTTTATCAGACATAGAACGTCTCGCTGGTGATGTTTTTTATGTTATCAGACATAGAACGTCTCGCTGGTGATGTTTTTTATGTTATCAGACATGGAACGTCTCGCTGGTGATGTTTTTTATGTTATCAGACATGGAACGTCTCGCCGGTGATGTTTTTTTTATGTTTATCAGACATGGAACGTCTCGCTGGTGATGTTTTTTATGTCTATCAGACATGGAACGTCTCGCCGGTGATGTTTTTTTTATGTTATCAGACATGGAACGTCTCGCTGTGTGATGTTTTTTATGTATCAGACATGGAACGTCTCGCCGGTGATGTTTTTATGTTATCAGACATGGAACGTCTCGCCGGTGATGTTTTTTATGTTATCAGACATGGAACGTCTCGCTGGTGATGTTTTTTATGTTATCAGGACATGGAACGTCTCGCTGCTGGTGATGTTTTTTTATGTTATCAGACATGGAACGTCTCGCTGGTGATGTTTTTTATGTTATCAGACATGGAACGTCTCGCTGGTGATGTTTTTTATGTTATCAGACATGGGAACGTCTCGCTGGTGATGTTTTTTTATGTATCAGACATGGAACGTCTCGCTGGTGATGTTTTTTATGTTATCAGACATGGAACGTCTCGCCGGTGATGTTTTTTATGTTATCAGACATGGAACGTCTCGCCTGGTGATGTTTTTTATGTTATCAGACATGGAACGTCTCGCCGGTGATGTTTTTTCTGTTATCAGACATGGAACGTCTCGCTGGTGATGTTTTTTATGTTATCAGACATGGAACGTCTCGCTGCTGGTGATGTTTTTTATGTTATCAGACATGGAACGTCTCGCTGGTGATGTTTTTTATGTTATCAGACATGGAACGTCTCGCTGGTGATGTTTTTTATGTTATCAGACATGGAACGTCTCGCTGGTGATGTTTTTTATGTTATCAGACATGGAACGTCTCGCTGGTGATGTTTTTTTATGTTATCAGACATGGAACGTCTCGCCGGTGATGTTTTTTATGTTATCAGACATGGAACGTCTCGCCGGTGATGTTTTTTATGTTATCAGACATGGAACGTCTCGCCGGTGATGTTTTTTATGTTATCAGACATGGAACGTCTCGCTGCTGGTGATGTTTTTTATGTTATCAGACATAGAACGTCCCGACGGTGATGTTTTTTATGTTATCAGACATGGAACGTCTCGCTGCTGGTGATGTTTTTTATGTTATCAGACATGGAACGTCTCGCTGCTGGTGATGTTTTTTATGTTATCAGACATGGAACGTCTCGCTGCTGGTGATGTTTTTTATGTTATCAGACATGGAACGTCTCGCCGGTGATGTTTCTTATTGTTATCAGACATGGAACGTCTCGCTGGTGATGTTTTTTTATGTTATCAGACATGGAACGTCTCGCTGGTGATGTATTTATGTTATCAGACATGGAACGTCTCGCCGGTGATGTTTTTTATGTTATCAGACATGGAACGTCTCGCTGCTGTGATGTTTTTTATGTTATCAGACATGGAACGTCTCGCTGCTGGTGATGTTTTTTTATGTTATCAGACATGGAACGTCTCGCCGGTGATGTTTTTTTATGTTATCAGACATGGAACGTCTCGCTGGTGATGTTTTTTATGTTATCAGACATGGAACGTCTCGCTGGTGATGTATTTTATGTTATCAGACATGGAACGTCTCGCCTGGTGATGTTTTTTATGTTATCAGACATGGAACGTCTCGCTGCTGGTGATGTTTTTTATGTTATCAGACATGGAACGTCTCGCTGCTGTGATGTTTTTATGTTATCAGACATGGAACGTCTCGCCTGGTGATGTTTTTTATGTTATCAGACATGGAACGTCTCGCTGGTGATGTTTTTTATGTTATCAGACATGGAACGTCTCGCTGGTGATGTGTTTTATGTTATCAGACATGGAACGTCTCGCTGGTGATGTTTTTTATGTTATCAGACATGGAACGTCTCGCTGCTGGTGATGTTTTTTATGTTATCAGACATGGAACGTCTCGCCGGTGATGTTTTTATGTTATCAGACATGGAACGTCTCGCTGGTGATGATTTTTTATGTTATCAGACATGGAAACGTCTCGCTGGTGATGTTACTTTTATGTTATCAGACATGGAACGTCTCGCCGGTGATGTTTTTTTATGTTATCAGACATAGGAACGTCTCGCTGCTGGTGACTGTTTTTTATGTTATCAGACATGGAACGTCTCGCTGCTGGTGATGTTTTTTATGTTATCAGACATGGAACGTCTCGCTGCTGTGATGTTTTTTATGTATCAGACATGGAACGTCTCGCTGCTGGTGATGTTTTTATGTTATCAGACATGGAACGTCTCGCTGCTGGTGATGTTTTTTTATGTTATCAGACATGGAACGTCCCGCCGGTGATGTTTTTTTATGTTATCAGACATGGAACGTCCCGACTGTGATGTTTTTTATGTTATCAGACATGGAACGTCACGACGGTGATGTTTTTTATGTTATCAGACATGGAACGTCCCGACGGTGATGTTTTTTATGTTATCAGACATGGAACGTCCCGACGGTGATGTTTTTTATGTTATCAGACATGGAACGTCCCGACGGTGATGTTTTTTATGTTATCAGACATAGAACGTCCCGACGGTGATGTTTTTTATGTTATCAGACATGGAACGTCTCCGCTGCTGGTGATGTTTTTTATGTTATCAGACATGGAACGTCTCGCTGCTGGTGATGTTTTTTATGTTAGACATGGAACGTCTCGCTGCTGGTGATGTTTTTTATGTTATCAGACATGGAACGTCTCGCTGCTGGTGATGTTTTTTATGTTATCAGACATGGAACGTCCCGACGGTGATGTTTTTTATGTTATCAGACATGGAACGTCCCGACGGTGATGTTTTTTATCTGCGCTAGCTCGATTTGAACTCAAGCGTAGTCCATACCCGTGTTACTCTTTCTAGTGCTCTGGACTGAATTTCGGATGTGGAATAGCTTTTCCTATTACCAATGTCTCTCGCAATCAGGTGAATCCACTCCGACTTCAGAGATACTTGTAATTGACGTACCCAAGTTAAGGACGAGAAATAAACATTTTAGTCATCAAACTGACCGGAGTAGTAGAGGCTGAAACTGCTACCTCTGCATGATCATACCGGAAGCTTAAGAGCGTACGTTCTTATCCATTCGACCACGCTGGTGGTCTCGCTCTACAGTAAACAAACTCTCCTATATCTACTGCCATTCTATCGCTCTCTAATCTTAACTCTTTAAATTCCATGTTTTTGATATCTTTGACCAGTAATCTCTGCCCTAAAATGGGTTAAAATATACGACCTATGGGGCCAGGCGTGGGTTGCATTACAAATGTTTGGTTCTGAAAATTAGCACCATCATGTGTTATGTCTATAAGCTGTGAGAAAATAGACACAACGAGAAGTAGACCTGATCAACTTTACATGAATGCAATCACAACTGGCAAAACGGACGTTGGTTAGAGCCTTCGTCAGTACACAAACACCAATCAGACACAAATATACTTACATCAAACATTTACTAAACTTAATTAGCTGCTGTTTGGTCGCTGTCAGAGAAGTCTTAGCGAGGAAACACTCTTCGGACTTGCCCAGTGTTTCATCTTATGAACTACTCCGATAACTGCTAAACATCAGCTAAGCAAGTGTACTAAATGTGTGTGTGTGTGTGTGTGTAGTTGTATCATTAATTGTTGTTTGTGTGCTAATGAAGGCTCTAGTTGCAACACCCATTTTGCCACTTGTGACTGTGTTCTTGTCAAGCTTACCAGTCTCGTTTCTGTGATTTACTCATTGCATTTTTACAGTTATACAGCAGTTCCACTAATTTCATTTTAAATTACTATAATCGTAAACTACCAAGGCTCGTCACAGCAAACGACCAATAAGTCTTGGACCCTGTTTGTATTGTTGTATCATCTATGATATATTACCAAGCCAATGTGGTATATATCTCTTTGTCTCGTAGCGAAAGACTAAACATACTACTTGTCCCTAAACCTAGGATAGACTTAATTTTTAAAAAAAGCAGCTCAGCTGTGGATTAATCTTCACAAATCAAAGACACCGCAAATCCCATACATACAATTGCAACATATGTGAACACCATCTCAGTACAGACTGTATGCCCCCTTTAAAAATTAAACATAATATGATATTAATTATCTCAATAGACAACAAGTGTAATAAATATTCTTTAGCTATAGTACGAAACAACTACCGTTGCTAATTATTAGGGGCGTTCATTTGAAACCCGTTTCAATTACTTTATTACAAAAGCATGAAAGAAACATTAACAGGTGTGGTAGAATTAAACAAAGCATTCATTTTAAATGAAATATGCACCATGGGGTGGTCAGAAAAAGTCGCCGATGGCATTCAGGAAAGCATCCCATTGCTTAGGTAGACGGTGAATGCCGTCCGCAAAACAGGATTGTGGTTGCTCAGTGAACCAAGTGTTTGCCGCGTTCATTACGTCTGCATCTGTGTGAAATCATTTCCCCATGAAAGCCTTTTTAGAGGTCCGAACAAATGTAAATCACATGGTGGCAAATCAGGACTATACGCTGGATGTTGCAGAATTTTCCAATTCTTCCTTGCTAATGCTTCCTGCACAATCTTTGCGACATGCGGACGAGCATTATCCTGCAACAAAATCACACCGCGAGAAGGCATGCCGGGTCGTTTATTCTTGATGGCTTTCTGCAGCTTGTCTAGTGTTTGCAAGTAGTGGGTAGAGTTGATGTTGACACCAGGTTCTTTAAAGTCAGCCAACAATAGCCCTTCATGGTGAAACAAATGCGCTCAGCATAACCTTACCAGCGGAAACGTGTAACTTGAATTTTTGGGCTTTTGGTGATCCAGCATGCTTCCATTGCATGCTCTCTCTTTTGCTGCTTGGCTCAAAGTGGTGAAGTCTGCCACTATGTGGAAGAGAAATGCATCACCCTCCACTCTGGTAACGCAGCAACTGGTTCAAGCACTACCCCATGCGCTCCTCTATTTGGTAGTCGGTCAACATCCGTAGTACCCACTGTGAACACACCTTCCGATATTGCAGTTTCTTATGAACGACCTTTTGAACTGTACCAATTGACACATCAAATTTTTTAACTAGCGAACATGCTTCGACAACGGTTCATCTGTACTGCTATATCAATTTTGTCGATGGTTTTTTCTGTTGCAACAATATGCGCTTGACCCGGCCGTCGAAGATCTGTCGTGAACTGACGTCCTTTCCGAAACATTCGTGCCCAGTCTGCCACTGTTGTCTTCAACACACATTTGTTACCGCACGCTGCCTGCATTCTTCGATGAATGTCCACTGGTCGACATCCTTCAAATGAAAGAAACTGAATCACCGCTCTCTTGAGCTTCGTTGGACGGATTTTGGATCAACCCGGTCATTTTCTCAAACGGTCAGAAACAGAACCTATGCATCATGGGACGATAAAAACGAGCTCGTGTCAGTACTTATCACATGACTATGACATGATCATGTTCAACGTACGCAAGTACGCGCGGTGCGGCACGAACGGATTTCAGATGAACGCCCATTATATAATTGCCATGTCAAAAATTAGTTTTAGTGAGTCATTACCATTGATTATTGTGCATTTGTCCTCTAAAAGTACTGGAGAGTTTTGGTCAGAGACCATAACTTTATGAAGGGAAAATCCCAACTGCACCTCCCCGCGGTAGAGGATGGAAACACACTACGGTGTGGCTAACACAGCTCTGGGGACCGAGTATCCACCGGAATAAGTGGACAACTCTGCAGCTGAGCAGAGCAGGGCACTCACTTGTCCTT
Organism: Cepaea nemoralis; assembly: GCA_014155875.1. NCBI lineage: Eukaryota > Metazoa > Mollusca > Gastropoda > Stylommatophora > Helicidae > Cepaea > Cepaea nemoralis. Next base: position 339,125 of record JACEFZ010005091.1, read on the forward strand.
ACAGTCGGAAATGGCTGTCAAAGGCAGAGGTAAAAAGACCACCATGTGAATGTGGAAGGCAAGGGGAAACCACCCCATTATCTTCCCAAGACTTCATGGCAAAACATAAATCAAAGTTAGTGAGGGACGTTAATGGCTGTCTTAAGGCATCCTCGTCCGGTAGGGACAGTCATGAGCCACAGGTGACACCAGACCGTCATCCAGCTACTGATGGCAAAATCTTAACTAAAATAAATAAATTTAGAGTAGGAACATGGAATGTTAGGACATTAAATGAGCTAGGAAAGTTGACCAATGTTCTAAGAGAGATGGATAGCATGAAAATGAATATACTAGGCGTTAGTGAGATGAGATGGAAGGGATCTGGCAAAATTATAGCTGACAATCACACAATAATTTATTCTGGAGGGGATACACATGAAAAAGGTGTAGGAATAATATTAGACGAAAAAACAGCCAAGTCAATAAATGGATACTGGTGTATTTCAGATAGAGTTATTATGGTAAAAATCAAAGGCAAACCAATAGACATAAATATTATACAAGTATATGCACCAACAGCAAGCAGTGGTGATGAAGAAATACAACACTTTTACGACGAAATAGAAATGGCGATGGCTCAAATTGGATCACAAGAAATAAAGATAATACTTGGTGATTTTAATGCAAAAGTAGGAAAGGGAAAAATGGAGGATGTAGTGGGGAATTATGGTTTAGGTACAAGAAATGAAAGAGGGGAAAAGATAATAGAATGGGCAAATATCAATGATATGATAATTGGAAACACATGGTTTAAACACCATAAAAGACGACTGTACACATGGATAAGCCCTGATAAGAAAATACGCAACCAAATTGACTACATACTAATTAATAAAAGATTTAGAAATGCTTTAATTAATGTAAAGATATGTATAGTTAACACATTAAATACACATTTATAGAAGTAATATTAGTATGTCAGTAGTTAGAGTATTATTACAGTAAAATATAGTTGGTCATAATACCAGGGTATAAACCATCAACCCTTGCTCTTACTTGTAAATATGTTGCATATACATGACTCGTGCAGCGATTTACGCACAGTCATTGAGCTCAACGTTCTCAAACTGAGCCAAACTTGTACAGTGTCACTCCAAGGTTTTTTAAAGAATTGGGAGGGTGAAAGATGTGTGACAGAAGTGTGAAAGTGAGAGCGAATGTAAATTATACAAGAGAGAGTGAGATTGATCAGCGGATTTTTCTGCCGCTCAGCGCGACTTTTTATTTTTTGTCTGCGTCAGATGTTTGCTTTCAATGTTTGAAAATGTGCTGTGATGAATGTGTTGTGTGTAGCTTAGTTTAGATCTTAGAAAAAGTATTTTAAGTCTCATAAGACGGAGATGTAGTCACTAATTAGTGTTATACACTTGTTTGTGACCACATTCAACCGAATTATGGCGCTTGAAAACTAACTTACATACACATGATAGATAGATACACATGTTAGAAGTTAGATTATAGTATTAATCACATCCAAACACGCAAACAACCAGAAAAACAAACATATAAATTGCATACATATTTTATAGATCAAAGGGAGATAACTCCGGATCAGGGGACATAATAGACAACGAAACACTAACTTAACAATGAAATATAACTTTACACGCGGAAGCGAGATAGGTAAAGCCTGTCGCACACAGCTTGGGTAATGGTTGTTTAATATTATATGGGGGGCATGAAGCAATTCATGTGTTGACCCTAAGAAAGTCAACTTTGTATGGGTAGTAAGTTAATTTACTATGTGAGGGCAGGTCTTATAAGACAACGGTCCGGTTCAGACATACCTCTAATTAATATAATATTGCGATTGAGAATAGGGCTCACGCCAACCAGACAAGTTTGTGGCGATTGCCAGTAGCCAAGTAAAGTGATACTACATTGTGACAATAGTCAGTAGAAGTCTATGGAGTTGCCCAAAGCCAGGTTATCTACAGTCTTTGACAAAAATTAGATACACTAATTTTTTAGAAACCTCTTGCGTCACAACCAATGACTCAAAGTTGATGACGCAACACAGGAGGGGAGGGTGTGTGTCAAAGACTGGAACATAAGGGCCGGAGGTCTGCCTCAAGATAGAACACCACCGGGAAGAGTGGTCAACCTCAAATAGAATAGAGGTGATACAGTGCCCCGATATAAGGGCAGGGTAGGTGATAGAATGGGGGACTATTAACTAGTTCTCTCATGAGACACGGAGACGTTGACCAGATAGTTAGCACTCTGGTCACGACAGAATCACGCCTACATAATAGCCACGATTGCCACTCAACAAGAGACAGCTAATGTAAGCGTGCCAGGTGTAACGGCACGCAAAAAGTCGAAGGACACTTCAAGATCCTTCCGCGTGCTGTGTAGCCACGCGAGTAAGAAAGTCAGACTGGGGACTGACTTTGTAGCGAGCACCTCGTTTAGTGTTGATAGGAGTTTTGTGTAACCAAATAGATAGAATTAGCAGTAGGGTTTAGAAAACTAGTGATAGGCAATTCTGTGGCTTTGTGTGTGGTTTGATAGCGACTGTTATGTACTTGTAAAGAGCCAACGGCAATAAAATGTATCATTTATTTCCTCTCACACGACTTGCAAGTTTCTTGTGTGGTGCTGACTGTAATAGTGATCATGTACCACCATGTGGACAAATAAAAGTAAGATTAAAGAGAGGGAAAAAATGGTTAAGAACATGAGACTTAATAAAGAGGTTCTAAAAATAGATAAAGAAATGCAAGAACAATACAGAGTGACTGTGAAAAATAGGTACAATGCAATAACTAAAATACAGAGTATAGATGAACAATGGGAAATGTTAAGGGACTCCATTCATCAAACTAGCAAAGAAGTATTACCGGAGAGAGGCAAAATAGCTAAGAAAAATGGATGAATGAAGATATCTTAAAACTGATGGACAAAAGAGAACAGAGTAAAAATGACAAACAAAATACGCTAAGATAAATAAAGAAATAAAAGATAAATGTGGGAAGGCTAAAGAAAGTTGGTTAAACGAGCAATGCAAAAAAATTGAATTAAATTCCATTAAAGATACAAAAAATATGCACAGACAAATCAGTGAGCTTACAGGAAGAAAAATAAGAATAAATACAGGGTGTTTGAAATCAAAAACAGGAAAGATAATATTAGAGGAAGATGCTATAATGAAGAGGTGGAATGAGTATATAAGAGAATTATATGAAGGAGAAAGGGAAGAATTAACAGAAGATAGTAACTTAGAAGGTCCACCTATTCTGAAAGAAGAAGTCGCTGACGCTATGAAACGTATGAAGAAAGGAAAAACAGCTGGGCCAGATGAAATCACAATAGAAGAATTAGAAGTATTGGGAGAATTTGGAGTAGATATATTAACCAAAATGTTGAATGATATTTACAGCAGTGGATATTTACCCAGTGATATGCTGAAATCTGTATTTATAGCTATACCAAAAAGACCAGGAGCAATTGATTGTGAAGATTTTCGTACAATTAACCTTATAAACCATATCACTAAGCTTCTACTCAGAATCATAATGAGAAGAACCAAAAAGAAAATAAAAATGGAAATTAGTGAAGAACAGTATGGATTTGTGGAAGGAAAGGGCACAAACAATGCAATTTATACATTACGGACACTAATAGAAAGGTCAATAGAGAAACAGAGAGACATATATTTGTGCTTCATAGATTATACTAAGGCATTTGATAAAGTAAAACATGATGAACTGATTAAAATGTTGGAAGATATCAACACTGATGGAAAAGATTTAAGAATAATAAAGAATATTTACTGGAACCAAGTAGCAGCAATTAAAATGGGAAATAAAGAGGGTAGTTACGAACAGATAAAGCTAGGAGTACGACAAGGGTGTGTCTTGTCACCAGATCTTTTCTCCCTGTATAGCGAAGTAATAATGAGAGAGATCAAAGAGATGCCAGGAATACTAGTTGGAGGTTATAATATAAATAATATACGCTATGCAGATGACACAGTATTGGTGGCGGATAATTCAACAGACCTACAACAATTATTAGACGTTGTAGTAACAGAGAGTGCAAGGAAAGGACTCTCCTTGAATATCAAGAAAACAGTAACAATGGTAATATCAAAGAAAATGGTGACACCAAAATGTGACATAGAAATAGAAGGGAAAATCCTTAACCAAGTTGATAATTTTAGATACCTAGGGGCATTTATAACATCAGATGGAAGATGTACAACAGAGATTAGGAGCAGAATAGGGCAGGCAAAAGCCGCATTTCAGAAAATGAAGAGTATCTTATGCAATAAGTCACTATCACTGAATGTAAGAAAGAGAGTGCTGAAATGCTATGTAGAACCAGTTTTGCTGTATGGCAGTGAATCTTTGAATGTAAATGAACAAATTAAGAAGAAATTAGAAGCAACAGAGATGTGGTTCCTGAGACGAATGTTGCGAATTCCTTGGACTGGCAGAGTAACTAACGACGACTGCCTGAAACAGGCTAACGAAACTAGAACATTATATACAACAATAAGACAGAGACAAACATCTTTCTTCAGTCATGTGATGAGAAGAGAGGCATTGGAGAACATCGTAACAACTGGAAAGATCGAGGGGAAGAGAGGCAGAGGTAGACCAAGAGAAGTGATGCTGGATGGATTGAGACGGTGGCATGGAGGAATATCAGCAGCAGAGTTGATCCAGAAAACCAAAGACCGAGATCTATGGAGAGCCATGAACGCCTACGCCAGCCGGCACGGCACTTGATGATGATGATTGTGCATTTTCCAAGTGATCTTAAAACACATTGTTTCTGTTGATGTCTCATTGTTGTCTAAAATTAGCTCCATAAGTGAATTGTGAATGAAATAATGTAAGAGTGCACAATGATAAGAACGGCAGATTATCAGACAGGTCCAATTTTAAACCCTTTCAAAAATAACGTACATTCGTGTGTACGTTCCTTTACTCATTTTCCATTAAGCTTTCTAGATTTTACTAATTAGCGGTTTTATTTCTCTACACAGCGTGCCAAAAAAGCCTACATTGTGTAAATGAAAATTGCTGTAATTAATTAAAAGTGTCCATTTACTTATCTGCTTGAGATGTGTTTTCGTGGGTGAATGCTGAAAATTCCCTGGACGGCTAGAAAAATGCAATGAATAGACCTTGAAATGCGCTAGCTCACAAAGAGAAATGGTTATTCGGATCAGTAGCAGACGGTCCACATTCTGAGGGCATGCCATGAGAAGGGGGAAGCTGGAGTATCTAGTCAGAACGGGACAGTTTAAGTCGAGGAGAGCAGGAGTAGACCATGAGACAAGATGCATTACAGTTTGATATCATAGTATAGTGGGACATCTGTATCAGAAATGAGTAGCAGTACAGGAGACCGAAGGTTGTGGACAGACATGATCACCAACGCCACACGACATGGATTATAAGACTGGAATTACACGAGACCGAAGGTTGTGGAGAGACATGATCACCAACGTTACAGGGTATGGACTATAAGAAGAAGATTTTTATTATACTGACGGAATAACTAAGATATTGTGAGTTAATACCACGTTTGTCTGGTGTACAAGAGTTAAAGTCACATTAGCAATCTCATCTCATCTCGTCATGTTCCTCTTGTACCTTGCGGTGTCGAGGTGAAGTATAAACAGCGGGAGAGTGCCCGCTTATGGGCACTTTATGGGCGCATTAGCAACATAACTAACAATATAACATTAACAGTGTACGTATGCTAACGATTGTATTTTCAGACAAACATTTACCAAGTGTGGTCTAGTTTCCACAAGCATCCAATAAAGTGTGTTTAATTTTAGAGCTATTTTAAGCTTGACATTTAAACATTCATCTTTACTTCGGGGTGAAATAACATTGTACTTTAGAATAAAATCCATTTCATAAACATCAAACAAATTGAGGTTTTAAAAAAACAACAGACGGTGGTTTTTATCCCCGTTATCCACAATGTCAACGAGAGCAGAGCTTGCCTGTCGGGCTGGTGGTCTGGTGTTCGGATCTCATTTGATAAGGCGATTTTTAAACTTTACCTGGACTTCCAGCTCGATACAGCCTTAAATCGATGCCAGGAAATGTTCTGGAAAGTGAAAGTGTCCAGCGAGGTACTGACCTCACCACCCATGGAGTGTGGTTCTCGAGGTATGCTGTCCGCCTCGAGGGCTGGAGGTCTCGGGTTCAAGCCCCGGTGAGGCCGGGATTTTTTCACGTGGACTTCTAGTAACAAAATTTCCCCTGATCTCTGGGTAGTGAGATCGGACGTCCGTGTGTATTGTTGCGCACGTAAAACATCCCTTGGCAGTTGGAAATTAATCAAGAGTAGCCTAACGGCGCTGCCGGGCAAAATTTCCAGTTAAAAATCTACCCAAAGTATTTCAGGATCATCGCCGGTGCTATGGAGATCGTGCACTGAGCTGAGATTCATATCCGGCTTTAGTTAGGAGTAGAACGGAGCACTTATGGGTTACACCCGTGTGACATGATGTTGATCCGGCGACTAAAACTAAACTAAACTAAACTAAACTAAACTAAACTAAACTAAACTAATCCATGGAGCCCGACCCACAAGGGAAGAAAATAACAGTAAACACTGTACCCCTGCCATGCATGTCGTAAGATGCGACATAAGGGGATTGACGTGAGACTGACTACTTCATGTGGAGAAGGAGGGTTCGCTGAAGTCCTAAGCCCCATTTTTTTTTTTTTTTTTTGCATATCTTATTTACAGGACATTGCAGTCAACATCAGCATTTTTTCTGCTGCTGTTGATGTCTTGACAAGTGTTACGTTCAGTAGTTAGTTAGTTAGTTAGTTAGTCGACAGATCATCCTCATTGCACATCGAACCATTCAGTCCATAAGTGCTCGGATCCCCTCCTCAGCAAATCCCGCAGCGTGTAGCGGCTAACGACACCAGTTCTGTGTTGGTTTATCAATCTTCTTTGGCTTCCTGCGTAGTGTTCTTGTTTGGCCACCCCTCTTTTAATTTGCTGTTCTCGCAGTCTGGCCATGGTTGTAGATTCACAGTCATCACTTGGTTCACGCAAAAGTCTTACTTCTCGTAGAGCATTCAGAATGTCAGCCTGATCCATGGCGCGTCCGCCCTCCACCGTAGCCTCACCTGCGAGCTTGTCAGCCCGCTCATTTCCTTGTACTCCCGCATGCCCTGGCACGAAGATGAAACTAATCTTTGCCAGCCGAGACCGCTCCAGAGGCAGCAACCATTCTCTTCGGATCGACCCCTCCTCTATCCTCTTGATCATTGAGTCGCTAAGGAAACATGCCCTAGTGAATGTCTGTGTCTCGAGCCTGTTATTGCTTTACTTACTGCCATGACTTCCATAGTCAGGCTACTTGTGGTTTCATGAACACCAGAGTCCCTTCACCACTCTCCCTCCGCCCGAGCCGTCAAGGCCCATGAGCTTCTCACAAGTCGACGCTTGACTAAGACCACACCATCTGCCGATTTGATTATCTGCATTTTCCTATCTAGTTGAAAGCAAACTGAAAAGATGTGCAGAATCTGTTGGCACTTGTACCACTCCTCACAGGTTCTAAGTCAAGTGAACACCTGCTTGACCCATCCCGACCGTTCTCTTTTAAGCCTGCTGCCCCTTCCACTATTCATAATTTCCACTAGGGCAGTGGATGTTGTGTGTTTGCGTTAAATTCTGAGGTAGGCGAGATGCTCCTGCAAGAATTGTATTCTGTCTTCGAACTGAGTTGGGAAAATCAAGAAGGTAGCGCATCGCCCTCATGCTGTATCTCTTGTACATCCAAGAATAATGCGCATAGCTTCATTCTGTATCCTTTCCATCCTTTCTATCTGCTTATGGCTGAGAGTCAGGATTTGCCATTGCATACTCAAAAACAGACATGACCAGCCCCTCGTACAGAAGACATAGATGGCGCTGCTCACAGTTTGCTGCCGCCATCACCCGCATCGCAGCCAAACCCCGCTTGGCCTTTGTTATCACCTGGTCTATGTGCTCATTATAAGCAAGGCTTCGATCAAACCGTATCCCCAGGTAATTCATTGCCTGCGTTCTTTCCACCGTCTCTGAACACAGCTTTACAGTTGGTGTTGGAGTGTTGACAATATGATTATTCAACGAGAACCAAGTCACTGTTGCCTTTGTTGGGTTGACCATTGCCCCAGCTTCATCACACCAAGTACTTATGCGATTGAGTTCGGTTTGTAGTTCCACAGCAACCTGCTCTCTATCCTTACCCTGACGATACACTAAAACATCATCGGCATATGACAATGTCCTGCCAGGTCCAGTGATCTGCTCACTGGTGATTCTCACTGTGTAGGCGTTGAACAGTACCGGAGATAATGGTGATCCCTGTGGTAGGCCAGGATATATTGTTGTTGGTTCCGAAGTCCAACTGCCACATCTAAAAACTACTTTCCGTTGGAAGAGGGCTGCAGCGATCCAACTAAGGAGGAATGGACTTACTTTGAGTTCAAGAAGCTGAAGCATTAAAAAATCCAATGGTACTCTGTTGTACGCGTCCTCAAGATCAATCGCTGCAGCAAAGGTTTCAATGCCTGAGTGGAAACCTTCATAGACATCATGGGCAAAAACTGCTGCATTGGTCCAGGTTTCTCTTTTTGGACGGTACCCACCCAGGGTAGGTGGGAAAACACCTTGCCTCTCTAGCTGGCTTGATATTTTCCTGGCAATTACCTTCTCCAGCAGCTTGCCTATTGTATTCTGCATGGTTATAATTCGATATCCCTGAATTTTTTTGTGGTCTTTGTCAGGCTTCGGCAAGGGAATCAGATAGCTGTGTAACCACTCCTCCTTGATGCTAGCACTCCCTATACTGTTGTTGTACATGTCTGCTAGTTTCTCTAGCTCGTTGTCGGTACACCTATTGATGTCGTCGTATCTTATGCCATCAGGCCCTGGAGCGCTGTTTTTGATCGTCGAAGCACAGCCTTGATTTCTTTCACTGTCACTGTGTCTTCATCCGAAGTGTTCTGGGCCTTGCACCTGTCTGAGGTGACCTCCTTGGCCAGATTTCGGCCTCCCATGTCTGTCTGGTTGCTCTGCTCTAGATAGCGTTCAAAGAGGGCTTTGCCCTTGTCCTCGTCAGTCCTCTGCCAGATGAGGTCAGCACCTTGGAAGTCAGAAATGCTCTTATTCTTGACTACACCACTCATGCTTTTATGTAGGACTTGTCTGTGCTTACTCTTTGACACACCTCTGCCCATTTTTCGCTTTTAACCACCTTGACCAGTTTTTTGAAATAGCTTACTTTTGTGTGCATCTCTCTTTCTAAGTGCATGCAGGGACTAGGATGACCAGCTCTGTTCTTCTTGGCATTTTGCCATCTCCTTACAGCACTACGCTTATCCACCCAAGCCTTCTCCACCTCGAAATTCCACCAAGGTGGCTGCTCCCAGCTTTTTTTCCTGCCCTGAAGCTTTCTGCGCTTGTCACGTCTTATTTTACTCACCACATCTTGCCCTGTACTGTCATACTGGAAAGTCTTTACCTTTAGCTTGTGCTGCCTGGTTCTGCCTTTCTCCACCAATATGCTGCAAGGGTGGTGGTCGCTGCCGTGGTGTCCTAGGACACCCCATCTACACACTGTAGTGAGTGAAGGTGAAACCAGCGCCAGATCAATAGCACTGTCCTCATCCCTGGACGGCTTGCTGTCCTGGTGACACAGCCACTGTTGATACAAACCAGGTCAATGGTTTCAAGTGCAGTCTCGAGCTCCTCCCCCTGTGTGTTGGAGGAAATGTTTCCCCATGATCTGCCTTTAGCGTTGAAATCGCCACAGAAAATAACATTTCTCTCATGACCTAATATGTCACTTAAGCACTGCCACTTCTGGGAATCCATACTCGCGTTGCGGGCATAAACATTAACCAACACGAATGGTAGACTGGATTGAACTCTCAACTCTCTCTCTTTACGTTCAGTAAATTGCCATTGCTTTCTGAACGACATGCTCACATACTTTTCCGTGAGAAACAATCGCGACGCGATCCACTGCCGAATCTCGCGCAGCTGTGTTTCGTACGTGAGTATACGGGATTCCGAACAGCGTCCTTAACACCTTCGCCAGGGAGATCGGCTAAGCCCCATTGCGACCTATAATTCCCAGAAGGCAGAACTACCAGGGAGACCTGATACAGTCTTTCTTTAAATTCTCGCCTGGATGACGATTCGAACACACACGATGCCGGCAGACTACAGAGCTCAACTTGGCTGGCTCCCTGATGCGCTAATGGACATGAATAATTGATACAGAAACTATCATGGGTTTTCTCCACAAACCTGACAGCGTCTTACAGCGCTATTTACGGCTAATAGCGCCAGTCACTTGCGAAAGAGGTTTTAAATATACACGCCTGGGAGGAGTGGCGTTCCACGTCCTATCCTACATCAAATTACTGAGGATTTTTGCATAATAAGGAACCAGAGGATATAGTTCTGCTTCCCTCTCCCCACTTTCTATCATGGGGTAGTGGATCTGACTTCTATGCTTTTCGGACGAGGGCGAATAACCGGGATGTCTATTACGCGCTTTTGGCAGATTACAAATTCATTAACAGATGAAAGTGGAATAGAGCAGGCCTAGAGGCTCCTGACCTGGTAAATATCAAAATAATAAAATCTACCCCACACACATGAATTGTTATAGCATATGTGGTTATGGTGCTCACATATTTGTGGTTATGGTGCGTACACGTGTGTGGTTATAGTGCGTACAAGTGTTGTGGTTATGGTGCGCACAAATGTGTATCCTCGCTGCTGCAACAGAGTTTGTGCACATTGTTAAATCATCTATGCTTGGCGAATAGGAAGAGTGGTTACACTTATGGAGGTAACTATATCAATCTCTTGTTGTTGTTTACAAATTCCAACATTCTAGGCAACGAGGTGACAAACGGACTTGCAAAATTTTGCAAAATGTTGGTCTCTACAACAAACGTATTTAAGTGCAACTAATGAACCAGGAAACACTTCCATACAAGCTTCTTGCAGATCTAAATATACATCGTACACACATAAAGAAGCACAGAAAATGAGTTTCGTTATTCTCACCCTCATACTTCGGTGCACATATCATTGCTTTTTAACATTCGTTCAACTATGGCCAACCTTTCACTGGCAACCACTCATGTATTGTACAGACATCCACCGAGGCACTCTTTCTTAGTTTTCGCTCTGGGACCATCATCACGTCTCCATAGCTTTCAGTTTCCCGCCTTTCCTACCGTCACTTTTTTCATGTACCACTTATACTCATGTACCTGGGATCTTCACTGAACCGCTACCATCCCTTACCACGGTCCCCATGACACACACACTCCAACGACTGTCTGTACAAGAGCATCAAGGTTAATTCCATGTTTGTATCACAGGGATTCTGAGATAACTAGCGAAAGTTGTTTTTTTCTTCAAATATTCATTTTCTCTTCATTGTTCTCATTTGTTTCATCTTTTAACTCTTCTAATTCCGTGCTTATAGTTAGTTAGTAGTTAGTTAGTTATTTAGTTATTTAGTTAGTTAGTTAGTTAGTCAGTTAGTTAGTTAGTTAGTTAGTTAGTTAGTTAGTTAGTTAGTTAGTTAGTTAGTTAGTTAGTTAGTTAGTTAGTTAGTTAGTTAGTCGACAGATCATCCTCGTTGCACATCGAACCATTCAGTCCATAAGTGCTCGGATCCCCTCCTCAGCAAATCCCGCAGCGTGTAGCGGCTAACGACGCCAGTTCTGTGTTGGTTTATCAATCTTCTTTCGCTTCCTGCGTAGTGTTCTTGTTTGGCCACCCCTCTTTTAATTTTCTGTTCTCGCAGTCTGGCCATGGTTGTAGATTCACAGTCATCACTTGGTTCACGCAAGAGTCTTACTTCTCGTAGAGCATTCAGAATGTCAGCCTGGTCCATGGCGCGTCCGCCCTCCACAGTAGCCTCACCTGCGAGCTTGTCAGCCCGCTCATTTCCTTGTACTCCCGCATGCCCTGGCACGAAGATGAAACTAATCTTTGCCAGCCGAGACCGCTACAGAGGCAGCAAACCATTCTCTTCGGATCGACCCCTCCTCTATCCTCTTGATCATTGGGTCGCTAAGGAAACATGCCCTAGAGAATGTCTGTGTCTCGAGCTATGTTATTGCTTTACTTACTGCCATGACTTCCATAGTCAGGCTACTTGTGGTTTCAGTGAAAGCACCGGAGTCCTCCTTCACAATTCTCCCTCCGGCCTGAGCTGTAAAGGCCCATGAGCTTCTCACATGTCGGACGACCGACCCATCTGTGTAGATGACCGCGTCACTGTCTAGCGAATTCTCGAAAATCAACGCTTGTACTTCAGCCTCCACAGCAGCCGGATTTTCTTGTCTGCATTTTCTATCTAGTTGGATGCAAACTGAAAAGGATGTGCAGAACTCTGTTGGCACTTGCACCCACTCCTCGCCAGGTTCTAAGTCCTCAAGTGAACACACCTGTTGAAGAATGTCTTCGGCTTGACCCATCCACGACCGTCCTCTTTTTAACCTGCTGCCCTTCACCTTCATAATTTCACTATGCAGTGGATGTTGTGTGTTTGCGTCAACTCTGAGGTAGGCGCGTGCCCTGCAAACTTGTTTCCTCTCTTTAATGGTTGGAAAATCAAGAAGGTAGCGCATCGCCCTGCATGCTGTATCTCTTGTACATCCAAGAATAATGCGCATAGCTTCATTCTGTATCCTTTCCATCCTTTCTATCTGCTTATGGCTGAGAGTCAGGATTGCCATTGCATACTGCAAAACAGACATGACCAGCCCCTCGCAGACATAGATGGCGCTGCTCACAGTTTGCTGCCGCCATCACCCGCATCGCAGCCAAACCCCGCTTGGCATTTGTTATCACCTGGTCTATGTGCTCATTATAAGCAAGGCTTCGATCAAACCGTATCCCCAAGGTAATTCATTGCCTGCGTTCTTTCCACCGTCTCTGAACACAGCATTACAGTTGGTGTTGGAGTGTTGACAATATGATTATTCAACATTCCGTGTTTATGCCTTATTGTAGTCACTGGAGTGTCTTCTCCGTGATATAGGTTGTGTTTTGTGTATGTATTCGTTTGTTGATGAAGTCTAGTCGCCGCAACGTCCTGTATTTTTTTTCGCAATTCTGTTCTCTAAAGCTGCATTACTTTGTGTTGTATAAATCTTATGTTAGTAACCTTTACACCAAAAACAAATTGATGAGTACTTATATAAGAAATTGTGAAAGAATAAGTATCAAATGACAAGTTATCCATCATTATGTATTGTGCAACCGCTCAATCTGCTTCAAGCATCCATAAAGAGAATTATCGCGAGGAAATCTGCGAAATTAGAATTTACACAACGGCAAGTTAATTAAGAAACTTCACTAGAGAGACAAATTGTTTTGGTGACTTTATCAACAGATCGATTTTTTTTTTCTGTTGCCACGGGCAATGAAGATCTCAATCAGCCGATTATGTGGCGAAAGAAAAGTGTAAAAATAGAAATTGTTCTTAAAATGAACAAAATATTTTGAAGAAATAGATTTTCCACCATGTGAACATGACACGAAATGATTTTCCTTCGCAAATATTGTGGACGTGTGATAAGTTAAAAGACAGAGAGCATGCAGATGTCTAATGTCTGTACGTTCTTACAAATGATCGCACCTGCATCAATGTCACCATCATTGACATCATCATCATCGTCGTCATCATCATCGCCAATATCATCATTACCAACGTATCATCATCATCCCCGCAGTGGTCTTCATCATAGAAATCATGATCATAACCATCGTCATCATCATTATCGCAATCATCATTGTCATCATCTTCATCGCTATCATCATTGTCATCATCATTTCCATCGTCATCATCACCATCGCCATCATCATAGTCTTCATCATCGTCATAAAAGCATCAACAGCAACATCATCGTCACCATCATTGTCATTACCATTGTTATTATCATCGCCAGCGTGGTCTTCATCACTGTCATCATCATCAACATCATCATCGTCTTCATCACCATCATCATCACCACCACCATTATCATCATCGTCATCATCTCCATCAGATACGGCTAAGATATCCAAATTCATGTTTTTTGCCTCTGCAATAAGATTATTAAACTTCCCTTCTTAATATAAGGTGCCTACGTTCCACGTAACAATTCTCAGACTTCTCCTTCTACTTTTCAGGTAGGTACTGTCAGAATGCACCCTTTCAAAAGAATTTGGGATGCAGTCGTCGTTGTGCACTTCCTTATTCATTATAAAACATCTAGTGAACAGACAGCGATAGTCAAAATCTGTTTCTGAACCTGGGAAAAACAAAAATAATGCCCACAAACAAAACAACATTCCAACCAAACATCACAATTAATAATGAAGACACCGAACATGTCACAAATTTTGAATGTCTTGAGTCCATAGTAAATTGCAATGGAAACTTCAGAAGAAATAATACACAGGCTGGCCATAGTAATTCACAAATAAAATATTAGGGACGTTCATTTGAAACCCGTTCCAATGGCATTATTACAAAAGCATGAAAGAAACATTAACAGGAATGGTAGACTTAAACAAAGCATTCACTTTGAATGAATTATGCACCATGGGTTGGTCAGAAGAAATCGCCGTAGGCATTCAGGCAAGCATCCCATAGCTTAGGTAGGCGGCGAATGCCGTCCGCCAAAAAAGATTGTGGTTGCTCACTGAACACAGTGTTTACCACGTTCATTACGTCTGCATCTGTATGAAATCGTTGCGAACAAATGAACATCACATGGTGACAAATCAGGATTATAGGCTGGATATTGCAGAATTTCCCATTTCTTCCTTGCTAATGCTTCCTGCACAATCTTTGCGACATGCGGACGAGCATTATCGTAAAACAAAATCACACCGCGAGAAAGCATGCCGGGTCGTTTATTTTTGATGGCTTTTTCCAGCTTGCCTAGTGTTTCCAAGTAGTGGGTAGAGTTGATGCTAACACCAGGTTCTTTAAAGTCGGCCAACAATAACTCTTTATGATTTTTAAAAAATGCGCTCAGCATAACCTTACCAGCGGAAACCTGTAACTTAAGTTTCTTTGGCTTTTGGTGACCCAACATACTTCTATTGCTCTCTCTTTTGCTGCTCAGCTCAAAGTGGTGACACCATGATTCATCGCCTGCCACTATGCGGAAGAGAAATTCATCACCCTCCACTCTGTAACGCAGCAAGTGATTCAAACACCAATCGATGCTATCCTCTTTTTGGTGGTCGGTCAACATCCTTGGTACCCACTGTGAACATACCTTCCCAATTGACACACCAAATACTTTTTCTAGCGAAAGTATGCTTCGACAACAGTTCATCTATACTGTTGTCTCAATTTTGGCGATGGTTTTTTATTTTTTGTATTGCAACAATATGCGCTTGACCCAGCCGTCGAAGATCTGTCGTGAAATGATGAAACATCGTGCCCCAGTCTGTCACTGTTGACTTCGACACACATTTGATACCGTACGCTGCCTGCATTCTTCGATGAATGTTCACTGGTCGACATCCTTCAAATGAAAGAAACTGAATCACCGCTCTTTGAGTTTCTTTGGACGGATTTTGGATCAACCCGGCCATTTTCTCAACGGTCAGAAACAGAACATATACGTCATGGGACGATAAGCACGTGCTCTTTTATTCATTGGTCAGTACTTATCACAAGACTATGACATGATCACGTTCAACGTACGCAATTACGCGCGGTGCGGCACGAACGGATTTCAAATGAACGCCCCTTATGCTATTAAGAACCTACAGCACATCACAGCAAGTTAAAATAAAGATTGTAATGACACGAATATTTCATATGGCAACATGTGGGTGTGAGATATGGATCATTGCACAACCACAATAGAAGACATTTGGACCTGTTGAGCTCACGGGCCACGGGAAAGCTCTTAGTATACCGCGGAACAAGAAGAAGACAAATATCGAAATTCTAACAGATCTGAACCTTATAGAAAACTAGCGCATGAACAGTGTCATATTTCGGAAACTGAAATATGTTGGCCATATTAAATGACATAGAAATAGAAGGAAACATTCTTAACCAAGTGAATAATTTTAAATACCTAGGCACATTTAAAGCATCAGATGGAAGATGTACAATTGAAATTAAGAGCAGAATAGGGCAAGCAAAGGCCGCATTTAAGAAAATGAAGAGTATCTTATGCAATAAGTCACTATCACTGAATGTAAGAAAGAGAGTGCTGAAATGCTATGTAGAACCAAATTTGCTGTATGGAATGTAAATGAACAAATTAAGAAGAAATTAGAAGCATCAGAGATGTGGTTCCTGAGACGAATGTTGCGAATTCCTTGGACTGCCAGAGTAACTAACAACGACTGCCTGAAATAAGCTAATGAAACTAGAACATTATATAAAACAATAAGGAAGAGACAAACATCTTTCTTTGGACATGTAATGAGAAGAGAGGCATTGGAGAACATCGTGACAACTGGAAAGATCGAGGGGAAGAGACGCAGAGCCAGACCAAGATAAATGATGCTGCATGGATTGAGACGGTGGCATGGAGGAATATCATCAGCAGAGTTGATCCAGAACACCAACGACCGAGATCTGTGGAGAGCCGTGAACTCCTACGCCAGCTGGCAGGGCACTTGATGATGATGATATTAAATGACACAGTGGCTAGGAAAGAGCGGTGATGAAAAAAAGGCACTCTTACCGGTTGAAGAGACAGGGGACCACCAGCCCGAAGATACACATGAAATTGCAGACGAGGCACGAATTGGCACGAGGGTGCCAGAGGCAGGTGAACTGCCAGAGAACGAAAGTCTTTTCGAGGGGCGGGGATGGGAGCGACGTTCGGCAAATGACCTGCTTCTTCATGATATGATTATGTACCTGAACTCGCCACTCCGAAATATAGACAGAATCTAACCATTAAGAGCACATGTAAACAGGATATCGTATCTATGATTCATCTTCACCAACCACTTCACTTTGAGATGAAATGACTCTTTTTATCAAAGGAAAGCTGAAGTTTTTATTCTGAGCTTTCGATCCATGACGACACATCGGAGGCATCAAAGACATTCTTTCAGGCTTGACTAACAACAAATTACCCATTTATACATCAGAAGGGGCGCAGCTTTCAATGGAAATTGTTTCAGGATAATGATTCTGCCAATGAAACGTTATTTCCCTATTTGAAGAAGATTTCGTCTATTCTCTAATTGCTAATTGTGTATTTTTCCTATGTGCAGATGGCATCTATTCCCTGTTTGCAAGTAACGTCTACTCCATATTTGCAGGTTACATCTATTCCCTATATGCAAGTAACATCTACTCCATATTTGCAGGTTACATCTATTCCCTGTTTGCAAGTAACATCTACTCCATATTTGCAGGTTACATCTATTCCTTATATTCAAGCAACGGCTACTCCATATTTGCAGGTTACATCTATTCCCTATATGCAAATAACATCTACTCCATATTTGCAGGTTACATCTATTCCCTGTTTGCAAGTAACATCTACTCCATATTTGCAGGTTACATCTATTCCCTGTTTGCAAGTAACATCTACTCCATATTTGCAGGTTACATCTATTCCCTATATGCAAGTAACATCTACTCCATATTTGCAGGTTACATCTATTCCCGGTTTGCAAGTAACATCTACTCCATATTTGCAGGTTACATCTATTCCCTGTTTGCAAGTACCATCTACTCCATATTTGCAGGTTACATCTATTCCCTATATGCAAGTAACATCTACTCCATATTTGCAGGTTACATCTATTCCCTGTTTGCAAGTAACATCTACTCCATATTTGCAGGTTACATCTATTCCCTGTTTGCAAGTAACGTCTACTCCATATTTGCAGGTTACATCTATTCCCTGTTTGCAAGTAACATCTACTTGATATTTGCAGGTTACATCTATTCCCTGTTTGCAAGTAACGTCTACTCCATATTTGCAGGTTACATCTATTCCCTATATGCAAGTAACATCTACTCCATATTTGCAGGTTACATCTATTCCCTGTTTGCAAGTAACATCTACTCCATATTTGCAGGTTACATCTATTCCCTGTTTGCAAGTAACATCTACTCCATATTTGCAGGTTACATCTATTCCCTGTTTGCAAGTAACATCTACTCCATATTTGCAGGTTACATCTATTCCCTATATGCAAGTAACATCTACTCCATATTTGCAGGTTACATCTATTCCCTATATGCAAATAACGTCTACTCCATATTTGCAGGTTACATCTATTCCCTGTTTGCAAGTAACATCTACTCCATATTTGCAGGTTGCATCTATTCCCTGTTTGCAAGTAACATCTACTCCATATTTGCAGGTTACATCTATTCCCTGTTTGCAAGTAACATCTACTCCATATTTGCAGGTTACATCTATTCCCTATATGCAAGTAACATCTACTCCATATTTGCAGGTTACATCTATTCCCTATATGCAAATAACGTCTACTCCATATTTTGCAGGTTACATCTATTCCCTATATGCAAGTAACATCTACTCCATATTTGCAGGTTACATCTATTCCCTGTTTGCAAGTAACATCTACTCCATATTTGCAGGTTACATCTATTCCTTATATTCAAGTAACATCTACTCCATATTTGCAGGTTACATCTATTCCCTGTTTGCAAGTAACATCTACTCCATATTTACAGGTTACATCTATTCCCTATATGCAAGTAACATCTACTCCATATTTGCAGGTTACATCTATTCCCTGTTTGCAAGTAACATCTACTCCATATTTGCAGGTTACATCTATTCCCTATATGCAAGTAACATCTACTCCATATTTACAGGTTACATCTATTCCCTATATGCAAGTAACATCTACTCCATATTTGCAGGTTACATATATTCCTTGTTTGCAAGTAACATCTACTCCATATTTGCAGGTTACATCTATTCCCTATATGCAAGTAACATCTACTCTATATTTGCAGGTTACATCTATTCCCTATATGCAAGTACCATCTACTCCATATTTGCAGGTTACATCTATTCCCTATATGCAAGTAACATCTACTCCATATGTGCAGGTTACATCTATTCCCTATATGCAAGCAACATCTACTCCATATTTGCAGGTTACATCTATTCCCTATATGCAAGTAACATCTACTCCATATTTGCAGGTTACATCTATTCCCTATATGCAAGTAACATCTACTCCATATTTGCAGGTTACATCTATTCCCTATATGCAAGTAACGTCTACTCCATATTTGCAGGTTACATCTATTCCCTATATGCAAGTAATGTCTACTCCATATTTGCAGGTTACATCTATTCCCTATATGCAAGTAACATCTACTCCATATTTGCAGGTTACATCTATTCCCTATATGCAAGTAACATCTACTCCATATTTGCAGGTTACATCTATTCCCTATATGCAAGTAACATCTACTCCATATTTGCAGGTTACATCTATTCCCTATATGCAAGTAACATCTACTCCATATTTGCAGGTTACATCTATTCCCTGTTTGCAAGTAACATCTACTCCATATTTGCAGGTTACATCTATTCCCTATATGCAAGTAACATCTACTCCATATTTGCAGGTTACATCTATTCCCTATATGCAAGCAACATCTACTCCATATTTGCAGGTTACATCTATTCCCTATATGCAAGTAACATCTACTCCATATTTGCAGGTTACATCTATTCCCTATATGCAAGTAACATCTACTCCATATTTGCAGGTTACATCTATTCCCTATATGCAAGTAACGTCTACTCCATATTTGCAGGTTACATCTATTCCCTATATGCAAATAACGTCTACTCCATATTTGCAGGTTACATCTATTCCCTATATGCAAGTAATGTCTACTCCATATTTGCAGGTTACATCTATTCCCTATATGCAAATAACGTCTACTCCATATTTGCAGGTTACATCTATTCCCTGTTTACAAGTAACATCTACTCCATATTTGCAGGTTACATCTATTCCCTATATGCAAGTAACATCTACTCCATATTTGCAGGTTACATCTATTCCCTATATGCAAGCAACATCTACTCCATTTTTGCAGGTTACATCTATTCCCTATATGCAAGTAACATCTACTCCATATTTGCAGGTTACATCTATTCCCTATATGCAAGTAACATCTACTCCATATTTGCAGGTTACATCTATTCCCTATATGCAAGTAACATCTACTCCATATTTGCAGGTTACATCTTTTCCCTATATGCAAGTAACATCTACTCCATATTTGCAGTTTACATCTATTCCCTGTTTGCAAGTAACATCTACTCCATATTTGCAGGTTACATCTATTCCCTGTTTGCAAGTAACATCTACTCCATATTTGCAGGTTACATCTATTCCCTATATGCAAATAACGTCTACTCCATATTTGCAGGTTACATCTATTCCTAATATGCAAATAACGTCTACTCCATATTTGCAGGTTACATCTATTCCCTATATGCAAGTAATGTCTACTCCATATTTGCAGGTTACATCTATTCCCTATATGCAAGTAATGTCTACTCCATATTTGCAGGTTACATCTATTCCCTATATGCAAATAACGTCTACTCCATATTTGCAGGTTACATCTATTCCCTATATGCAAGTAATGTCTACTCCATATTTGCAGGTTAGATCTATTCCCTATATGCAAATAACGTCTACTCCATATTTGCAGGTTACATCTATTCCTTGTTTACAATTAACATCTACTCCATATTTGCAGGTTACATCTATTCCCTATATGCAAGTAACATCTACTCCATATTTGCAGGTTACATCTATTC